>JAZKJV010007375.1:0-561717 GCA_037367405.1 Ottelia alismoides | reverse complement strand
TTTAAGACCTGAGCCCCAGCCACCATTTCACGCATCTTTAGCCATCGCATTTGACCCCTGTGACCCCCGTTCTTCTCCTCGAGTGACAGTGAGAGTGGGATAGCGTAGCAGCGAGGGCTTGAGGCCGTTAGCCTCAGATTCAGTGACCCAACCTCGCCGTGCTCAGCCACCAACGAGCTCGAGCCTCTGGAGGCGTCGCTCCATCGAAGCAAGGACACCAGGAGACCCAGCATCTCCAATCCAGACTTCCTCGACCATCAGGTAGATCCGATAGCACCCATCTTGCCCTAAGTTTCGATTTTTCAGATTCCGACTGCCGACGTTCACCACCCATTTCACCGCGCTCCGATCGTCCATTTCCCCTTCCGACCGCACCTACAACTTCGCGAGATCCCTCTCCACCTTCTTCGCCCATCCGTTCCCCCTAGTTAGCCCAGGAATAGGGACTTAGGTTCTCCTCCGCCTCCGCTCGCCAGAGAGCCACGCCCCGCCTTCCCCGATCACCCATTACGTCCGCTAACGGGTCAAGGTAATTTGCCCTCGACCCAGTGGTTTTCCTGTGCAGGTTAGAGCACCCCAGAACCTCATCTGGAGGTTCGGACTTCAGAGCACATGTGCTCCAGATCCACCTCGTCCTCGGAGCGCTCTAGCTGCTCCCGACCTCATCGGAGCATTCCATCAGCTGCGGACCATCACCGGCGTTCTTTTCCCCATCCCAGCAGCCTCGGAGGAGTCCCCTAGCGCATAGTGGCCGGACGAACTTCGCCGGTGAAGTGTTCATCCAGGACCCTCCCCAGCCGTCCGATCGAGCTCTTCTTCCAGTTCAGATCTCATCCATCCACCTGTGGAGAGTTTCTAGCCGTTCAATCCATCTGAGGATCTCATCTGGAGCGTCGATCGTCGAAGGGGTTTTTGTAAAATACAGCCGTTGGATCTCAAGCGAAGCCCCCTTCAGCCGTTGGATCATAATAATAAGGGTAAACTTCACTTAGGCCCTTTTATTTATAGCATTTACTTTTCAGTCCCGTAAATACGTGTTGTAGTTGTTTTTAAGTTGGATAATTTACACTTTGAACCTTAGAGTTTTGATTTTGCATTTTTAATCCCTCCGATTGTGGTGCACGTGCTTCGTCACGTAAGTTTTCTGGGATATTTGCATGTATGGGCTTGAGTTTAATGAATGTTATGGTTTGAAAGTTTATTTTTAATATTTGCATTTATGCCCCTGTGCATGCTGGATTAGAACATGTGCCAAATTGGATGTGGAAATTGCACTAAGCTCCCTATCTTTTTAGTGCGTGTTTTATTTAAGCCCTTGGAACTTGTTTTCTTTGCACTTTGGTCCACGTGTGCTGTGCTTTCTATTGGTTGAATAAAATAGCAAATTAATTCCAAATCTCTTGAAATTTGGATACATGGCCCCTATCACTGTGTAAAATTTTAATTATTTTTTTGGGACAATTTTGTTTTGATTTTCTATTTTTAAAAATCAAAAACCCTCTTTTTTGCTACTGTTTCAATTATAAAATCATCTAAAAACAATAAAATCCTTCAAAAATTCTAAAAAAATCGTGGTGTGTTTGTTTTTATGTTTTGTTGCTTCAGTTCAATTTTTGCTTAATTTGGATGTATAAAAACCTTAAAAATTAAAATACCCTAAAAACCTAATAAAAATCATTAAAAATTCTAAAAATTCAAAAAATGTAATTTTTTCTTATGTAGTTAGGATTTTATTTTTAGTTTTTCATAAAATTGTTTCGAGATTTTTAGAGGCTATTTCCTATTTTTAAATAGCTTTTCAAATCTGGCTGCACAATAATCTCTATTTTCTGTCTTATTTCATTTTTAGAAAATCAACCAAAAATCATAAAATCTGAGAAAATTACCAAAAACACTTAAAATTATAAAACCAAAAATATTTTTATTTCAATTTTCTTACTTTCTTTGTGTTGTTAAATAATTCCTTGATTGTGACTTTTTGGCTTGTTTTATATTTTCTTCATAATTGAAAATCACAAAAAAATTTAAAAACCCATAAAAACCACCAAAAAATTTTTCTTCTTCTTATTTGACTTTCTGACTACTTCGTAGGCTTTTTTAGCCAACTAGTGCTCCTTGAGTTTAACCCTGGTCGCTATACCAGGTTAAATAAAATAGCGAGACCGCTATTCGATTTTATTGAATGATTATTCTATTTGGTGGTCTTCTAGTTTTCTTGTTGAGTCCGACTCGAGGGGTTGAGGTCGTAACGACCCTTGATATCTATCAAGAATAATATGAATGTGATTCATATTATGAGAATTATTATCCAAGATAATTAAATGGGATTTAACTATCAAGAAAATGCAGATTGTGGATAGTCCTATCCATAATATCTGTGTATATATTAGAAATGTGATTTATAATATATTAGAGAGAGCACCTTTGTAAATAGCATTTGTTACTTGTTAATATGAATTGGATTCACATTAAGCAATTAATTGGAAATATAATTTACAATTTAGTTTGGGCTGTGAATATGATTCACATATTTTCAATGGCATGACTGAAATATTCACAAATTAATTGGGAATTAATTTAGTGGATAATTTTGCAATAAATATACACTAATTAATTGGGAATTAATTTAGTGGATAATATTGCAAATAAATAAGAGATAATGTTATGAATTAAAAGGAGGAGATAATCTACCAAATCATGAGGTGGTATAACCCATGACTTGGTCATGGGTGACGCCCCATGATTTGGGTGGATTATTATCCTATTTTATTTATTATATCATTATCTTATGTTAATTGATTTTTATTGAATTAAATTATGTTGATGATAATGCAACATATATTTGATTTAATATAAATTAATAAATTGTTGTTTTTTGAACAACAATGATCATGGCCATTGATTAAATATACATATCAATCTAACCATTGATTTTGTATATACCATAGATTGTGATCCATGGACTTCCAAACTAGTATATAAAGAGGGCAACCCTATCCTCTTCAAAAAAACAAGTGTTCTACATGTCTACTGTCTCTCTCATTCTCGCCATCTCTCTCTCTCTCTCTAAGGTGGCCGTCCACCTTGTGTTTTGAGGGAATAGCAATCGTCTCTATGACGTTGTGTTGTCACTTTGATTGCTCGTGGATCTCCATCGTCGGATTTCGTTGGACGAAATTAGGAGATTCAAGGCTTGGATCTTCATCGAGGATTGTGGGAGGAACGCGTCTTATCATCGCGCCCGCAAGTGCCATCTTCGTAGATCAAACTTGAGTCAGGAGGATCTCTTACTTTAGAGATCTAGTGATTGCAACCATTCTTCAAGAGGCATTTCTAATACTTTGTGGTTCGATGAAACGATTCAAGAAATGTTTTTGTGATCATGTGGTTTCATCTCTTGATTTAAAAAATTCAAATTCTGTTGCGTCTAGCGACTAGTACGACTAGCCGCTTCGATCGCATAAGATGCGATCAACATGCTTCCATGATGCGCTTGAGGATTCCCAATATCCTTCATGATCAACATAAAAAGGCATCTCATGAATTAACTTCTAAGACTAGTTTTATAAAAAAAACTTATTTAAAAGAAATTAATTTTTGTTTTAAACACGTTATTTTTAACTAAGACAATCGCGAATATCTACTGCAACAAAATGAATCTATGTTAACACATATTTTAGAATTCATCACTGTATTATCATTTTGAAAATGTGCATTATAAAAAAATGAAAGTTGAAACTATAAATAAAATGGCATATTGTATTTTAGCCTTACGTTTGCCATTTTAAAGATCGAATTCTTTTAAAATATAATTTGTAATTTTCCCATGAAGTATTATTATTGCAATTGACCTTTATACACATGAGCCAACAATCCTCTACCCATAAGAGAACACGTGGGCCTACTATCCTCCACCCATATATGGAGAGGCTTCATTAAGATTTGCACTTAAAGAGAAGATTATAGATAAGAGAGATGTGAAGAAAATATCTAGATATTTCTCCATATCCTACCAAAAATATATAGGAATTTTCACTTAAAGAATAATTAAGGAAGAGGAATCTAGATTCCTCCTCCAAAATATCTCCATCCTCTTGGAGGGTCTATAAATAACACCCAAGATTTCCTTATTTGAGATCACAATAATAAGAAAAACAACACATCTACAACCACCACAAGAATCTCTTAAGCGTCCTCCATGAATGGAAGTTCTTAAGTTCACATCTACATTGTGCATTAGTCTTATAGTTGAAGGATACAAAGAATCCTCAAGCGCATCACGGAAGCATTTTGATCGCATCTCATGTGATCGGGGCGACTAGTCGCACTAGTCGCTAGATGCAGCGGAAATTAAAAAAATTTAAATCAAGTGATGAAATCACATGATCACAAGAACATTTCTTGGATCGTTTCATCAAACCACAAAGTATTAGAAATACCTCTTGAAGCGTGGTTGCGATCACGAGATCTCTAAAGCAAGAGATCCTCCTGACTCAAGTCCGATCCACGAAGATGGCACTTGCGGGGACGATGATGAGACGCGTTCCTCCCGCAATCCTCGATGAAGATTTAAGCCTTGAATCTCCTGATTTCATCCAACGAAATCTGTCGATGGAGATCCATGAGCAATCAAACTGACAACGAACTGGCGTGGAGACGATTGCTTCTTCTCTCAAAGTAAGATGGACGACCACCTTATATATAGAGAGAGAGGATGAGAATGAGTGAGAGAGAGAGAGAGAGATAGAATAGGCATGTACTCTTCTTCCTTGTGTTTCTTGAGGAGGCTAGGGTTGCCCTCCTTTTATATTAGTTTGGAAGTCCATGGATCACAATCCATGGCATATACAAAATCAATGGTTAGATTGATATGTATATTAAATCAATGTCCATGATAATTGTTGTTTAAAAACAACAACATACGAATTTATTTTAATTTAAATATATGTTGTATTATCATCAACATATATTAATTCAATAAATAAATCAATAATCACAAGATAATGATATGATAATTAAAAGGATAATTATCCACCTAAATCACATGGGGCGTCACCCATGAGATTTGGTGGATTATCTCCTGCTTTTAATTCATATAATTATCTCTTGTTTATCTTGCAACATTATCCACTAAATTAATTCCAAATTAATTAGTGTATATCTATTGCAAAATTATCCACTAAATTAATTCCCAATTAATTAGTGAATATTTCAATCATGCTATTAAGAATATGTGAATCATATTCACAGCCAAACTAAATTGTAAATTGCATTTCCAATTAATTGCTTAATGTGAATCCAATTCACATTAACAATTAACAAATGCTATTTACAAAGGTGCTCCCTCTCTAATATATTATAAATTACATTTATAAAATATATACACAGATATCATGGATAACACTATCCACAATCTGTAATCCTTGATAATCAAATCCCATTTAGTTATCTTGGATAATCATTCTCATAATATGAATCCCATTCATATTATTTTTGATAATTAAATCTCATTTAATTATCATCATCTTGTTGCTTGGATACATAATTCATCAAATGAATTATTCTTGAACCCCTTCAAGAATAATTTGCTTTCTCCGCAGATACTTGGAGATAAGGACAGGGCGATTGTATTGATCCACGTATAGTGACTTGGATGTTGAGATCTCATCTCAAATTCAGATCTCACGGACCTCCCGCAGATGCTTGATTAAATCAAGACCGCAAATCTAATCTTCTCATTGCATCTGAATCTCATTTAGACCAATGTCCAACACTTGGACCAAGATCAGATTGCTTTTCTACTGAGAGGAGCCACTAAAATCCAAACCTGTTTCATCACTCCCTCGGAATGAAAGCGTCATGGTTATACAATCGTTTATGATCACATCACCCTAAGGTATTCCCATACCTGTAAATCCTGCATGCTGGAAGACCTATGATCAATCTGAAGATTAAGATCAATTTTACACTGTCTTCTTCAGGTTTTGATCACCAAGTTTCTCAATCTTGGTCATTGGGAATCGGTGTCGACCATATGCTTTCCCAAAGCATATATTATACCTTCAAATTCATGTCATGCTTACAAAGCACGACGACCATGCATGGAATTTGATCGGTCCCAATACCTCATGAGTGAGCTCATGTCTTCCGTTACATAAGTGAACCTGGATGATCTCTTTGAGAGATCGTATTACTCATATGCCCTTATATGCACACCAGCGCACCGGTGTATAGACCTTGGTTAGGTCATCAACCTATTGGTCTGCCAAATGTACAAACTCAAACATATACTAACACATTTGTCTCTGGTCAGAGGATGTGTGCCTATGTTGTGACAGTATTCAACATAGGACTTAGGTTATCTCGATCTCATTAAGTCAACCCTTTGACCTAACTAATCTGACACCTCCGAATCACTATTCCCATGCAGAGGACCTGCATCAAGAGGTCGGTCAGATATCAACCTATGTGAGAAAGGATTGTCATCTCCTACTCAGGCTGGAGATCATCTCTTAACAATCATTTGACGGTGCTTGATGAGTCCACAATCTAACTCTTTAGATATTCATCCAAACACCAGTCTCTATGATTCATTTAATGAATCAACAGCTATATGATCATCAAGACGGCCATGGTACATAACACTAATTGTACAGAGGGACCTATTATGCAAATTATTTATTCTTCATTTCAGATTAGGGAATGATATGTGAAATGACATGTATTTCATAATGGCTCGCCATGGGCTGGCATGTCCAACAATAGTACCTCTTCCTAATTTGCTTTCTATCAACCGTCGATCTTCTGTTAACCCTAACAATGTCAAATCATATAATGACATTTTCTATCATTTCAAAATGCATATGATAATATAAAGATATTAATTCGATCAATGGAGAAAGATATTATGAATTCATAATTTATTTTAAAGTAAAAGAATAAAAGTAAAGTTAACCCCAAACTTGCACGTGATTATAAATCGATCAATCTTTTTTTTGCCAAAGTATGTCTCTAATTCTATTTTTATTTACATGTTTTAATACTTGATCAGACCACTGACACTGAAAGGAGCTATCATCTTGACGGTAAGGGAGCAAAGGTCTTTGAATACTCATAGGGCAGTATACGTATGCTTCAACAAATCCATAAATCTCTTCTAAATTATGGTTAGTCAAATCCCCAATCCACGTATCTTTACCTATTGGCATTGAGTTACCCATAACACAAGGATATAGTGAATTTACGTTGTAGTAAAAGAGATCCTTCCCGTGAGGCTTGTATACATCAGTGTGTCCACCATAATAACATATACGGATAAAGGCATCATCATTAGTAGTCGGGTTGAATCATCATAGAATGACATACGAATATTACTATTTTAACAAGATATATGTTTTGCTTTCAAAGAATTTGCTATTGTACAAAATAAATCATGATTAGTTAAAGATAAGAACTTAAAAAAAGGTTTGGTCTGACTTAAAATTTTTATATATATGCAATTCATTACTTAACTCTACAACTGAAAAAGGTAATATAATTTGAACTCTTACTATAAATATATTTTATTCGATTAATTTGATACTAACATAATTCCATTATTATCTTTTAAATTGTTAAGAATTGGGTGATTTTTCCTTTTTTTTCATCTAGTTAGCTAGTAAATGGACTTACTTCATCATTGGTTGATTTAAATGGCCTTGGAAAGCATTCTAATGAAGAATGAATTTTGAATTATTAATAGAAACTGATATAATCACATGAATGACTTTGAATGTGACGACAAATATCAGATAAATAAACTTTTATTTCGTTTAAATTATAAGATGCATATTTATAAGTGTGGAATTTAACTTCAAGATATAAAAGTCCATTATCAGCTAGGGAACAATTTGTTCAGGCTTATTATAATATGATAGCTTCTAAACATATTATAAATATCTAAAGTTTTTAAACTTATTTAAATAAATTTTTATATACAAATTTTGATAGGCAAGTAGGAATTTTGATTACATTGTTAATTGTTCTAATGGAGGAAATACTTTTTATCATTCAAATGATTTATTCGAATATTTTTCTTTATGTATTACATCTTTCCTCTATGATATCAGTTTTACAATCTATGTATAAAATCCATATATAAACACATATATAGAATATGATAAACAAAAGTAAAGTAAAAACTACGAAAGCAATAAATTATTACCTTTCCACATCAAAGTAAAATATAGCACTTAATTTTTCCTTTAAATTAACTTCCATTGACGTTTCAAAAGTACCTTTATGGAGTCTTGAGAAGAAATCAATTATAAAAACTAATATAATTAGATCTGTTTTTTTATAGATAAACTTGGGACTGGCATGAATTACGATTTAAAAATATACATGATTATTAATATTATATGTTCCTTAATCATGCCTATATAATATCATTATCACAACTGTTAGAACTAATCTTCCATTTAAGCGAAACATAGAATCTTGAAATAAAATTATTTAAAATAGCAAAGCGATTAGTTATGAAGGTAGAAAATGACAAATGATAGACGTATATAATTGATAGACAAAAATATATCAGAAAAATCTAACTTCCAAGCTATGGATGAGTTGTGAGAATTGTTATTCCATTGGCTTCAAAGAAAAACTCATGTAAGGGCTAGAAGTATTTATTCATTATTGCGTGATTAAAAGTCTTACTGCTTTGCATGGGAAAAAAAGGAAAGAGATGGCATTGAAGAACTTGTTATCTTTCAAAATTATATTGATGTTTTCAGATATGAAAATACGAACAACAGATGTGAGAACGCAAACAACTTGAACATGAATCCATATTATTACCTTGCTCTTGCAATGATGGTCGTGATGATCATCTTGAGCCTTTGAAAAAGAAGATCGGAGGTGAGGATTTTTTAGAAGGAGAGAATAGGGTGACACATGTATTTATAAAATCAACACTCATTTCAATATTTGTGATTTCATTTGTGATTAATCATTTCCCATCCTTGACAAACGGGAAAAAAGGAATAAGTTGGTATGGAGATCTTCTTTGAAGCACCTACTTGATTATGTACGACTAAATCATGTAAACACATCTTATCCGACTCAATTAATGGGGATTTTTAAGATTCGATTAGGATTTGTTTGCCATTTTTTTAATAATAGACCTGGTAATTTCGAGGTCCATAGCATCTCGAACTTATATCCTTTAAGGTGTAGACACTCTGCACTACCACCATACCACTCTACACTACTACCAGACCATTCCTTGAGTTCCATGTTTACCGTTTACCTACCTCTCTCCCTCTCTATATCTGTGTGTGTGTGTGCGTGTGTGCGTATGTACGTGCGTGGGTGGGTGCGTGGGTGCGTGGATGTATGCATGGGTGCGTGGGTGGGCGCGCATGCACGTGTGTGTGCGCGTGCATGTGCATGTGCGTGTGCATGTGCGTCTTCTAGTGTTAAGGGGTTTGTTACGTGAGAGTCTCATTCCAAGAGAGCACCGTCTTTTAGGTTTTTTTTGTACAGTTACTCTATCGTATTAGTTAAATCTCTCTTTGCTCGTGATTTTCCCCCACTACACTGTGGAGGCTTTCCAAGCAAATGTGTAATTTTTACGATTGCGTGTTGATAGTGTGTTTGGATCAACTTTTACGGGTGGATAATGTGATGTTTATCTCTAATTCCTAATCAATTGACTAAACAAATAAGGAAACACTAAATAATGTACATGAAATCAACATTTTATTTGAGAAATTTAGATAAATATATAAGGAATGATATAATAATGCGTGATGTACTGACCCTTTATCTTGAAATAGCTTTTCGAATGATAATGCCAATTTACATAAATAGTCTTGTCCACTACCACCATGCACAAGTTACATAAGTTTTTGTTGCACCACATCCGTTCGTGCATTTTTGGGTTTTTTTTAAAAGTTTTTGACTGGCCGGCTTATAAGTACACCATAATAAAGTGAGTCTATGGCGACTTTTATTAATGTTCCTCACTAAATCAATTAATGTTAAATATATAATGATGGATATTATTTATTGTGAAATACTCTTTATAATTAAATTAGTAAGAAATGTCATCTCCATCACTATATCATAATCGACGGTCCCATGGTGGTGCTAGCTCAAACATTAGCAAGGATTACTTCGAATTTTGAAAACCATCTATGGATAAGCAACCATATATGAACCATGACTAATGATCATTATAACGGATATGGCATTCATTGGCATTGGCATTGAATAATATTCACCATTTGTTTACTCAACAATAGACAATATAGATATTCATTTTAAAAAGTGTCACCATAGATTCATCCGGTCAATGATCCAGGATTCTTCTTTGATTGCCATCGCATGATCAAAAACATTAGAATGGCAAAACCAACAAGAACTTAAGAGTATATACACCATAAAATCACAGATTTCAAGGATATCTTATAAGAATAGAAGTCATGCAGAGATGCATCTTTAATTGCCTATCTAAGGATCACGAGTTTCGATTATCCATTGTGTGCTGCAACCTTATGTTCCAAGGTATTGTTGCCTTCCCTCGGGCTCTTTGCTCTCAGGTAAATACCCTCTTCCCTCTCCTTTCGCTCCCTCATCTCCCTTTGAGGGACCCTCTCTCTGCCTCCCCTTCTGGTTCTGTGGTGTTCTGAGGTGATCTCCCCCTCAGAGGATCTCCTTGAATTTAGTGAAACATCAAAACCGTAGAACACCGTCTCCAGCCCTCGCCGAGAAGAGGTGATTGATCGCAAACAGAAAGGACCCTCTACTCAAGAAGTGGTGCCTCATCGGCCATTTTACTAGGCAGCAACGACAACGATCGGACATCAAGGCAAAACAATCCTACCTTACTAGAAGTCCGACATCTGTGAGGAAGCAAAGCTTCTTCCTTCAGAATACAAAAAATGCTTGATTGTCGAGTTCTCAAAAGAGATTGCTTCTCTGAAAAGCGCGAAGGAGTTGCTTGAATTTGAAACTTCCAATGGCGCCTTCAACAAAATGTGGAAAATTTCGCCTCACCAACTCTGGACCTTCTCCTGGGACAACTTTGATGCTTTGGCCTATGCCTCCATTCAGGCGATCAAATGGCTCGTGGATCTGGTTTTACAAGTGGTCACCGTTCTTCAGTGCGAAGATAGTGGAGGAAGTCACCATCCTTCAAGAAACTAGTGGGATCGAACTGGGAGAATTGTGTTTGGTATTCCAATCCAAACGTCAGAACTTTGGAGGATTCTCACCGGTTTGGGATAACTCCAAATTGCATTGTTTTGAAATCAAGGATAAGTCTTTCCATTCTGATTTTAGGTTCGCGAACACGGGAAATGAGTCCAGATTGAGGATTATGCACATCCACTGCCCCCCCCAATCTGAGGCAGATAAGACTTTGTTCATAGAGCAACTGAATCAACTTGAGCTTCAAGACATCCCGACGGTAATTCAAAGCTAGAGCCACGAAATTCACTTGGTCCGGATCAACCAATCAAGATTCTAGATCGCATACTTGCAAATACGGTTCTGTTGAATACTTATCCACGTGCGATGTTTAAAACCTTACCCAAGTCTTTTTCAGATCATAATCCACTGTTGCTAAGAAGTGGGAATTTAAAGGAATACCCACCGATATTTCACATTGAAACTGCCTGGCTTGACAAACTGGGCTTCAGGCCTTTAAATGATGAGGCGCTATCTACGTCGATACAATCGGATAACTCTTTCCATAGTTGGGCCTGCTTCCTTAAGATCCTCAAACTGAAAATTCGCAAGTAGAGGAGAGAAATTCCTGATCTTGAAAAGGAAATTGGCTCTCTCGAATGTAGGGTTCACAAGGATTTACAAGGATGGCGTAAAAAAGGATACAGATGCCATTACCAACATGCTTAACTGCATCCATCTAGACGCTCGAGTAACTTAAGTTGGAAAGAGAGCAACCCAGTTAGTTCATGTTGAGATATTTGTATTTCTTTATATTCATTTCTTATTTCTATTTTCTTCATGTATCTCTTATATAATTAACCCAGGGATTTTCTCCTATATAAGAGAGCCTTAGGATCTCTTCATCGATATGCAATTCTATTTTCTCTCCAACATGGTATGGGAGTAACGGTCCTACACCGGGGTTCCCATATCCCACTAAAAACACTAATTGTCGGCCCCAACAATTGTCGGCAACTCCCCTACCAACCATACCAACCGCCAACTAGTCCCTCCTCACGACCCTTCCGATTGCTGCCACCTTGTAGGATGTCACACTATCTGTAAGATGTAGCTCGACCGCTTCTGCAGGCCTATACGGGCTGAGTTTGCTCGGATTCCGTTTTTCCGGACATATAATCACGTTTTTCGACCCTAGAATATAATAAGGAATGAAGGGGATGGTTGTGTGAGTCTATGCGTATGGCCACTCCTTTATATGATTGTGTAGGCTCGCTCATAGTAGTCTACTCCTCAGTTTTGTTCCGTATTTTTGGCATTCTTTTTACCATGTCAGAGAACAACGGTGACATTTTTTTCGTCGTCTTATGCCTTTAAGGGCCCAATTCCCATTGTAAAGATGGATGAGACCAACTACGAGTTGTGGTCCATGTAGTTTCGCACCCTTATGCAGTGCCATAACAAGGTGCACATTTTGACAAACTCCGAGCTAACGAACAAGACTGGGATAATGCTTCTTGGAAGCAAGATGATGCCTATGCACGGATTTGTCCATCCGAGACGCCCACCACGGAGGTTGCCAACGACATTGTTAATCAGCCCACAGCCAAGTTTATGTAGGACATCTTAGCAGTCACATATGGGCAATCTAAGGATGAGAGTAAGATCCTACAGTTGCAGTATGACATAGTTTCGACCAAGTAGAATGGTCGGCCTCTTCATGCCCACTTCTCGCATCTTCGAGCCATGTTTGACCATACCAAAATACCACTACGATTGGAGTCTTTCTATCCCCCCTTGGCTCTGAGTACAATGCAACACGTACTCAACTGCTTACTGGCGAGGAGATACCGCCGATGGAGGTTATAAGAGACTGAGTAGGATCACTACTTCGTCTACTATCGTGGCCCAAACTCCATATACGATGGCAGCTTCTCGTGGCAGAGGGGATACTTCACAGTTTCGCATACGAGGATCCTGTGGTCGAGGAGGAGGACGTCAACGTATACCATGCTCACATTGCCACCGTCCAGGACATTCAAAGGAGACATGAAATCTGAAGCATGGATATCATGTGTTTGCTCGTCTAGCTGAGAAGACAGAAACTACTCAGGCTCCTTCTCATAATGTGTGGCTTGATGATATTGTTTCTATACTGAGAGGGATGATGACAACACCGCCCACACCAGTAGCAGGATCTTTATATGTTGCAATTGCTGCTAGAGCTTCTACGAGTTTGTCAGGTTTTGCTTATGCACTTACCAGTTGTAGCAACTTAGATTTGACTTATTGGATGATGGACTCCAAATCTTCTCATTGTATGGAATTGAGCTCAGTTTACTTCTTACAGATCTATCCCTACTAGTAGATCAGTGGTAATTGCTAATGGGGTTCATCTACCCATTGTTGGTCACAGGGAGATTGTCCTAGCCCCCTCCATGCGCCTATATAATGTCTTACATGCTCCTGCATTTCAGGTGAATCTTTGTCTATTAGGTAGATTGCAAAATATTTTCATTGACGTGACATATTTGACCCATCTTCTCTTGTGTTTCAGAACATACTCACGAGCAGGGTGATTGGATGCGACCGTGAGCAGAGAGGACTTTACAGATTGGTCTAGCCTTCGCGTGCTGGTGTTGCTACAATTCCTTTTGGCACTGTTTCTCCTTTCATGTGGCATCTTCTCTTTGGAAACCTTCCTCTGCAGAAGTTGTCCCATGTTCTCCCTCATATATCTACTCGTACTACCTTTGAGTGTGAGGCATGTCAGTTTGGGAAGCTCCATCGTTCTTCTTTTCTGAGTCGTCAGAGTCATCACAATAGTCAGTCGTTTGAGTTGTTTCATTTTGTTGTATGGGATCCTAGTCATGTTCCCAATCATCAGGAATATCAGTTATATATAGTTGTTGTGGATAATTTTTCTAGATTATCTTGGATTTTCTTGTTAAAGAATAAGTATGCAATGGGTCCTGTCATTAAATTGTTTCTTATTGAAATTAAGAACATTTTTTCTGCTAATGTGAATTTTATTCGTACTGTCAATGTCTTGGAATTTCCCACTTTACTACTATTTGACTTTCTCATATCTCTTGGTATTGTTCATTAGACTTCGTGTGCTTACACTTCGTAGCAGAGTGGTATTGCTGAACGCAAACATCGCCATCTTCTAGATGTCACGAGCACTCTTTTGATTCAGAGTCCATCTCGTCATTCGTTTTTGGGTGTTGCGGTTCTCACTGCTTGCTACTTAGTGAATTGCATGCCTTCCATCATTCTTAGAGAAAAGGTTCCTTGATTATGTTTCTTAAAAAGGACCTATTCTCACTTACCCCGAGGGTCTTTGGGTTTGTATCATTTGTCCACATTTTTACTCCTGATCGTGACAAGCTCTCTCCAAGAGATGTCAAGTGTATGCTCGTTGGCTATTCTCGTACCTAGAAAGGGTATAGATGTTCATGTAGAGAGAAAGTATTATGTGAGTGTAGATGTCACATTTTTTGAATCTATTATGTAATTTTCTCCTGCATGTGACAAGTTGTCTAACTCCAACTTTGTAGAGGATGTCTTTGTTTCACTACCTCCATTATCTCCACCAACAACACCCCCTGTTGAGTTACAGTCACCTCCACTTCCTCCACTACCTCCAACTCCATCTATCCTGACACTGTTCCTGCCACGATTTTACATTCACAGGTCCTCTACTCGCACCTCTACTCATGCGCCTTCCCCGTCATCCAGTACGCCTCAAGTATGTATTGGCTACATTGTTTCTACTTACAACACTGATGATAAACTTTTACCATAGGATATTATTCATGAGGAGTTGATACCAGAGAACAGAGAGTCTGATGGCATTGATGTTCCTATTGCCTCGAGGAAGCCACATCGTAACTATGCCACTTATCCTCTAGCTGCCCATGTTTCCTTTGATCATCGTTCAAAGGAGTACAAGGGGTTTGTTGTGGGGCTCTCTATTGTTACTATCCCATGAACACACCAGGAGGCCGTACAGGATAGTAGTTGGCTTCTTGCCATCGAGAAGGAGATGGTTGCTTTTCAGTCTCGTGGTACCTGGAGTGTTGTTTCTGCTCCTCCAGGTATCTCTATTGTGGGGTGCAAATAGATCTTTACAGTCAAGCAACAGACAGATGCCATTGTTGATTGCTACAAGGCAATGTTTGTAGCACGTGAGTTCATCCAGACATGGAGTAGACTATCATGATACCTTTTTACCAGTGGCCAGACATTCAACATTGCACATTCTTCTATCAGTTGACGTGGCTCAGAACTTACCTCTTTACCAACTTGTGTGAAGAAAGCGTTTCTACATGGAGATCTACATGAGGAGGTATATATGCAGCAACCACCAAGGTTTGTTGCTGAGGTGGAGTCTCAGAAGGTGTCTATGCTCCATAAGGCGATTTATGGCTTGAAGCAGAGTCCGAGAGCTTGGTACCCTAAGCTATTGGAGTTGATAGAGCACCAGGAGTTTGCGTAGTCCACTACGATCATTCGCTTTTTGTTCAGAGGACACAGAGAGGTACAATTGCCATTTTGATTTATGTTTATGATATTATTGTCACATGTGATGATGTGTAGTGCATTTAAGCTACCAAGGAGTTCCGAGGTCAACAGTTTGTGACTAAGGATCTTGGTAGTCTTCTTTACTTCCTTGGAGCAGAGTTCGTCAGGAACCATAGTGGTCTTGTAATGACCCAGAGGAAGTTTATGACTGATCGTCTACTAGAGACAAGGATGATAGGGTACAAGCATGTTACTACCCTATGGAATCGAGCATGAGATTATATGATGATGACACTGAGGAGGTAGACAAGAGGAGATGCATGTAGCTCGTTGGGAAGCTCATCTATGCTACTATCACTAGACCAGACTTATCCTTTGCGATAAGCAAGGGAGCCAGTTTATGCAGCAGCCCAGAAAGGTTCATATGGATGTTTATATGATTCTGAGATATCTGAAGACTTCACAAGGTATTGATCTTCTGTTCAGCAAAAGTACATCTCTTAAGGTGACAACTTCTGCAGATGTAGACTATGCATGATGTCCTAGAGACAGGAGGTGCACTTCTAGCTTTGCTATTTCTGTTGAGAGCTCACTCGTGTCATGCAAAAGCAAGAAGAAGACAGTGATTGCTAGATCCAATGCAGAGTCTAAGTACATAAACATGGCTCAGGGGAGCACAAAGATGATGTGGGTTATTAGATCCATCATGACTAATCTTGTTGTTGATGTAGCTCCTCCCATGCAACTTTTATGCAACAATCAAGGAACTTTGTTTATTGCCAATAATCATCCATTCCATGAATGGACTAAACATATAGAGGTGGATTGCCATTATACTAGAGACATGATCCAGAAGGGTCTCATATCCACCTCCAATGCTTCTATTGGAGATCAAACTGCGGATATATTCACCAAAGCCATTTCTAGAGGTCCATTTCATAGATGTTCCAAGCTAAGCATGATAGACATATATATTCCAGTTTAAGGGAAAGTGTTGAGATATTTGTATCTATTTATATTCATTTCTTATTTCTATTTTCTTCATGTAACTCTTATGTAATTAACCTAGGGCTTTTCTCCTATATAAGAGAACCCTAGGGTCTTCATTGATATGCAATTCTATTTTCTCCCCAAGAGATCATGGAGAATTTTTTTATTACCCAAAAGCTAGGCCCAAAAACCTTGAATTCCATACGAGTTTTATTTGTTCTAAGAGAGGCCTACTTCTGAGATGTCATAACATCATCAAAATCAGTCAGAATTCAAAACATTGGTGGCTTTAGAATGATATTTTTATTCTTACATTTAAAAATAGATGGACATAACAAAACATTGGTGGCTTTAGAATGATATTTTTATTCTTACATTTAAAAATAGATGGACATGTTAGGAATGTTTGTTTTGCATGAAATTTGAAGCACATATTTCACTCAATAAACTAACTAAATCCCCATAGGTTTCCTTAAAAATAAAAAATCAATAAGAAAAATGATCGGGTATAATTAGTTTGTTGCACCCCCGATGTAGCTTCCCTTTTCACATGTGTATGTGTGTGTCAACGTATTGCAAATGCTTGAGCGCATGGTGTGATTGCGTGCATGCATGTGTGCATGGGTGGGTGTGCGTGTGTGTGTCATCGCATTGCAAATGCTTGAGCATGTGGTGTGCACGGGTGGGCAGTGTGTGTGTGTCAGCGCATTGCAAATGCTTGAGTACGTGGTGAGCAGGCCCGGCTCGTGTCAGCGCATTGCAAATGGCCAAATTTATCACGAAAAAAGAGAAAGAAAAGAGCCTAGTGAGAGCAGTGGACAAAAGCACACAGCCAGACCATTATAATCCTTGCGTCTACGTGTGTGCATGATTACTGTTTCTATCATTTTTGCAGCTTGTGGATGGGATCCGTTCCCAACACCAGGTTCACGCAGATCATCTCTGAGCTTAATTGGAACAGGCTTAGAGAACAAGTCCAACAAAAGCACATGCACAATATGATAGCCATCTTAACTAAATGTGAATTACTTATAACTTGCACCATAGACAAGATAACAAAATTTGAGATACAATGAGA
Source organism: Ottelia alismoides (assembly GCA_037367405.1). Classification (NCBI taxonomy): domain Eukaryota; kingdom Viridiplantae; phylum Streptophyta; class Magnoliopsida; order Alismatales; family Hydrocharitaceae; genus Ottelia; species Ottelia alismoides. The sequence goes on along the minus strand of JAZKJV010007375.1, from coordinate 543,953 downwards.
TGGCACGAATTTCTGAAGATCTAACTCTCACCCACAATGTGAAATGGGCATTTCATAAAGCTACAGGGTGGAATACTCCGAATATACAGGATATACAGCTACCAAATGGGGGTGAATAAGGAATTATGCTGTTGCAAAACTTAAGCTTGCCTCAAACATTTGACGGCTCTCGTTTCAGCGGACTATGTTCCTTTTCGCCTATTCGGACCTTTTTCTGTTCATCACATCGTGGTAGTACAGAAGTACGCACATTGGTTGTCCAAAAATGCAGAAGAATGACCAAAAGATCATGTTCCCAACCTGATAGATAATTCACAACATGAATATGCAACCCAATTATATGTGTGTGTGGAGAGTGAGCAAGGGAGGGAGAGAGAGACCATATCACTTCTAAATTTCCTTCGAAGGTAGTTGGTTAAAATAACCAGAGGGACCTGATCGACAGAACCATAAAAAGAACACCGTTAAGAAAACTTGATGGTAAAGCTGATACAACTGCAACAAAACAAGTATGTGCATAAAATGATATGCTGAAGCATATACACAATACATTCTTTATGAAAGCTCATTCGTGGAGAAAAATTCGCCCAAGTAGTATGTGTCGAATCTTATCCGTCGTGCACAGTGAACATCTTTATATTTAGTTAACTACCGTGAGAAAGCCGCATTTTCAAAAGGCAGCTTCCATTTGAGCCAAAGCCTGCGATCTAAAGGTGCATACACACAAGATCCAAAGGTTCCATTTGAACAGGAAGCCCCCTTTTGAAGAGGCAGCTTCAATGCGCAGCACCAAAGCTGCCTTTCTAAAGGGCGGTTTTGGCTCAAATGGAAGTCACCTTTTGAAAAGGCAGTTTTCTCACGGTTTTTACCTAAATATAAAAATATTCACCGTATACGGAGAATAAAGATTCGAAGCATATGGCATGTGCGAATTTTACTCCTCGTTCGCGATTATTATTCAGTGGTTTAATGAGTGAAATTAAGTTTAGCAACAGCTGCTCCCTTTGGGGATTATGGAAAGGCTCCAAGGGATAGAAATTACTGAATTTTACGTAAGCCCAGAGAGCATAGATCATTTGTTTGGCTTCTTATACGTCTTCCCTCTAATTTAATTGCGTAAACCTCTTGAAGGGTATTACTATGTCATTCTCCACGAAATAAAATGGCCCAATTTAGGCACCTAAGTTCAAAATTTACAGAAAGAAATACCCTAAAGTTGCTGCCTATTTTATTGGTTTTGCTTTATTTCAAGTAAATCTCTGTCATTAAAATATCAATTAATAATTGATTGCTCTTTTATAAACATTTAATCTTAATATATACATATGCACCATAAATTTAAATTGGATGATTAGAGTAGATCGCTAAATAACTATCAATCACAGTCCGTTATCGTAGATGCAGTTTTAAAAGCTTACTCATATTTGGAATTATTTCATATTTTTTATTAGTTTTTGCATCATTTGTTTGTTAGGTTGAAAATCTTTAATAATATGTCTTTTTTTAATAGCCGGATTAGAATCCGGGTCCTTTAAGATGCTCTAGTACCATCATACCACTCCTTGGATTCTTAATAATATTTCTTTGCCGAAACAGCTTTACCAAATTCATTACATTGCCCCAAAACAACTAGGAAATCTTATGCATTTACTTTCTGCAATTTGACGCATTTTCTAGAAATTCTTGCATTCTTAGCCTTTCAAAATAAAAGGAAATCCCAAAAACACGAACAAAATTATTCCAAAAATTACTGGTGTGCTGTATTTTTAGCAGTATTTTTAAAATTTTTTTTTGCAATTCGATTCATTAGAGAACGGTTGTACCCACTAGTTAGAATCAAATACACAGCACACACAAAGATGGAGACACGGATTTACGTGGAAAACCCTATGGAGAGGGAAAAACCACGAGGCTCTCAATCCCTAATCTTCCTCACTAGAGTTTAGGGCTCTCTTCACTAAGATGATAAACAAATGAGGGATGAGTACAAATATAGAGACGGATGGGTCAATGGTCTCTCATCCAAAGATCCGTTTACCCATATAAGTATAATAACTCAACACCCCCCTCAAGTTGGGCATACATGTCCATCATGTCCAACTTGCCCACATTCAACTCAAATTGTACCATAGACGACCCATTTGTAAAGAGATCAACGACCTAATCAGTAGATTTTAGGTAAGGCAGATATAACAATCCATCATTAACAGATGAAGTGTCCATCAATCTCCAAATACTTCGTTCTGTCATGCATTACATGATGGGTCAAATTTATTGCAGCCATGTTGTTACAAAACATCTGCATTGGCATACTATCTTTGATTCCCAAGTCATGGAGCAAGATTTTTAGCCATAACATTTCTGTAACACCATTGTCAAGAGCCCGGTATTCCGTTTCAACACTTGATCTTGAAACCACATTCTACTTCTTATTTTTCCAAATAACCAAATTTCCGCATAAATATACCGCATAACTTGTGGTGGATATTCTGTCATCAATGGAGCCAACCCAATTAGCATCGTGTATCCTTCAATAGTGGCCTCATGATTCTTCTTGAACATAAGACCTTTTCCCGGTGATCCTTTTATGTAGCATAGAATTCTATTTACCCCATTAGCATGAGAGGTAGTAGAAGCATGCATGAATTGACTCACCACATTTACAACGTATGTAATATCTGATCTACTAAGTGTTAGATATATCAACTTTCCCACTAATCTTTGATACCTACCCTTTCGTGCATCATTAAAAAGGTCACCATCCTCTTTATTCAGTTTATGCTTTGCCTCAATAGGAATAGTAGTAGGATTGCATCCCAACATGCCACAATCTTTCAATAAGTACAGAGCATATTTTCGTTGACTTTAACACATCCCTCCTGGAGATCGAGCCACCTCAATGCCTAGGAAGTACTTTAACTTCTCCAAGTCTTTCAATTCAAATTCACTTGCAAGTATTTTATTTATCTTGGAAATTTCTTCTTCAACACCACCTGTAAGGATCGTGTCATCGACATACACTAAAGGATAGATCTAATGTTGTCATTCCTCCTTATAAACAAGGTGTGGTCTCCATTCACTTGGATATATTCATTCCTAATCATGACCACACGAAGACGTTCAAACCTAGCTCTTGGTGGTCTTTAATCTAGGGATTTTTACCAGGCAGACCCTATAAACTTTGCCAATTACCTATACGACCTTTGAAACAACTAAATTCCCCACTCAACCCTGTAAACTTGCTAACTCTTACCCCACAGACCCTATGGTTAACCTCCGTCCATTTACCTGTTAAAATTAACCGTATTATGTTAAAAAGTATTTTATATTACCCTCTTTATTCAGCTAATTTACAAAAATGGCATCCCTCTTCTTCCCTAACCATTCCCTTCTCCTCCAGTCACCCACGTCGTCCATGACCTCACAGCATACGCCACCGCCGACCTCCCCTCATCGTCCCTCGACCTCCTCGAACCAACCTTTACCTCCCAGCCTTCTCATGCACCTCCATCTACATCCCTCACACCAACCTTGACCTCCTCTCCCCTGCCTCGAGGAGAGCATCGTGTGGTCTGCACCCTCGGTCCTGACAACATCTCTCTCCAGGACCGCCTCTCTTAGTACTGCCTGCCCCCTCGGTCCTACCACGGCCACCGCCCACACAACGGATGATGTCTCTGTTCCCCCGTCCCTTCAAGTCGACGCCGACGAGCAGGAGGGGGCCTACAACGAGCAGAGGAGAACCATCGAGTAACTGATGGGCGCGTTCTCGTCGGCATCGCTAAGGGAGGTCGAGTCCGCGTGCTCCACGACACAAGGCGATGCCTACCATGCGACCGGGATCCTTACCGCGAGGGGGATGGGGAAGGGGAGGGGAAAGGACGGCGGGAAGCAGTAGAAGAAGAAGGCGCCCGTGGAGGCTGCAGCGACGGGGAGGGGAAGGTGCGACAGGGTTGGTCTCCCGTGAAAGCGCCCGTGGACCTCGCACACCTCGTCCGTGAGATCTCCCTCCGCTCCGAGTCCTTCGAGGCCCAGGGTAGGCTGCAAGGCATCGACGGGGAGATCATCGAGGTGTGCATCCGCATCATGGGGGCTGTGCGAGGTAATCCAAACGCATGATGCTGACGTCGTCAACCCAGCGAGGAAGGTGCATGAGCTCACCAAGACTTGGGTAACCATCCCTTCCACTTACCGATGGGACTTGATTTTGACCGACACCTCACCATCGTCGACCGGAGCTTCAACAATGATAGGACGTTGTACATGAACATGACCGACACCTATCCACAGTTGCTCCCGCAGTGGCAGCCGGAGTACTTTGGTGAGGCCATGATCGTCAACGACAAGGCCTGACCTTTCCTCAACGTCTTTAGGCACAAGTACCGCTTCCGCGTTCTTAATGCCTGCAACGCGAGATACCAAAGGCTCTCCTCCAACGGTCTCTTGTTGAAAATCATAGGTTCGGATGCATCGTACCTCGTTGCACCAGTCATGGGTTATAGGGTCTGTCGGTCGTGTTGCCGATCTGATTGATCTTCGATCTCCAGGAATCATGTCTCGTTGATCGGTGATGTTACGGGTTTCAAATCGCACCTTTTCGTTCACATCTCAACAATGATGCTCGGAACATGGAGGTGATGGGATACGAAGGTGGAGGTGATATGATATGCATGTGTGTGGGATGCGCATGCGGCGCATGACTGAGTACTGGAGTGCGGAGCCATGGTTGTTGGAGATTGGCTGACCAAAGAAGAGAGAATGGGGAGAGAAAGAATAAGGAGAGAGAGGATGAAATCCAGACACGTCATTTATCTATAGAAAAAGGAACCAGCAAAAGAGGAATAAAATCCAACCGTTGGATTTCACGTGATTTGATTAACTCGTTTTTAACCCAAGCAAGTTAACTCAAGATGTGTTAATTTTACGGAAGGGTTCGTGAGGTAAGATGAAGCAAGTTTACGGGGTCTAGGGAGGAATTAGGTTGTTTCAAAGGTCGTGGAGGTAATTGACAAAGATCATAGAGTCTGCTTGATAAAAATCCCTTTAATCTATATAAAGATCTTTTAAGTTTGCAGCACGTGTTGTCCTTCTCAAACTCAAGTGGCATTTTCATATATACTTCTTTACTATCACCTTTCAAGAAAGCATTTTTCCCATTTAACTGACACATTTTCCAGGAAAATGGGTTGCTAGACAAATAACACCCCTGATCGTATTCATCTTGGCAACATGAGCAAATGCCTCCAAGTAGTCAATCCCATATTGCTGGATGTATCCTGTATCTCAATCACATCTCAAGGCATCATCTCAAATTTTCGTGGAATTTTTAAAGCAACCGTAAGTTAGATATTTATTTAAGAGCACATAATTGGTAAAATATGCAGAATTTCAGTTAAACAATTTTAATTAATTGCCTAAAGACTATAAAAATAAAAATAAATTTTCAAGTGGTAGAGAATTAGTTGCTCAACATCAAAACATTTTTCATTGAACAAAATGGTGCTCAATTGAAGTTCAAATTAAAATACGAACACGAGGTTGTCTATGCAAAATAGAATTAAAACTTACAAATCAAACTGTGCACAGGGGCACTTCTGGAATAACGGAAACATACAGGGAAACCTTTGCAATTTTTACATAATAATAAAAAAAATAAAAGAAAGATAACCTTCGTCTTCCTCCTTGTGCAGGTAGGGCACGGAGGTGGGGAGGCGCAGGTGGTTGGCTGTCGCGCGTGTGCGCGGGCGGCGAAGCCTGCGCGCTGCGGTCAGCGGAGACGTGGCGGAGGGCCGCCGCGAGGGCCTGCGGTCAGCGGAAGACGCCGTTGCTGCAACTGGAGAAGGGTCGAGGCAGTGGGTCGCTGGTGGCGGCCGGACAATGGCACGGAAGAGAAGGCCGGCGCGGACGTGGCGGAGGGCCGGCGCGGACGTGGAGGAGGGCCGCCTCGGGGCGCGAGAGGCGTCGGCAGGCCACCGGCGTGGAGCCGCGGGGGCGGCGACCGGCGTCTAAGTGAGGGGAGGTCGAGGGGGAGCAACAGGTGGCGGGGGCGGCGCTGCTCCTCCCATATTTTTATTATTTTTTATTATTTTTTGCTGTACTATTTTTTTGTTTTAGATTTTTATTGTTTTAATTTTTTTACAGGAAACAAATATGTATACAAAAGGAGGAGAAAAGAAAAAAAATGGTAGAGGGAAATGATGAAAAAGATGGAGAAGATTGTGATGGTGATGGTATGTGTGAATATGGTATGATGGAAATAACAAGGAAATAAAATGTGAGATAAACAAAATAACGAGGGATATGAGAGAAAATACTTACCTGAAGTTCGCCAGATTTGCGGAGCAGCTATGCTGGACTCCTGTCTTCACTTCGATCTGATTGGCGAAATAAAAATCGGAGAAGCTATGCGAGCTCGATGGGGAACTCGGTTCCGCGGATCTCGCCTGAAGGAGGTTGTCGCTTGAGGAAGATGCCTCGCCGTTGTCACCAACAAAACACTCCAAGCTCTCTCCTTTTTCTATTAGAACGACGGATGGGAAAAAATGAGGATGTACAAATGAATATAAAGAGAAAAGAAGGGGGGTTAAATAGGTGGTGGAGTTGAATGGGAGGTTATATTATTGGTGGAGTTGAATGAGAGGTTAGAAAAATGGTGGAGTGGAATGGAGGTTGAAAGAAGCTTTGGAGGTTAATGGAGGAAAATGAAAGTTATTGTAGAGAATGTGAATTTAAATAAAATACAATAAAAGTAGGCTACTTTAAATATAACAAAAATAAAAAGAAGGAAAAATAGTGGAAAATTTACAAAGGAATACATACAACATGTACATTTTTTGCTTGTTTTTCTAATATGTATTTTTTATCTTTTTAATAAGAGATATTTACAACAAAAAAATACAGTAAGATACTATAATCAATATACAACACAACGATGATTTTTTTGGATTTTTAAGTAATTGAGAAAGATAAAATAAAAATGAAGAAAGAATGAATATATACATAATATACAATGTACATCTAGGCCCCAAAATCTAACTTTTGCAAATGAGCTCCGATTTTAATGAAACTATTTTCATTGGATAGATAATTTCCTAACTTGAACTTAAAAGTGAGTTTGACAAATTTGGAGTTCATACAGAGCGGGAATTTGGTCGAAAAGTTGGACTTTACGGCCTTTTCTCTTTGGGATCTAGGAGCATTTATTTGAGGTGAAATTATTTTATATTTTTGTATTTTTATGTACATTGTTATGAACAAGTTAGAGAAAGAATTATTCAAAAAGGAGTTGAAATGAATTTACTAAAAATACAAGTGAAAAACTTCTGTATTTTGCGGCTTTTTATTGTTAATTTATTTTGTACAAACTAATATATAATAATTAGTGTGTTTTATTTACAAGAGTTATTTTGTTAATTTATTGATTTTACAAACATTTACTTGGGGTTTTACTCAGAGATTTTGCTAGGATCAAGATATTGAGATGATGAATCGCGGATTCATCACCCCTCAAGCTGGAGCATAAATATTAATCATGCTTAGCTTGGAGATACCATATTTTTTGTTTTTCATAAGAAAACTTATTATAATCTGCTTAATGTCTTATTTAAATTCAATTATTCTTTTATTTTATTATGATAGCATAAAAATATACAAAATCTATGTAAATATATGTATAAAAATGACTTATATATTTAAAATAATCATAAATTTCAAAGCCGATTAAAGTCCGACTAAATCCGATTAGTCGTCCGACTGTCGATTAATCCTTAGTTAGTGACCCGACCGATCGAGTACTGACTGCAACCTTGGCAATAGGTATCTCCAGATCATTAGCCTCATCATCCTCTGGAACCAACTCATCCTGTGTAGCATTTAAAATTCCAGCGCCATCAGTAAAAACAATATCTTCATGACATACCTGAGGTAATGTGGATGATGTCGACGGCGCATGAGCAAGCGATTAGAAGACATGCGAGGATAAACATCGGGTAAAAACGTGGACTTGGTGGTAGGAGGTGGAGGTGGAGATGATCGAGGAACATCAGAAGTAGCATGGGAAGGAGAAGATGGAGGTGGGGGAACTACCACATCCTCTCTAGAGCCAGCATAGGATAACCTGTCACCTGTAGGAAAGAAATACATAATAGACTAAAAAAATGTAACATCAGCACTGACGTAGTATTTCCTTCCAATAGGATCACAACATCTATATCCCTTTTGGGTACGTGAACAACCAACAAAAACACATTTGACAGCTCTAGAGAGAGCTTGTCTCGACCAGGAGTAAAGTCATGAACAAAAACAACCTATCCAAATACCCTGGAAGGAAGAGAGAAGAGTTCTTTCTTGAGAAATGCAATTTGAAAGGGGATCTTCTCGCCAAGAATAGTGGAAGGCATACGATTCACTAGGTGACAAGCGGTGAGAACCACATCTCCCCAGAAAGAATGTGGAGTATGACTGCGAATCAACAAAGTTCTTGTGACGTCAAGAAGGTGTCGATGTTTACGTTCTGCCACAGCATTTTGTTATGATGTGTAATTGCAAGAAGTTTGATGAACAACACCCAAAGATCTGAGAAATTCTGCTAAGCGTAATGTAGAGAATTCCAAAGCATTATTAGTACGAATGAATTTGACTTTGGTAGAGAAAATATTGTTCACTTCTATAAGAAAGGTCTTAATCATAGAACATGCTTCAGACTTATGTTTTAACAGAAAAATCCAAGAGAGTCTAGAATAATCATCTACAACAATCATATAAAACTGATGCCCCTGATTGTCAAGAACACAGCTGGGACCCCAAATGTCAAAGTGAAACAACTCGAAAGACCGACGACTAGTACGACTCGGACGACTCGGAAAAGAGGAGCGATGATGTTTCCCAAGTTGACAAGCTTCACAGTCCAACACAGTATGAGGAGATATTTGCGGAAGAACCCTTATCATCTTTTGAAGAGGCAGGTGACCCAAATGAAGATGCCACGTGAAAGGAGAAACACGACCAGATGGAATAGAGGCTGCTCCAGTACATGATGGAACTGCAAGCTTGTACAATCCTCTCTGCTGATGGCCATGAATAATCATCCTGCCAGTAAGTATGTCCTAAAACATAAGAGAAGAGGCGTCAAATATGGCACGACAATGTAAATCTTTTCTAATTTGACTGATAGACAAAAGATTCATTTGAAAATCTGGAGCATGTAAGACATTCTGAAGACATATAGAAGGTACTAAAACAATCTCCCCCTGACCAACAATAGGTAGCCGAACTCCATTGACAATGATCACGTATCGCCCAGGAGGAATAGATCTGTAAGAGGTATACTGCGTCCGATCGCCGCACATATGATGGGACGCTCCAGAATCCATTATCCAATATGTTACATCAGAACTGCTACTACTGGTAAACAAGGAGGGAACACCTGAGGAACTAGACAATGCTCTGACAGCGACCGTTGCATCTGATGGGCCTGCAGTCTGAGGCACAGGGGTGGTCACATATCTCAAAGTCTCGAGACTAGATCATCAAAATGTGTATCTGCAGTAGGGGCTGGTGAAGAGTCTGTCTTCTCAGCAACGCATGCAGACGCTGGATATTCATGCTTATGAAAGCATGTCTCCTCCGAGTGTCCAGGACGATGACAATAGGAACATGGACCTCTCTGACGTACTCCATCCCGACCACAAGGGCCACAGCCACGAAACTGGGATGAGCCTCCGCGGCCTTCTCAGAGAGCCAGATACGAGCATATATATCATCTTGCTTTCATGATGCATTTGAAAATCTGGAGCATGCAAGACGTTCTGAGGACGCTCCAGAACCCATTATCCAGTCTGTTACATCAGAACGGCTACTACTGGTAAATACGTAGGGAATACCCGAGGAACTAGACAATGCTCTAGCAGTGGCCGCTGCATCTGATGGGCATGCAGTTTGAGGTACAGGGGTGGTCACCATTTCTAGAAGTCTCGAGACTAGATCATCAAAACGTGCATCTGCAGTAGGGGCTGGTGAAGAGTCTGTCTGCTCAGCAACGCGTGCAGACGCTTATGAAAGCATGTCTCCTCCGAGTGTCCAGGACAATGACAATAGGAACATGGACCTTTCTGGCGTCCTCCACCCTGACCACGAGGTCCACGGCCACAGAACTGGGACAAGCCTCCGCACCTCGAGAGGCGGCCATAACCGAAGACGTCGTCTGTGGCGTAGTAGTAGGTGTGGTATTAATCCTACTCAGATGTTTGTAGACCTCCATTAGTGGTATGTTCTCGCCAGTTAAAAGTTGAGTACGGGCATCATCGTACTCTGAGTCAAGGGAAGATAAGAAAACTCCAGTCAAACTGACATTCCGATATGTCTGTTGTTATTCCACGCTGGTAGTAATAAGCATGAAACTGTGGAGTCATTCAAACATACCTCTCAGACGTGCGAAGTGGGCATGGAGAGGTCGACCATTATGCTTGGTCGAGAAAATGTCAAACTGAAGTTAGAGGAACTTGCTTTCATTCTTCGCCTGGCCATAAGTAGCAGCCAATATGTCCCACGTGGCTTTTGTTGTTTGGCTGATTGACAATATCATTAGCAATCTCTTTGCTAAGTGTCTCAGAAAGCCAGGTACAAGCATATGCATCATCTTGCTTCCATGATGCATTTGCCCAGTCTTGTCCGCCGACTCCTAGTTTATCAAAATATACTCCTTGTTATGGCATTGCATTAGGGTATGAAACTGCATGGACCATAACTCCTAGTTAGTCCCATCCATCTTCATGATAGGTGTCGGGCCCTTGAACGCACCGGAAGAGGAGAACACATCACCCTTATTTTCTAACATTCTTCAATAGGTCGAGTTGCGGAACAAGAGGGGAACAACTCAATAATAGGCTTGTCTACAACATCATAAGGGGATGAGTTGTATCTGTAGACTCATACACTCATCCCTAATGCTTCGTTTGAGGTCTAGGGCCTCAAATCATGTGATAAATCAGACTATATCACGTATTCAGAATCAGTCCAGACCTCGATACAGTCGGAAAGGGGGCCGCAGGGCACACACAAGGGCCTTGGGGCCTTGGGCAGGCTGTGGAGCCCCTGTGGAGAGGGCAGCAATGACGAAGGAGGGGCGGGGCGACGTCGCTGTGGGGAGGGCAGCATCGTCGGCCTTGGCATGGCCTCAAATTTCAAAGAAATTCGGTTGAATTTCTGTCAAATGTCGATATTCAGTTGAAATCAAAATTCGACCGAAATATGGAGGTCCTATACAAAAAATGACCAAAATGACCGAAATTCCGGTCGAAATTCCACCAAAATTCCACCGAAATTCTGTTTTGGTCGATACCGAAATGGCGACCGAAATCGACATTTAGGGCCTTGGGCCTTGGAAGGCGGCGCGGGAGGGTGCAGGAGGGCTCGCTGGAGTGCAACGACGTTGGGAGGCTCTGTTGGGACGGCGGAGCGACGCGAGTGGTGCCGCCGAAGGTGCGGCGGCGTGCCAATAGAGAGGTAGGGGAGGGGGGCTGGTGGGTGAAGGGTTAGGGTTAGGGTACGAGAACCTTGATCTAGGACCGTTGCTCTGATACCATCAACAACAACAACAACAACAAAGCCTTTTCCTACAATTAAGTAGGGTAGGCTACATGGATTCTTCGCCTCCATTCAGATCTATCTTGGGTCACTCTCGGACTTATATCCAAAAAACTAAGATCCCTTCGTATAGTCTCTTTCCAACACTTGGGCCGTCCTCGCCCTCTCTTAGCCGGCTCAACATCCCAACACTCGCATCTCCTAACCGGTGCATCAGTGGACCTTCTTTGCAAATGACCAAACCATCTTAGGTGGTTTTCTCGCATCTTATCCTCGATCGGAGCTACACCAACTTTCTTTCTGATTGCATCATTCCGAATCCGATCTTTATGTGTATGTCCACACATCCATCTTAGCATTTTCATTTCTGCTACAGCCATTCTCTGCACATGTCTATAGTTCACAGGCCAACATTCAGAACCATAAAGCATAGCAGGTCTCACGGCTGCTTTGTAAAACTTTCCCTTAATTTTTAAAGGAATTTTCTTATCACTAAGAACAACGGAGGCTCCACTCCACTTTAGCCAGCCTGCATTTATTCTATTAGTAACATCTTCATCAATTTCCCCATCATGTTGCAAAATAGATCCCATATATCTAAAAGAATCTCTCTTCTGAATGTTATCGTCACCAATCTTCACCTCGATTCCTTCACCATTGCTTCCATCAAAGGTGCATTCCATATATTCCGTCTTAGCCCTACTTATACGAAAACCTTTAGTCTCCAATGCATATCTCCAAACCTCAAGCTTCTCATTTACTCCATCTATAGTCTCGTCAATCAACACAATATCATCAGCAAATAACATACACCAAGGTAACTCATCCTGAATGTGACTTGTCAACTCGTCCACAATCAAAGTAAAAAGAAATGGACTCAAAGTTGAACCTTGATGTAAACCAATGTTGATATCAAAATAGTTTGCTCCGATACCATGTTGGAATAAAAATGAGACTTGTTATTGAAGGGATCCCGGGGCTCTCTTATATAGGAGAAAAGCCATGGGTTAATTACAAGAGTGATACCCAAAGAAAACATAAAATATAAAATAAGTACTAAGAGATATAATTATCTCAACAAATATCCCAAGTGATATTTTTAACTAAGGCATCCATTTCTTCCTTCATAGCAGTGATCCATTTCGGATCCTTTTTGGCTTCATCAAAATTTTTGGGAACGTGATGAGCATCAAGAGAGGTAATAAAGCATTTATATCTTGAACTCATACTAGTGTCTGGAAAACGAGTAGAGGCTCAAACACTTCTAGTGGATTTTCTCATAGTAATCAATATTGGACCCTATACAAAGAAAATCTGATTCGAATGGGATACCCATCCAGTAAAGGATTGACATTATTAGTATGAATATCATGACGGAGAGGAACACATGCAGATCTTTTATGGCCAAAATCACTCATGGAAAGGTTGACGTCATGATAGGAGGAAAGGTTGTCATCCTAGTTCGGTAACATATCTTCTTTGATTTCCACCACTTTATCTGATCCCTTTCATCTGCTATAAGTCTATCCAAATCTGCATGTATTTTCACTATCTTTGTCTCTATCTTGTTCATTGTTCTCCCCCATAACAATAGTCTCTTATATGTTACCAAGAAAGTAAATCACGTTTTCGTTTTTATCAACAATTGTAATCATAGACTCCCCTTGAGGAGATCTTTTAGAGAAGTAGGACTCACTCTCAAAGAAAGTAACATCCTTACTTACATGAAGACGATGTGCCATGGGGTCATAACATTTGTATCCTTTTTGAGTACCAGAATACACAAGAAAGATGCATTTTGTGGCTCTTGGATCCAACTTACGCCAACCTAGTCCAGAGTTGTGAAGAAAGCAGACACATCCAAAAACACGTGGGTCCAAAGTGAAGAGAGAGGTATCTAGATGGATGACAAAGAAAAGAGTTCTCTTCACGATTACGACAAAAGATGTCCTACTGATTAGATAGGCAACAATCAAGACAGTTTCTCCTCAAAAATTCTTTGGCACATTTCGATGTAGTAGGAGTGCTCTCGTGACATTCAATAAATGATGATTTTTTCTTTCAGTTATACCATTCTATTGTGGCATGTAACTACATGAGGTTTCATTGATGATACCCTTCTCATTAAGAAAAGCATGTAGGGAACTTTCCATGTACTCCGTGGCATTATCAGTCCTGAATGTTCTTACTCTTATTACAGACCGTGTGCTTACCATATTTATAAAGTTCTTTACAACAGCATGAAGTTCACTTCTATGTTTTAAAAGGTACACATAAGTACTCTGTGAACAATCATCAATGAAAGTGATGTAGTACATATGACAACCCATGCTCTTCATACTTGACGGACACCAAACATCAGAATGCACAAATTCGAATGTATAAATAGATTTACCAGTACATGCAGGGAATGTAGTTCGTGTTTGCTTTGTAAATTGGCAAACCTCACATTACAATTCATCCTCAGACAATCCAAAGAAAATTTCAGTCATCAACTTATGTAGAAAAGAAAAAAATGATATGACCAAGACGTTCATGCCATTTTCGTATTAAAGTAGAGTGGTCATTTTCAAAGCGAGCTTTCATCACTGATGTAAGGGCTTAACCCATTCGAGTTGGAAGACGATATAATCTATCCTCAACTAATCCAATTCCAATCTTCTTTCCTGTCTGTAAGTCCTTTAAAACACACGAATTGTCATAAAAAATTAGTTTGCAGTCAATTCTTTAGTAATCTTACTAACTGACAAAAGACTTATTGGGAAATCGACATGAAGTGCATCGATAAGGAGGAAATGATCAACAACAAAAATCATTCCTTTTCCAGCAACAATAGTTGGAAACCCGTCTGCAACTGTAACATTTTCACTTACAAACGATAACTTATAATCATGAAACATTCTATGATCACCTGTCATGTGATTGGAAGCACCAGTATCGATAATCCACTCAAACTTAGTAGAGCAAGCATTGCTAGTTCTCCTCATACTAAAAGTCGAACCATTGTCTGTCGATTGCAAGGAGACATGCTCTTTCGTAAATGAAACCTTCAATAAGGATTGTAACTCCATGACGATATCCTTTGTCAAGTCATATTCTCTGGATGATCCAAGCATCATATGATCAATCACTAGCGAATTCGCAGCCTTTAGACTTTGACTATCTCTCACAAACATTTAATCATACACCTCGAGAATTGGAGTAGCAGTTCAACACACAGAATTTAAAATACAACTATACCAGGCAATAGAAGCAACCACGGGCTTCAACGAAGCAAGAAAAAATTTATTCCACACTCCTAAATTCCTTAGACTGGTTATTGTCGGAAAACACAGCAACAACCTTCTTTGTCTAAGGGAAAAATCACACAAACACGGCCCAAAAACAATAGTAACCAATGGATTTGCCACAAATTTTCCACGGTAACAGCTTCAAAAATGGGAGACAACCTAACTCCACCACACCCGACTTCTACGTTGTAGACGCTCAAACGAAGATCTCAACAAGACGGCTTTTTGCCGAACACTTGGTGGACAACAATACACAACCCAATTTTCTCCTGCAAAAGAGGGGCAGAAAATGCCCCAAGAAACGGGCTATACACCCACAACAACACTTAAGAGCACAAAGCTCACATCAAGGATTGTTCCCCCAATAACTAGTGAACTTGCCTCACAACATCAATGGAGTTCGGATCAATTTTAGATGCCAAAACAAGGAGCTGTGCGCAGTGTGCCTACCATTAAACTATTTAAGATTAGTATTAAAAAAGTATAATAACTCAACACGACACAAATAGTTTAGTGGTAGTGCAGTGTGCCTACCACTCAAGATTAGGGGTTCAAATCCCCCTTGTGGGATTCCATTAAGTAGTCGACAACTATCGTAAAAAAATAGTTGAATTTTTCAACATGAATTTGAGCAAGAATCCATGTAGCCGACCGTACTTATAGTGAGAGAAGGCTTTGTCATTTTTTATTCATTAGAGAACACATAAATATTGCAATAATATTTCAACCACTCATTGTTTCATATTAGCACTACAACCCTTGTAAAATTTCAATACTTACACATATTGCAATTAAAATTTAAAACCCCTCTAGCCAAACTGTCAAGTCTGATAGTGACGGACAGACCCCCCACTGCAATCATCAACAACAAGCCTACCGCCCTTCTAGAGATATTTATGTAGTCGATGTAATGTTTATCAATTTTTATTTCCGTAGTTGCTACTTATGTAATTTACCCATAGGCTTTCCTCTATATAAGAGAGCCAAGGGTTCTTTGGAATTATATAACAACTCTTTCCTCCAACATGGTATCAGAGCTAAAATCCTAACCCTAACCCTAATCCCTAATATCCATCCACAGTCGCCACCCCTCCATCCCTCTCTCGGCCTCGTCGCGCCACCCTCTCCTTGGCGCCGCTCCTCCTTGGTGTCGCCTCTCCCCTCCAATCGCCCGGCTCTCTCCTCCATCGCCGGGTCTTCCCCCTTACCCCTGCTGAGCCCTCTCTAGCCGGCCCCACCTCCATCCGCCGGTACAACTCCAACCCCCCGGCACAGGTTCTCCCGCTGGGAGCCCTCTAACCGGCGTTCACCCACCGGTTCGCTCTTGTCGGTCTTTGCCGCAACCGTCTTCCTCACTATTGTAATGGATTTGGGTGCGTAAAGTCTACATATGCACTCAAATCCTATTAAGTTTATGTAGACGCTTGTTTCTCGTCGACAAATCCTAGTTCTTAGTCTCCGGCGACATGTCAGAAACCAAAGTCGATATGCCCTCCATCGGCGCATTTAAAGGTCCAGCACCAATAGTCAAGATGGATGGGACGAACTATGAGCTCTGGGCGATGTAGTTCATGAGTCTCATGAAGTCGAACGGTAAGAAGCATATTCTTACCGAGGAAGAGCCGGCAAAGAAGACTGGGATCTATGCCTCCTGGGAGGCTGATAATTCATATGCCACAGTTTGGCTGCCAGGAACGCTATCGATGGAGATTGCCAATGATGTACTCCATCAGCCCACCGCTAAGGCGATGTGGGATATACTAGCCGCCACATATTCACAGGTGCGGAATGAGACCAAGATGTTGCAGCCTTCAGCATGACATTTTCACGATGAAGCAAAATGGGTGGCCACTTCACTTTTTGTATACATCTCTGAGGGGGATGTTTGAGAAACTCTATAGTATTATTCCTCTCACGGCAACCCCCGAGCAGCAGAAGACATTTAGGAATGCGACCATGGTAGGAGTCCTGCTTGCGGATCTTGATCCTGAATATGAAGCTGCCCGATCACAGACACTTGTCGATGCTACCATTCCTCTTATGGAGGATGTCTATTGGAGACTTAGCCGCATCTCTGTCTCATCCAGTTCTTCTACTCCACCACCCTCGGTGATGGCTGCCTCCAGAGGGAGAGGTGGTTCTTCTTCATTCCGTGGTCTTGGACCTCATGGGAGAGGTCGTCATTTTCGTCAGCCATGCACCTTTAGTCATAGGACAGGCCATGCAGAGGATACATGTTATTTAAAGCATGGATTTCCAGCCACAGCACGAGTAGCCGAACATGTTGCATCTCCGTCCGTGTCTGCTTCAGATAAGAGGTTTGAGGAGCTTGTTGCGAGATTACGAGACATTATGCCTCATGTTTTTACAGATTCTCCAGAAGGCCCTTCAGATATTGTTGCTTCAGCTTCAACCAGTAATTCTGCCACTGCTAGCACCTCAGGTAGTACTTTTGCTTTTACATCATGTTTTAGTTCTGATGTCTCAGATTGGATCATGGGCTCCGGTGCCACACTCCATCTTTGACGCGATAAAGACATATTTATGTCATACAGGGATATTCCACCAGGGAGGTCAGTGGTAATAGCTGATGGGACTCATTCCCCCATTGTTGGACATGGGGGTGTTACCTTGTCGCTTTCCATGCATCTCCAGAATGTCTTACATGCCCCGGATTTCTCGATGGACCTACTTTCTATTAGTCAGATCACAAAGGATTTGCACTGTCGCGCTATATTTGACCCATCTTCTCTTATATTTCAGGACATTCTAACGGGCAAGGTGATTGGTTGTGGCTCTGAGCAGGATGGTCTCTATCGTCTAACCAAGAGTTCCTATGCTGGTGTCTCCTCTCATGCAGATGAATCTGTCTCTTCATACACATGGCATCTACGCTTTGGTCACCTTCCTCTTCAGAAGATGTGTCATCTCTTACCTCAAATTTCTCCGAGTTCTTTTTTCCGGTGTGAAGCCTGTCAGTTGGAAAAGCACTATAGAGCTAGCTTCCCTAGTCGTCAGTGTCGGAGCAGTAGCTCCCCTTTTGAATTACTTCATGTATCTTGTAGTCGTTGATGAATTCTCTCGTGTGTCGTGGGTCTTTCTATTAAAGCATAAATCTGAAGTAGGAGATGTTATCAGAAATCTTATCAATGAAATGCAAAATGTTTTTTCTTCGCATGTGAAATATGTTCGTACTGGCAATGCTTTGGAATTTTGCACTCGTTCTCTCTAACAATTCTTTTCGTCAAGGGGAATTATTCATCAAACCTCACGCGCATACACCTCTCAACAAAATGGAGTTGCTGAGAGAAAGCATCGTCATCTTCTTGATATTATTCAAACCCTACTTACCTAGAGTTGTGCTCCTACTTCTTTTTCGGGAGATTCCATCCTTACAACTTGTTACCTTGTCAATCGTATGTCGTCCTCAGTGTTTGGTGAGAAAATTCCTCTTTCTGTTGTGTTTCCAGAGGATTTATTCTCACTTACTCCTCGTGTTTTTGGTGTTGTTGCTTTTGTTCATCAGTTGTCTCCTGGTCTTGAGAAGCTCTCACCTAGGGATGTCAAATGTGTCTTTGTGGGTTACTCTCGGACTCAGAAGGGATATCCGTGCTATGATCCTGTGAATGGGAAATACTACGTTAGTGCTGATGTTACATTCTTTGAGTCTGTTATGAACTTCTCTACTGCAGGTGACAGGTTGGCATCATCCACATCTAATGATGAGTTCTATGTTCCTCCTCCTCCCATTTTGATTTCACCATAGTCCACTCCAGTCCCTGTGACCAAACCACTACAGCTGCCACCACCACCACCAAAACCACTAGTCTCGCCACTACCAAAGTATTGTATACGTCGGTCGGGTCCTGCTCCTGCTACGCATCAATCATCCAATACACCTAAGGTATGTCATGATGTTATTACTAATGATGGGTCAAAAAGTGTGCATGTGCAGGATTCATCATTGCAGGAGGAATGTGAAACGAGTACAATGGTTGATGATCTGGATGTTCCTATTGCCATACGGAAGTAGAAACGCAATTGTGCTTTGTATCCTCTTGCTTTCCAGGTTTCTTTTCATCACCTCACGGGGACTTTCAGAGATTTTCAGTGGCTTTGTCTTCAGTGGAGATACCACGGAGTTATCAGGAGGCATTGAAGATTGATTGTTGGCGTTCTGCTATGAAGGAGGAAATAGCAGCTCTACAGTCAGGGGGTACATGGAGCTTTGTTCCCGCTCCTCAGGAGCATCTGTCGTTAGCTGCAAATGGGTCTTCATCGTCAAGTATCACGCAGATGGTAGTCTTGATCGTTACAAGGCAAGGCTAGTGGTGCGAGGGTTTACTCAGACATATGGCGTGGAATTTACATGGATACCTTCTCTCCAGTTGCTCGTCAATTCACTCTTCGTATTCTTCTGTCAATTGTTGTGGTACGTGATTGGCTCTTGCTTCAACTAGATGTTAAGAATGCATTCTTGTATGGTGATTTACAGAAGGAAGTCTACATGCAGCAGCCTCCGGGGTTTGTTGTTGATGGGGAGAGTGATATGGTGTGTAGACTTCACAAGGCGATATATGACCTTAAACAGAGCCCATGGGCGTGGTTCCAGAAGCTATCTCATATAATTGAACGACAGGGATTCAAAAGATAAATGCGGATCACTCATTGTTCATTCAGAAGACTTCTAGAGGTATGGTTGTCATCATGGTATATGTTGATATTTTGATGACGGAGATGATGCTCAGGGGATAGAGATGGCAAAAGCATTTTGGGCTGTCATTTTGTCACGAAGTATCTTAGTACCCTACGATACTCTCTGGGGCTGGAGTTTGCCAGGAATGCACACGGTCTTGTGATGACCCAAAGGAAATATATTACATATTTGCTGGTTGAAACGGGCATGGTTGGATATAGACCCTCGAGTACTCCTATGGATCCAAGTATGAAATTATATGACAATGATACCGAGGAGGTTAACCGAAGAAGATATAGAGGAATGGTGGGTAAGCTTCTTTACATCACTATAACTCGACCTGATATTGCCTTTGCAGTGAGTTGAGTGAGCCATTTAATGGAACAACCAAGACAAATACATATGGTTGCCATATATGTGATACTAAGGTATCTAAAATCTTCTCCAGGCTCAGGATTGCTGTTTAGAAAGGACACAAATTTATCTATTTCGGTATGTGCGGATGCAAACTATGCAGGATGTCCCACGGATCGAAAGTCCACTTCAGGCTTTGTAGTTTTTGTGGACAACTCTCTCATTTCTTGGAAAAGCATGAAACAAACTATTGTGGCTAGATCTAGTGCTGAATCTAAATATAAGGCAATGGCACAAGAAACACGGAGATGATGTGGGTTCGAGTTGTGCTAGAAGACTTGCATATAGATGTACCTCTACCCATGCAACTACAATGTGATAATCAAGCCGCATTGTTCATTACCAATAATCTTGCGTTTCATGAAAGAACTAGCACATTGAAGTAGATTGCCACTACACCAGAGATATGATCCAGAAAGGCATGATTTCTACTTCACATGTGAGTTCAGAGGAGCAGACAACCGACATTTTTTACCAAGCCATTGCTCAGAGGACCATTCCAGAAGTGTTCGTCCAAGCTAAGCATGATTGATATCTATGCTCCATCTTGAGGGGGAGTGTAGACATATTTATGTAGTCGATGTATTGTTTATCAATTTTTATTTCCGTAATTGATACTTGTGTAATTTACTCATAAGCTTTCCTCTGTATAAGAGAGTCGAGGGTTCTTTGGAATTATATAACTCTTTCCTCCAACAACCCTCAACAACAAAGACTGGAGCAGATCCTCATGTTAGTGTCGCCATAGCTGACCGACATGCCTCAGGTAACTGGGACAGAGAAAACTTGCCACCCTCCAGTAACTCCAGATGTTGGGAGAAAGAAGAGCGAGGAAGGTAGGTGTTGGGAGCAAAATAGCTAAGACATGTGAAGAAAAAAAGGATAAAATAGAAAGTTTAGTATTGACACTAGGTGCAGACGAGTCAATTGGGAGGTTTCCAAAAAAGTTTTTTTCACTTCTTGTAAACTTAAAGTGCCTACTCAATGACACCTTTAACTAAGATCCTTCTGTCTTTAAACTTAAAGTGGGAAGAGGCGTGGTGGTTGTATTTCTCTGGAAGATAACCCTTTCTCCCTCCACAGTATCAAGTTTCACAAAAATTAGTACTCGCAAGTTCTTGCTTTCCCTTAGTAAAATGTTTTCCTCACCCCGTTTTTTGTCCATTTTTTGCCGTACTTTTAATATGTTCTATAAAACGAAAAGGTATTAACACAAGCTTGTTCTTTTCAGCTCATCAAGCACCAAACTTCCATTTTATGCAAAAGAAATTTTTCAACAAGCCTATAAGCACTTTTACTATTTTTTGACACTGCCATAGTTTCCCAAATCTTATTAGATTCCCAACATGATTCTAATCATGCTCACTTAAAACGAAGGGAAAGATAAGACAAACATATTTATTGTACCCCATGTCAAGAGGTGATAACTTCACGAGATTACAGATCCGTCATAACACAACAAACACAAATAGATGAATAAAAATAATTCAAGCATTCCACAAATTTTGTTATAAAGTAAACAATGGTGTTAACATACCTGGAACATGATACCTATGAAAGCCCAAAACTTGAATATGTGACAGGGTACACCGATACAAAGCTGTAGATAAAAACAGTAGGGAAATGAAAAACACACACAGGATTATATTGATTAATATTACATGAATGCGTGGTTGCTTAGAGGAGATTATTTTGAAACACATTCTTTAGAAATCTCGACCATGAGTTCGCTAGCAAATGGGGACTGAGCGCCCTTATTGTTGATCATTTGGACTTGTACCAAAACTAGGAATATAGGTACCTTCAAATTAAAATGTCCATGAGTTGAGATGAACCCTCGCCGTAGGAGAGAACACCTAATGTGGGAGGTGTGTTAAGGCGTGCGGTATTGGAGGAGATCGATCAAAAAGGAGGAAGCAGAGTGTGTGAGGACCACCAATTGAGAGAGGGTGAGGTTGAAGAAGGGTGGAAGATAATTTCTCATTAAAAGAGAGATCAGCGATGCAATAGGTGTGGGGAATATGGGCACATAGCGTCCAGGTACACTCTACCCCCGGATGCTTCGCATGTGGGAAGGAAAGGCATCAAAAGAATGATTGTGGGCTAAAGCTTCCATCAGTTGATTTTACTTGATGCCGCCTTATCACGTAGAGAATCCTTCTGTAGAATCAATATCTTCCTCTGACACCCGATGAAGAAATTTAAATGCTCGAGACCAGAGCACGTAATTTCATGTGCCCAAGGATGCACAAATCGGTAGTTGGTACTCGATCGGCGGGGTCACTAACTAAGGATTACTAGGCAAATGGGACGGATATGCGAATTTAATCTGTCATTAGTCGATTTTGAATTTTTTAATTATTTTAAATATATAGATCATTTTTATACATATATTCTTATATATTTGCACAATTTGTACAATTTCTATACTATAATAATGAAACAAAAGTAGTTAACTTTCAATATAACATTAATCATATCAGAATAAGTTTGTTTAAAAAAAACAAAAAAAGTACTAAGCCTTCTCCCACTATAAGTAGGGTCGGCTACATGGATTCTTGCTCAAATCCATGTTGAAAGATTCAACTATTTTTTACGCTGGCCGTCGACTACCTTACGCAACCCCAACAAGAGTGGGATTTGAACCCTGGTCTTTTGTGTGGTAGACACACTGTCCTGCCACTAGACCATTAAGTGGGATCTATGTAAAAGTCGGGACTAAGTAAAAGTCGACCGACTAGTCAACCCACCCAATTAGTTGGGTTGACCGACTAATGATTGGCGAGGCCTAATCGAGTCGGCTACCCCCCTCCCAACTCGACTGATCGGACTGACTAGTCATCCTAGTCAGCCAACTTTTACAAATGTCGTCAAATACATGGGCTTCGTCTCGATTGGAACCGTGGCCATCATGGTCAGAGATAGAAACAAACAGTTGGAGTTAAAGATCCTCCAATCACGCATCAAAAGTTCACGTGACCCCTTCAGCAACGCAAGAGGACTGTACAGTCCCGAATCCCGATCTAAGTACTGTATTTGCTGGAGTCCCGAATAGGGAACTGAATTTGCATGATCTCCCTGATTTTAGGGACTGGAAATGCTCAAAATAGAACTATACGACTCAGATCTCACCCGGATCTGCGCTGGACTCGAGATTTTGGGGCTAACGTCCTGAAAATCCCCTATTTAGGGAGTGGTGGTTGCTGATCTGAAGTGCTGGTGGCTGATCTGAAGTGTTGGTGGTTGATTTGGAGTATTGGCGGTGGCACACATCTAGAGTGCGGTAGCGCTGTGGAGTCCCTGCTGAGGCATGATCTGGGTCCTATCCACATCAGAGAGCCCTAGAGAGGTCTCGCGTAAGACCCAATCATGGCTAAATGGGCCCGAGTGTGTGCTACGGAGCAATATATGATGTCAGTAATGCGAGGTTGGCAGAATAAGCGAGAGAGACATATGGAGGGTGGTTGGTGGTAGCGGGAAATTAGGGCACGAGCCCCCGTCTAGGATCGTTGCTCTGATACCATATGGAGAAAGAGTTGAGAATGAAAAACTTGTTTATTCCATAGATCTAAGGTTTCTTATATAGCATGAAACCTTAGGGAACATATAAAAGGAGAAACTACGTAAATGCCTTTATAAAAGTGCTACAATAACTTCAACACACTGTATTTCCATGACTCTTCCTCAGTATTATAACGACAATCACCCATTTTCTCCACTTTGGTTGAGGCATTCCCACCTTTACCATCTCTCGGAGAGGTTCTTCTTCATGAACGGTAGAACCATGCACATTTGAGAGCGCCTCCCGACCCCTAGCATCTATGGAAGCTCTTTACACCCTCAACTACCAACGCAAGACAAATCAACGAGAATCATCAAACCAGATGACCACAAGTCAATGAAAAAGTTCCTATCCACATTCTAGAGCCCAAGACTTGACCCACTTAAATGGTCTCATTCATGAGCCAAGTCTTCATCATACTCTAAGTCAAAACACCAAATCTCGCATCAGTTGGGTCACTTCCGCCACCCAACCCAATAACGAGCGGCTTGAAAGATGCAATCTTAAGGTTTGGGGGTTTAAGGTCTGACACCCCAATGACGATCACCCCCAAATTTGTGCCTGATGCTCACATAATCAATGCATGTTGCTTTATATATCTCGTCGCAATCTTCGTATTTCACCTCCACTCCTTTATCACCTCCGTCACTTCCAACACCCAACCCAATAGCGAGCGGCTTGAAAGATGCAATCTTGAGATTTGGGGGTTTACGACATGAGAATCCAATAACGATCACCACCAAATTTGTGCCTGATGCTCACATAATCAGTGCATATTGCATTAGATATCTCGTCGCAATCTCCGCATTTCACCTCAACCAAAGTTGCATTTCCATGACTCTTCCTCAGTATTATGATGACAATCGACCATCTTCTCCTCTGAGCTCCCTTTACTACTTCATCAATTGAAGCCAGCTTTCTCTGCCTCCTAGCACACACAACCACCATCATTCTTTTCCGCTCCTTGTTCCCCAACTTGGTCGCCTTCAAACCCAACTTTGGTTGAGGCATTCCCACCTTCACCTTCTCTCTGAGAGGCTGAATGGTAGAACCCTGGACATTTGAGAGCGCCCCCCGGGGCCCGGTCCCTAGCATATACGGAAGCTGTTTACGCTCACGACTACCAACGCAAGGCAAATCAATGAGAACCATCAAACCAGACGACCACATGTCAATAAAAAGGCTCGTATCCACGTTCTAGAGCCCAAGACTTGACCCACTTAAAGGGTCTCATTCCATAACAAGGTCTTCAGCATGCTCTGAGTCAAAAACACCAAGTCTCGCATCAGTTGGGTCACTTCCACCACCCAACCCAATAACAAGCGGCTTAAAAGATGCAATCTTGAGATTTGGGGGTTTAAGGTCTGACACCCCAACAGCGATCAACCCCAAATTTGTGTCCGAAGCTCACATAATCAACTCATATTGCGCTAGATGTCTCGCCGCAATCTCCGTATTTCACCTCCAGTTCTTCGGCGAGGGTCCCTCTACCTCGGGTTGCTCCTCCACCTAGCGCCTCCCCTCCATCTGCTCTAGCCCCAATCAAAAGTCGATTCTCCCCACATAAAACATCACCTATGGACAATGTTGCAAAGGATGGTAGTCAATATTCAATCAGTAGCGTCAATGAATAAAGAATACGTATACACTCAAGCAAATCCATCTTTATTTCTCATATTAGATTTGCAAGGATGAGCAATAAGGGAGGCCAATATTAGAACGATAACCTTGAGACCTGTTAGTAGCATTCAGCTCCTGGGAACTAGGATGCTTTAATTAGGCATATTAATATAGATAGAGAAAAAGGTTCATGCTCATTAGAGGAAGAGCTAAGACCCTTGTTGTAATGAAACTTTCGTACTCTATTCTTAGAGAGAGATCTATTCTATTTCCCTCTTGTGGGACAAGAATTGTTAGAAAATAGGAAGCGAAAGCAGAATCAGAAATAAGATAAAGAAATTGAAGAACACAAAGATTTAACGTGGAACCCTACTCCCTAAGGAGTGGGATGAAACCATGGGAGAAGGCCTCAAAGGGCCAGGTTATGCACTGCACTTTCTCAATGGTTATAGGAGGTTTGGCGCTCCTTATATATCCTCCACAGAGCCTCCAAGTCCTACTACTAGTAGATGTGGGACTAAACATGTGGATGGGGTAAATGGATCTCGCTAGGATCCATTTACCCATCTCCCTCATAGATGATGCATACAATGAATAATCCAACACTCCACCTCAAGATGGAACATGCATTGCTCAGCTTTGCATGCTCCAGCTTGGACAAACAGAAAGAAACTCAACTCAACGCTATAGGATACTACGGATAATATCAACTCAACGCGTACAACTGCTGTTGTCGAGGACGTTGCTTCTCATGCCGTGCAGATGAGGAGGACGAACGGGCTGGAGTGAGGATACATTCATCGTAGCCCTAAAGCTCTCTTATATAGGAGAAAAGCTCTAGGAAAAATTACATAGATAACCGACAAAAATAAAGAAACTACAGAAAAACATATAATGAGATATGAATATCTCAACACTCACCCTCAAGCAGTAGCATAAATATCTATCATGCTCAGCTTGGAACAACAATGATGGAACGATCCCTTTACAAGTGCTTTGGTGAACATGTCAGCAATCTGATCACCTGAAGCAACATGAGAAGTGAGTATAAAACCTTTTTGAATCAGATCACGAGTGTAGTGGCAATCAACCTCAATGTGCTTTCTTCTTTCATGAAAGGTAGGATTATTCGCTATGAACAACGCAACTTGATTATCACATTGTAGATGCATAGGAAGAGACAACTCCATAGTTAGGTCAGTCAGAACGGACTTGACCCACAACATCTTTGTGTTCCCTTGGGCCATTGCCGTATACTCTGACTCTGCACTAGATATGGCCACAACTGTATGTTTCTAGCTCTTCCATGAAACCCACGAGTTGCCTACAAACACAGTAAAACCTGAAGTTGACCTTCTATCCTTGGGACACCCAGCATAGTCTACATCCGTATATCCTGACACTGTCAGGGTGGTGTCTCTCCTGAATAGAAGTCCTGCACCTGGAGAAAACTTGAGATACCTCAAGATCATGTTGGCTGCATCCATATGAGACTGCCTAGGTTGCTCCATAAATTGGCGAACCCTCCAGACTGCAAAGGATATATCATGCCTGGTAATGGTGACATAGAGTAGCTTCCCTACCAACTCTCTATACTGTCTCTTATCTACCTCTGCAGAGTCATCATCATAAAGTTGTGCATTAGAATCCATTGAAGTTGTAGCTGGTCTACATCTAGTCATACTCGTCTCGGATAAGAGATCAATGACATATTTCCTCTACGTCATTACCATTCCCTACTGGTTACTTGCAAATTCTAGTCCAAGAAAATACCTCAACTTACCAAGATCCTTGGTCACGAACTGTTGTCCAAGAAAATCCTTAGCTTTTTGAATTCCATCGCTATCACTTCCTATGACAACAATATCATCCACATAAACTAAAATAGCAACCATGACTTTCCGAGTCCCCTTAACAAAAAGAGAATGATCTGCAATAGATCTGACAAAACCTTGTAGTTCAATCAACTCTGAGAGCTTCTGAAACCAAGCCCTCGGACTATGCTTAAGATCATATATGGCCTTATGAAGTTTACACACCATGCTAGGCTCCCCCTCAGTAGTAAACCCCGGTGGTTGCTGCATATACACTTCTACATGCAAATCGCCATATAAGAAAGCATTTTTGACATCCAATTGGAAAAAAAGGCCAGTGTTTTGCCACATCAACGACAACAAGAATACGTAATGTAGAATGACACGCAACGGGAAAAAAGGTGCCTTGATTGTCCACCCCATACATTTGGGTGAATCCACGAGCAACCAATCATGCTTTGTATCTATCAACGGAACCGTCTGCACGATGTTTTATAGTAAACACCCACTTACTGCCAATGATAGAAGCACCTAGGGGAGCGAGAACGACACTCCACGTACCGCGAGATTGTAAAGCGGCCATCTCCTCTTCCATAACAAGACGTCAAAGGCCACTCTGTAATGCCTCCTGATAAGATTTTGGAATTTGCATCGTTGATAAGGCAACAACAAACCTCTGAACCTCAGATAGCCTCGCCAATGAGACATGAGAGGACATAAGATGCATAGGACATGTACACTGCTTCTGTCGTAGAGCAATAGGGACATCCAGGTCCACTGTATCCTCAAAAATAGTATCATCCAGAACATCATGCACACTCAAATCACCGGTGCCATTAGTAGAAGTCAAGTGCTCAAGACATACCTTGGGAATGCTGGATGTTGGTGGAGGCACATGAGCAAGAGACCAGCGCTGGTAAACCTGAGGAAAGAAAGAAGGTGTGACAGGAGGTGGAGTTGGTAGTGGTGGTTGTGTTGGTGGTGGTGGACCTGCAAAATCTTGTGGTGGTGGTGGTGTAGGAGAGAGAGGAGGTGGTGGCATGTAGATCTCTTCTCCATTCTCTGAAGAAACGAGCTTGTCACCTGTAGGAGAGAAATACATGATGGATTCAAAGAAGGTGACGTTAGCACTAAAATAGTACCTTCATCGAGCATAATCAAAGGAACGATACCCCTTTTGGGTCTTCGAATATCCAACAAACACACACTTGAATGCTTTGGGGGAGAGCTTGTCAAGCCCTGGAGATGATGAACAAAGACAACGCTTCCAAAAACATGAGGTGTGAGAGAAAAAAGATCATTCTCGAGAAACGCAATCGAGAATGGAATCTTTTCTCCCAAAATCGACGAAGGCATACGATTTACCAAATAACAAGCGGTGAGAACGTCCCCCCAGTAAGAGTGGGGAGCCCGTACAACTCTGAACTCGAAGAGTCCTGATGACATCTAAGAGATGACGATGTTTCCTTTCAGCCACCCCATTCTGTTGAGACGTATAAGCACAAGACGTCTTATGCACAATACCATAAGATTTAAGAAATTGAGAAAGTTATGTACTACAGAAGTCAAGGGCATTATCAGAATGAATATACTTGACATTAGCAGAAAAAACATTCCTTATTTCATTTATAAAGGACTGAATAATAGGACTAGCATCTGACTTGTTCTTTAGCAGAAAAATCCATAACAATCTAGAAAACTCATCAACAACAACAAGATAAAATCGATGTCCCTAAAGATCAGGAACACGACTGGGACCCCAAATGTCCAAATGAATCTACTCAAAAATACCATGACTACTTTGACCCTGACGACTCTGTAATGTGGATCTATGATGCTTCCCAAGTTGGCAAACCTCGCACTGGAAAGTAGAGCAAGGAGAGATCTGAGGAAGAACATGATGCAAGAGATGACCAAAGCGGAGATGCCATGTATGCAGAGAGACATATATAGTACAAAGAGAAGAAAGAACGACATACGAAGATTGCACTAGTCTGTATAGACCTCCTTGCTCACAACCAGAACCAATCATCCTATCCATTAGAATGTCCTGAAACACAAGAGCAGAAGGGTCAAATATGGCACGACAATGTAAATCTTTGGTGATTTAACCGATAGATAATAAATTCATAGAGAAATCAGGAGCGTAATGAACATTCTGAAGTCACATTTCAAGGGTTAACTACACCTCCTCCTGACCAGTAATGGGGGAATGTGCTCCATTAGCTATTACCACAGATCTGCCTAACTGAGTCGGGCTATAGGTACTGAATTGACCTCAGTTACCACAGAGGTGATGGATGCTCATGAATCCATGATCCACTCTGACAAGTCTGCCCCGTAACAGCTAGTAAAAGCATATGTACCTGATGTGGATGTAGTGAATGAGGCTAAGGTTGCTACCTCCGAAGATCCTGACTATGAGCTAGTTGATCCGGGAGACGACATGATCTCCCTAAACCTAGAAACTAACTCATCAAACCTCTGGTCATATGCGATAGAGGAATTGCTTCCCTGCTGGACCTGGTCTGCCACATGTGCTGAGATAGAAAATACATGCTTGGAATAGCAAGTTTCCTCTGAATGACCCGGCCTGTGACAGTAAGTGCAAGGTTGATGGAGAGGTCTACTGCTTCCTCCTCTTCCACGGCCTCCTCGGTCACGGAACTGTGTAGTGCTCCCCCTACCACGAGATGTTGCCATGGCTGAGGAAGTATGAGACATAGAAGAACCATTGGAGAGTTCTCTTAGTCGGCGATATGCCTCTTCCATCGGAGGTATAGTGGCATCGGTAAGAATCTGTGCTCTAGCTGCATCATACTCAGGATCAAGTGCCTCTAGAAAGACTCATGTCATCACTAAATCCTTGTATGTATTGAGTTTCTCTGGTGAAGCAATCAAGAGAATGTAACAATGTAACTTCTCAAGCATACCCCGGAGAAAAAGTGTAAAGGGTATGGAGAGGACAATCATTTTGCTTTGAAGTGAAGATATCATGTTGAAGTTGCAGGATCTTTGACTCATTCTTCACCGGAGAATATGTAGCGGCAAGAATATTCCACATAGCCTTTGTCGTAGGCTGACTCAAGATGTCACTTGCTATCTCCATGGATACAGTTTCAGAAAGCCACACTCGTGCATATGCGTCGGCTGCCTCCCATGAGGCATTAACCCCAGTCTTGTCAACAGGCTCCTCCTGTATGAGGATATACTTCTTGCCATTACATTGCATTAGACTCATGAACTACATGACCCATAGTTCAAAATTAGTTCCATCCATCTTCACAATGGGTGCAGGACCTTTAAAGGCACCTAGGGATGGAATATCAACTTTGTTATCTGACATGATGACAACAATCTCTCAAGACTGAGGTTGCAAACTCGGACAGAGAACGTCTACACAAACATCTAGGAATGTGGTTGTGTGTGTAGACTCATACCACAACCACCTCCATGCCTTGAAGGCTTCTTTGAAAAAATTAGGTCGTGATGCTCATGGATGCACAGAGCACAGATGTGTGCAGGGGTGCACCTGCGTACAAAGATGCATAGGAGAGGGCGCATGTGAGGTGCAGATGCACAAGGGCCAAGGCGCGCAGGAGGCGCAGGGCGCGCAAGGGCTCGCCGACGTGCACAGGTAGGCGCACAGGAGGCGTAGGGGGGTGCAGGCGTGCGCAGGGGCGCGCGGGCGCATGACACAGATGCGCGAAGGTCCAGGCACGTCGGCGTATGAGCGTGGGGCGCAGGGAGTGTGGCATCGGCGATGGCGCGTGGGGCTTTTCGTGGGCTTTGGAATTAGGGTACATACTCTTGTCTAGAACCGCCACTCTGATACCATGTGGAAATTGTAACGGAATGAAAAGATACATTTATCGTAGCTCTAGAGCTCTCTTATATAGGAGAAAAGATCTGGGAAAAATTACATAGATAACCGACAAAAATAAAGAAACTACATAATAACATATAATGAGATATGAATATCTCAACAGTTATGATTAGGATGGTGTACATATTTTGTTACCTTTTTTGAAGGTGATGCAATATTGAAACTATCAGGTTATCAATATGTTATCGGTAATGAGTATATGCAAGTCATGCTTGGTATCGGGATGATTTTTTCAAGGAGATGCAAAAGTAGTTATTTGCGCATTCAAGTGATGGCTTCAAAAATGAAGATAAAGTACGATAAATACATGACAAATATTGATAAGATAAATACCATGTTATTTATTTCTATTTTCTTTGATCCTCGTTACAAGATGGGCTACGTAAATTGGCTAATTGATAATTCATATGACAATGAAAGGGGAAAGCTTTTGAAGGAAAAGATACAACACGTCACATTCTCTATGTTTGAGTCGTATACTTCAAACATCCTACTTTCTAATATACAAACATCTAGTCAAGTTTCTAAAGCTAATGAATTTGATGTTGATACCATTGAAAATGTTGAAGATCTTGTGACTGCTCTATATGTGATCATCAACAACAATATGCATATTAAAAAGGAGTTGAGAGCAAAAGTGAACTTGGCAAATATTTGGCTAAAGAATGCGAAGTTCATAATAATAAATCATTTCAAATATTATCATGGTGGAAGTTGAATTGTTCAAGATTTCGAGTTTTATCATCCATCCTCGAGATTTATTAGCAATGCCAACATCAACGGTGGAATCTGAATCCGCCTTCAATACTGGTGGACGTGTAATTGATCCATTTCCTAGCTCTTTAACTCCAAAAATGGTGGAGACTCTCATGTGCCATCAAGATTGGCTAGGAAAGTCCAATTTACCACTTATTTTTGAGGATAATGTATAAGATTTTGAATTGCTTGAATTTGGTATTGGTACATATCTTTTTTAGGTTACATTTGTTTCAATTGCTTAATTATCTTAATTATATGGGTAATTACATAAGTATGCATGATTACTTTTCCTTTTCTACAGACTTGGTAAACACGAGTGAGGATCATGTTTTTTGTTCTCATCGATGATTAGCGTTGGTATGGACTCACAATTATTTCACTTTTATGCTTAGCAATATGTTTGTATTAAATATTTACGTTCATTCCTGATATATGCAGTCAGTTAATATATAAAAAAGTGGGATTTATCTTCTATGTTTGGCTCCGAGGACGAGATCGATGAGGAGGAAGAGGATGGCAAGATCTTGTTTTGGCACGATCGCTTTGGAGGTATTTTGGCTTTCTTTTTGTTTGCAATCCTATTTCTATTTTGAACTGTAATTTGGTGGTATAAGGTAAAAGCAGAACATGATTTTTATTCAAGTTGAGCAGCATAAACTGAGCATATTCAATCCTTTTTCCATATAATATATCTTCTAATTTATTTAAAAATTATAACTTTTACTAAATTATTTCAAAAAGAAGATAGTGGAATTTAGCTTAAAAGTCAATGGCTTTCCAATGACTTTGTAAACATTGAAATAATCGCTACAACTAGTAGCATAACAAGGAAATATCAGCATAGATATGGTTTTAGAAAGAGTAGTTGTTCCCTTCTTTCAACTTCAATTTTGTTGCATTCAGAATACCATAAGTTAATACATACTAACTTACATTAAAATATCACAAACAACATTTAGGAATCTGATTTGTATAGAAGACGAACTTGAGCAGAAACTACGTCGTGTCCTACCTCAAATTTCTCCCCACTCGTCCTTTCATTGTAAGTCTTGTTAGTTGGGAAGACATCACAGGTCATCATTTCCTAGTCGTCAGGGTCGGAGTAGTAGCTTCATTTTTTAGATGTTTCATATAGATATTTGGGGTCCCATTCGTGTTCTGGATCATCAAGGACATAGATTCTATGTCATGGTCTTTTTTATTACAAAATAAATATGAAGATGGAGATGTTATTAAAAATTTTCTGACTGAAGTGAAAAATGTGTTTTCATCTTTGGTGAAATTCGTGAGAACTGGTAATGCCTTGTACTCATTATATGTCCTATTATTTTTCAACCCAAGGTATTATTGATCAGACATCATGTGTCTATACTTCCCAACAGAATGGTGTTGTCGAAAAGAAGCATCATCATTTACTTGGCGTTACAAGAACCCTTCTCATTAAGAGTCGTGCCCCACATCCTTTTAAGGTGATGGTGTCCTTACGACATGTTATCTCATTAATCGCATGCCCTCGTCAGTTTTTGGTGAAAAAATTCCTTTCTCTCTTGCTTTTCCTGAAAATGAATTATTCTCACTTAATCTCCGTGTAGTAGGCTCGGTGGCCTTTGTCCACCAATTGTCTCCAGGTGTTGACAAGCTCTCTCCTAAGGCTGTCACGTGTGTATTTGTGGGGTGTGGAGATATTTACATATTTATATATTATATATGTATCGTTTCTTTATTTTTATTTCTCTGTTTCCACTTTATGTAATTTACCCATAGGTCTCTCCTCTATATAAGAGAGCCTAGGGTTCTCTGGAATGATAACGTACTCTTTTCTTCCAACATGGTATCAGAGCGGCAGTCCTAGATCGATGCTCGTATACCCTAACCCTAAACCCTACCCGCGAACCCCCCCCTCTTTCTATCGGCGCCGCCGCCGCCACTCGCAACCCCTATCCTCTCCTCGGGTTAGCTGCCAGCCCCCCCCCCCTCTCGGCGCCGCAACAGTCCACTCGCAGGCACCTCCAGTCGTTGCCCGCAGTTGCGTGATCCCCCAGCTTGCCACCGACGCCGCTTAGATCGTCGGCCTCCAGTGTCGTCGGCCCCCGCCTCTGCGTCTCTCCTTTTTCGTTCGCTTCGGTGGATGGATTTGATTGCATAGGTCTACATATGCAATCAAATCCCCATATGTCATTGTAGGCATCTATCTTTTGGTCTACATACCCTTTGATCTTCATCGGCATCATGTCAGAAAACAAAGTCGATGTACCCGCCACAGGTGCCTTCAGAGGTCCGGCACCGGTTATCAAGATGGACAGGACGAACTATGAGCTCTGGACAATGCAGTTCATGAGCCTAATGAAGTCTAACGGTAAGAAACACATCCTTACCGATGATGAGCCGGTGGAGAAAATTGGGATTCACGCCTCGTGGGAGGCGGATGATGCATATGCCAAAGTTTGGTTGTCTGGGACATTGACGATAGAGATCGCCAATGACGTGCTACATCATCCCATTGCGAAAGCCATGTGGGATATTCTTGCAGCGACCTATTCGCAGGCCCGAAATGAAACCAAGATCCTTCAACTGCAGCATGATATTTTTAAAGTCAAACAGAATGGACGGCCTATGCACTCACTGTACACATCCTTGAGAGGGATGTTTGAAAAGCTCCACAGCTTCATGTCTTTGACAGCCACTCCTGAGCAGCAGAAGACATGCAGGAATGCCACCATGGTTGGTGTATTCCTTGCAGCACTAGATCCAGAGTATGATGTTGCCCGCTCTTAGATCCTTGCAAACGCCACTATTCCTCCTATGGAGGAAGCTTTCCGCTGACTTAGTCGGATCACTGTCCCGAGCTCTTCTGCTAGCCAGACGCTTTCAGCAATGGCTGCCTCAAGGGGAAGAGGTGATTCATCTATTGTTCGTGGACGAGGACCTCGTAGTCGAGGGGGCCGAATCCGTCAGCCCTGCACTTACTGTCACCGTCCTGGACACTCCGAGAATACATGCTATTCTAAGCATGGTTTTCCAGCATCGGCACGGATAGCAGAACAAGTTGAATCTCCTGCACCTTCTACTTTGGATCAGCGATTCTATGATCTCGTAGCCAGACCGAGGAACATCATCCCTTCTGAGACAACGCCAGGAGGCCACTCAGATGTGGTCGCCTCTGCTTCTGCCAGTACATCAGCTACAGTCAGTACCTCAAGTAGTTCTTATGCTCTTACCTCTTGTGATGGATCTATGATTTCAGAATGGATTATGGACTCGGGAGCGACACATCATCTATGTGGAGACAAAGAGCAGCTTACTGCATATAGACAGGTTCCTCCAGGGCGGACTGTGGTGATAGCTGATGGAACTCATTCCCCGATCACAAGATAGGGGGAGATTTGTTTGTCGTCTTCCATGGAGTCAAATTCCTAAGTAGTACCTGGGAATTACTTAAATTCCCAGGTACTACGTAATGTTTTTTTTTTACTTAAAAACTACAGAGGTGTCGCATGTTCAACATGCGACACCCCTTAAGTTTTTTTTTACCCAGGAACTGCGTTAGTGTCGCATGTTGAATGGGCGCTATAGGTAACGCATATTCAACATGCGACATCGACCCTAATTAAGCCCCGCGCCCAGCGGCCTCCTCATTTCCCCACCCTTGCCCGACGCCCTCCTCCGTTTCCAGAAACCCAGCCGCCCCCGACGCCCTCCTCTCTACACGCATCTTTTGATCTCCTCCTCTCTCAACAACACTCTTTTTGGTCACTCCTACCCCCGCGGAACACTCCTTTTCCGTGTTTTCAGTGATTGGCACCGTCCTAGCCGTCCCCGCTTCTCATTAGGGCTAATCACCTGTTGCGAACAATTGGACTTGGTAAAACGTTTTGTTTAATTTTTTTTGTATCATATGCATGTTACTTTCATTTCTCGAATGTATGACGTTTTATTGTACGTTGTGTCACGTATTAGGTTAGAATGGAGCAGTTGTATTGTATGTGTCATTTGAGTAGTACACTCATGTCCGGATCGTCAACCAACGTGAGGGGGTTTGTGTTGACTCCTAATATGACGTTCGATGAGATGTTGAACTTGGTTTGCCGTAAGTTCAACTTGGATATTGACAGTCAAAATATCCGATTATTACATCGCATCCCTCGAGGCCCAGGGGAGGAACCGTCATTTTCATCTATTGTCGATGATGATGATGTGCAGGCAGTTCTTGTGTACGCTCGGACAATTGGGAAATCAATGCCTACCGATATATATGTTGAAGATGTATCTGTGAACGAACTCCCAACTGTTATGACTAACAAGGGACCGTCTGGAGTCCCGAGCACACAAGCAGCAGTTGTCCACAACACACCACCAAGAATTGTCCCAACCATGGGACCCGACCATGATACGGATGCGCCTGTAACGCAGCCAAGCACGGTTCAGGATTTGGGCTTGAGTGAGCCGTTGCTCCGCGAGGTTAACCGGATGGATCAGGATTTCATCCCTTGGGGTACCGATGATGACCTGGAAGAAGGTAGCGAAGATGTCGAAGATGAACTGATGGACGAGGAGCTCCCAACTGATGAACAAACCGCGCATACTATTACACCCCGTATACCCTTTTTTGGGGTTAGAGGGTCTAATACTCGTTCAACATATGAAGACGACATTCGAAGCAAGTCTAGACTTGATGGTGTTGCTGACGAAATCCGCAAGGGTAGGACGTTCAAATGTAGGGAGGATTTGGTTTACGCTGTGAAGAAGTTCCACATTCTATCACATTTTGATTTCACTGTCAAGGAATCCACCAGCTTGATATGGTCGGTTTTTTGTTCGCAGAGAGCAAATGGTTGCGTTTGGTATTTACGAGGACATTTCAGAAAATTTGATGGACTGTGGGTGATCTCCAAGGTTGTTGGGGCACACACTTGTATAAACCCAACAGTTAATCAAGATCACCCTCAGTTGAACTCCAAATTCATGTCCAGATCATTGCTAACTCTTATTAGGGATGACCCTAACGTTCGTGTATCTAGTTGTAGAGCTCACATCCACGAGATGTACAACTACTGGGTTTCAAGGAAAAGGGCTTGGGATGCTCGAAGGAAGGCCATCGGAATTGTATTTGGTGACTGGAAGAAGTCATATGCTGAAATGCCTTTTCTTTTGCATGCGATGAAGGCTGCTATTCCAGGGACTGAAATTGATATTGAATACAGCGACCACCCCGATCCTCGGAAACCTCTCTGCCGCAGATTTGAATGATGCTTTTGGGCATTTGGTCCTTCAATTGAAGCATTCAAATATTGTCGGCCACTTATTAGTGTTGACGGGACACATTTGTACGGGAAGTACAAACAAAAACTTCTCATTGCTTGCGGGGTTGACGGGGATAAACATATTGTTCCCCTTGCATTCGGGATCGTCGACGAGGAATCCTTGTCGTCATGGAAGTGGTTTCTTTCGTTGGTTCGTCTAAGGGTAATCGGCATGCGAGCTGGACCAATTTGTATCATCTCCGACAGGCATTCTGGTATAAAAGCCGCTATGAAAGATGCTGACGTGGATTTATTAGAACCCTTTGCATATTGGCGGTTTTGTACAAGGCACGTCGCGAGCAACTTCAATAGCGTATTTAAAAATGGCTCCATGAAAGCTCTGGTGCAAGCCGCAGCATTACAGACGACACCTAGGAAATTCGCGTACTTCATGAGGAAATTACAAGAGTGGAATAACGGAGCAGCTAGATGGTTCTCAACTCATGATTGTCGTCGTGAACAATGGACCTTGGCCTATGACGGTGGGTATAGGTTCGGTCAGATGACTACAAATCTGAGCGAAAGCTACAATGCAGTTCTTAAAGATGCCCGTTGCTTGCCAATCTCTGCGTTAATTAAGAAGACCTTTTATAATTGCGTGTCATACTTCATTCAGCATTTTGAAGAAGCAAGCGCAGCCATTGTTGCTGGTCGAAAATTCACGCATTACGCTTCCACAGAGCTGACCCGTTGGACTGCAGCTGCGAATGGGCACACAGTAACTCAGGTACAAGTACAACCAGAAATTTTATTCGAGGTGTCTACCAGGGCTCGACGGACGTCCACTGGTATTCGCGGGCGCAAACAGTATACAGTAAACTTGCTACAAAGGAAATGCACTTGCAACAAGTGGCAAATATATCGTATCCCATGTTCCCACGCCATTGCAGTCATTTCAAAGCGTCGGGCTGATGTAGATTCCTATGTTGGAGAGTGGTACACTTGGGAGAAACAGTTGCAGGTTTACGGAGGACAATTTTTTCCCATCGGTGATCGTGAAACATGGGCTCCCCTAGAATATCCTGAGTTACGACCAGACCCAAAGCGTAAACGCGGTAAAGGTCGTCCGCGTACAACAAGAATACATAACGAAATGGATGTTAGAGATGTGATTCGGCAAAATACTTGTTCCTATTGTGGGATATTGGGTCACACACACCGTGGGTGCCCCAACAAAGCCGCAAGGAATTCTCAAGCATCCACATCAAATGCCCCGATGGCGAGCAGGAATAAGAATAAATGTGGATATTGTGGAGGCCAAGGTCACAACCGACGTAAATGTCCAAATTCGAGTAAGTTTGCTACCCTCGTATAACAAAAAATGTAATTGTGATATTTTTTTCATAAAGTTTTTTTAATTGTATTGTGTAACATTGGAAATTGTATTTTTCAGATGGATCCCGGCCCAGTTGATCCTTCAGTTTTGTACCTTCAGGAGCGACATCGTTCACGTCGAGTTTGGGCTGGCGATGTAAGTAATTATATTTTCTTCCTTCCTTCACATTTTTTTCCTAACAATTTTCTTGTAGGAATCTTCGTGGTTACGTTGCCGGCGCCGAGAGACACATGTACGTCGGATCCCTTTGAATGACCGGCTACTGCCTTACGTGGTAGAAGCATGATTTGGATGCATCTCAGAGCTCGAGTTCATTACGCTGGATTGGCATCTGGTAACGGCGTTAGTTGAGCGGTGGAGACCGGAGACGCACACCTTCCACATGCCTAGTGGGGAGATTACTATCACCTTGCAGGATGTGGCATTCATCTTGGGGCTGCGAATTGATGGGCCCGCGGTTACAGGGGAGACAACACCAGGAGCTACATGGGCAGATACATGCGAGGAATTGTTGGGCGTTAGGCCCCTGCCCGCGGACATAGTTGGCAGCAGGGTTTCAGCAAGCTGGCTGTCCACGAATTTTTCAGAGTTGGCTGAGGATGCAGACGAGCTAGTCGTACAGAGACACGCTCGAGCGTACATTTTGCAGTTGCTTGGTGGAGTACTTTTCACGGACAAGTCTGGGTCCTTGGTTTCACTTATAGCTCTACCACATCTACAGGATTTTGAGTTCGCTGGGACTTTGAGCTGGGGATCAGCCGTACTTGCTTATCTTTACAGGCACCTATGTTTGGCAGCGGACATGGCGACCGAGGAGATTGGAGGCTCGGTCATACTACTTCAGCTTTGGGCTTGGGAGCATTTCCCCCACATAGCTCCAGTTGTTCGGGACTGCAGAGAATGGTACGGGCACCCGCTAGGAGTCCGCTGGGCAACGGCGTTTGCCCATCGTAGACAGCCCACACACGTGGTGAGACCCTATAGGGATGCTTTTGACATGCAATCACCCGAGCAGGTAATTTTACATTTATAAATTTTCCCTATATCAACAAAAGGAATACTAATCGTAATAGCATTTTTGCTTTCAGGTACTTTGGACTCCCTATACGGATGAGATCCGCGCCCATCTCCCAGCAAACTTACTTGAAGGCGAACACATTTGGAGAGCTGAACTGCCTTTGATATACTTCCACATTGTGGAGTACTACTACCCAGATCGGTTCAAGAGACAATTTGGGGGTCTTCAGGATGTCCCAAGTCGACGCTCCACCTTTCCAGAACTCCACGCTATTGATTTGAGGGGGAAAGTACATGTGGATTGGAGGGCAAAACACAGCTTGCATATTGCCCGTTGGGAGGAGCGGGGAGTTAGAATTATTCGCATCGATCGGTCCATAGGGGTATTCGCAACGCCCGCATACGAGCAATGGTATCGGACCATTACTCGAAGATTTGTCGGACGTTTGGGTGCAACTCTGGCAAGCAACGTAAGTACTCGAACTATAATTGTTTTCGTAAAATTATTAGCATAAATGTTTCAAATTTACATATACGCCTTTTCCTTGAATGCAGCTCGCTCTGTGGAGCCGTGTCTACGACATTGGACACGAGGAATGCCGCGAGATTGCGGCACAAGCGAAGGCGGAAATGACGGAGTGGCTGTCATTACAATTTGCCGATGCAGTCACCTTACATGACGAGCGTGCAGATGTGGCTAGGGAGGAGGCAAGGCGAGGAAGGGCAAGAGGACGGGGAAGAGGAAGAGGTCGAGGTAGGGCGCGTGAACAAGTCGCGGAACCCATGGACTTTGAAGAAGCCGCTGCGGATGATGATAACATGGCGCAAGGAGACTACTTCACACCTGCCACCGAGCGACCAACAGAGGACTTGCCAACGCCTCACGCACCGTTGAGGCATGGATTGGACCCCAGCCAAACACGACCAACTTACTGCACACTAACGCCGCCGTTTATGCCAACATTCGAGGAAGATGCCCCAGGACCCTCTCAAATCAACATGATAGACGAAGCGAACCGTCTATTACCGTTCCATCCTCCAGATTCTACGATTACATACCATCGGAGGAAAAAACGTTGAATTGTAATCAATGTAATTTTTAATATGATGAAAAAAATGTAATGTGTACTCATGAACAAGTCTGTTTGGA
Source organism: Ottelia alismoides (assembly GCA_037367405.1). Taxonomy (NCBI): domain Eukaryota; kingdom Viridiplantae; phylum Streptophyta; class Magnoliopsida; order Alismatales; family Hydrocharitaceae; genus Ottelia; species Ottelia alismoides. Next base: position 503,526 of record JAZKJV010007375.1, on the reverse strand, counting down.
ATGTGTATACATACCATTCGAGGATGATGCATATTGAAATGTCTTCTTTGATGTTTGGAATGTCTACAATATTTGCAATGTCTGGAATCTTTACAGAAATATGTCTATTTACATTAAAAACATGGGTTTGGCATGCCTTTTCAATGGTTTTTAAAAACTTGAAATTCCAAACCCCACACTTGGACAGCCATTTTTGCCGAAAAATTACTGTAAAGATGACGCATTTTGAACATGCGTCATATGTTCAACTTTCAAAGCCCACACCTGCCCCAGCCATTTCGATGAAAATTTCCTGTAAGGGTGACGCATATTAAACATGCGTTATCCCTCCAATGTCGCATATACAACATGCGTTACCATCACAGAACATTTCGAGACCAAATACCTGTACAGAACGTTTCGAGAGCAAATTCCCTGGATATATGTCGCATGTTGAATATGCGTTACCTATAGCGCCCATTCAACATGCGACACTAACGTAGTTCCTGGGTAAAAAAAAACTTAAGGGGTGTCGCATGTTGAACATGCGACACCTCTGTAGTTTTCAAGTAAAAAAAACATTACGTAGTACCTGGGAATTTAAGTAATTCCCAGGTACTACTTAGGAATTTGACTCGTCTTCCATGCGAGAATGTGTTATATGCTCCTGACTTGTCTATGAATTTACTATCCATTAGTTAGATTACGAAGGATTTGAACTGTTGAGCTATTTTTGACACATCGTCTCTTGTTTTTCAGGACATTCTACCGGTTGGAGCTATTTTTGAACTGTCGAGCTATTTTTTCAAGACAGTCTTACGGGCAGAGTGATTGGTTGTGGCCGTAAGCAGGGTGATCTTTATCGTCTGATCTGTACTCTCTATGCAGGTGCATCCTTCCATTCCACAGGACTAGTCCCTCCATATACCTAGCATCTACATTTTGGTCACCTTCCTCATCAGAAGATGTGCCGAATTTTGTTGCAGAATTCTCCAGGATCGTCATTACAGTGTGAAGCGTGTCAGTTGCGAAAGCATCATCGGTTCGCTTTCCCTAGGAATCAGAGTCGGAAGTAGCTCCCTTTTTGAGTTAGTCCATATTGATATTTGGGGTCCTAGTCGTGTTCCTGATCTCCAGGGACACAGGTTTTATCTTGTTGCAATAGATGACTTTTCTCGTTTGTCTTGGGCATTTTTGTTAAAGAATCTGAAGTGGGAGATGTGATTTAAATGTTTATCAATGAAGTGCAGAATATTTTCTCTTCTTCTGTGAAAATTGTGAGGACCGATAATGCTTTGGAATTTTGTACTCGTGCACTTTCGTTGTTCTTTTCCTCTCGTGGTATAATTCATCAAACATCATGTGCTTACACTTCACAGCAGAATGGTGTTGCAGAGAGGAAACATCATCATTTACTTGACATCACTCGGACATTACTGATTCAGAGTCGTGCACTACATTCGTTTTGGGGTGATGCAGTTCTTACGACTTGTTACTTGGTGAATCGCATGCCCTCGTCTGTCTTAGGTGAGAATATTCCTTTCTCTATAGAATTTCCCGAGAAGCAGTTGTTCTTTTCCTCTCGTGGTATAATTCATCAAACATCATGTGCTTACACTTCACAGCAGAACGGTGTTACAGAGAGGAAACATCATCATCTACTTGACATCACTCGGACATTACTGATTCAGAGTCGTGCACTACATTCGTTTTGGGGTGATGCAGTTCTTACGACTTGTTACTTGGTGAATCGCATGCCCTCGTCTGTCTTAGGTGAGAATATTCCTTTCTCTATAGCATTTCCCGAGAAGCAGTTGTTCTCTCTTACTCCTCGTGTTTTTGGTTCTGTTGCGTTTGTCTACCGGTTGGCTCCAGGTCTTGACAAGCTCTCTCCTAGGGCTATCAAATGTGTGTTTGTGGGGTACTCCAGGACTCAGAAGGATATGGGTGTTATGATCCATTACGTAGGAAATATTTTGTCAGTGTGGACGTCACATTCTTTGAATCTGTGATGTTTTTCTCTCCTACAGGTGACATGACAGGTTGACTAATCTGAATCCGATACTGAAATCTACATGCCACCTCCTTCTACGACTTCAGTTGTCTCCTCTACCAGTCATACCACCACCACCGCCTCCACCACCTCCATTTACACAACCACCTATGACCGTTGTTCCACCATTACCAAAATTCTATACTCGTCGGCCACCTTCTGTTCATTTGGACATCGCCCGTCATCCAGTATGCCCCAGGTTGTTCTGATAACATGATTTCTAATGATGGGTCTGAAGATGTTTCTGTATAGGTATCAGTGCAGGATGAGGTTCCCGAGAACCTAAACTTACCCATTGCCATTAGGAAACAGAGGTGTACATGTGCATCTTACCCTCTTGCTTCCCATATCTCCTTTCATCGCCTGACAGATGATTTTCATAGATTTGCAGTTGCTCTATCTGTCGTGGACATCCCACGGACTTATCAGGAGGCCTTGAGAGACAGGCGCTGGCGTCTGGCTATGGAAGAGGAAATGGCTGCTTTGCAATCCTGTGGGACCTGGACTTTGGTGTCTGCTCCTCCTGGCGCGTCTATTGTTAGTTGTAAATGGGTGTTCACCGTTAAACATCATGCAGATGGGAGCCTTGATCGCTACAAGGCAAGATTGGTGACCCGTTAATTTACACAGATGACAGACCTATGGTGTCGACTATATGGACACGTTCTCTCCAGTTGCTTGTCACTCCACTTTACGTGTTCTTCTCTCAGTTGTTGTGGTACGTGACTGGCCCTTATTTCAACTTGATGTTAAAAATGCATTCTTTTATGGAGATCTACAGGAAGAGGTCTATATGCAGCAACCTCCGGGGTTTACTATTGAGGGGGAGCGTCAGCAGGTTTGTAGACTCCATAAGGCAATATATGATCTTAAACAAAGTCCGAGGGCATGGTTTCAAAAGCTCTCAAATTTGATCGAACGACAGGGGTTCAACAAGTCAAATGCAGATCATTCTTTATTCGTGCAGAGAACACCTAGAGGTATAGTTGCTATCATGGTTTATGTTGATGACATAGTTATTACAGTAAATGATGAGCACAGAATCAAGATGGCAAAAGAATTTCTGGGCAGTCAATTTGTGACTAAGGATCTGGGTACCCTAAGGTATTTCTTAGGGTTGGAATTTGCTAGAAATGCGCAGGGTCTTGTGATGACCCAAAGAAAATATGTTACAAACATGCTTATTAAGACGAGCATGATTGGGTGTCGACCTTCTACTACTCCCATGGATCCTACCATGAAGTTATATGATGATGATACATATGAAGCTGATAAGAGGAGATAGAGAGAGATGGTGGGAAAGCTTCTCTATGTTACTATTACCAGACCGGATATCTCTTTTGCTGTGAGTCGAGTGAGTCAATTCATGGAGCAGCCTCGATAAATACATATGGATGCTATATACATGATTTTGAGATATCTAAAATCCTCTCCAGACGCAGGTCTACTTTTCAAGAAAGGAGAAACTCTCTCTGTATCCGCGTGTGCTGATGCAGACTATGCAGGGTGTCCTAAGGACAGAAAATCGACTTCAGGCTTTGCAGTATTTGTTGGCAGTTCTCTTGTTTCTTAGAGACGCAAGAAACAAACAGTTGTGGCGAGATCAAGTGTCGAATCTGAATATAGGTCTATGGCGCAAGCAAGTACAGAGATGATGTGGGTTCGAGCAATGTTGGCGGATTTGCATATAGATGTTCATCTATCCATGAAGTTACAATGTGATAATCAGGCCGCCATGTTCATTGCAAACAACCCTGCATTTCATGAGAGAACAAAACATATTGAGGTATATTGCCACTACACTAGAGACATGATTCAGAAGGGCTTGATTTCTACCTCTCATGTTAGTTCAGGAGAGCAAACAACAGACATTTACCAAGCCACTGCTCAGAGGACCATTCCATAAGTGTTCACCCAAGCTGAGTAGGACTGACATCTATGCTTCATCTTGAGGGGGAGTGTGGAGATATTTACATATTTATATATTCTATATATATCATTTCTTTATTTTTATTTTTTTGTTTCCACCTTATGTAATTTACCCATAGGTCTCTCCTCTATACAAGAGAGCCTAGGGTTCTCTGAAATGATAATGTACTCTTTTCTTCCAACATGGGGTAATTCAGAACATAAAAAGGATACATATGTTATGATCCACTACGCAGAAAGTATTATGGTAGTACTGATGTCACATTTTTTTAGTCGGTGATGTACGTTTCTCCTACAGGTGATCAGTTGGCCTCCTCAAACTCGGATGATGACATATATATGCCACCACCACCACCAATATTTCCACTACAGTCACCATCGTCACCATTGTTGTCAACTTCTCCACCGCCACCACCACCACATCCACCACCTACTATGGTCCCGATCCCACCACTGCCACGTCACTATACCTATCGGTCTACTTTTGCTCATGTCCACCGTTCATCATCTAGCACAAGTGAGGTATGTATAGAATACGTAGTTTCTAACGATGGGTCTAGTGATCAACCTGAACAGTGATCTGTAAAAGAAACAGGAGTGGGGGTTACTGAGTTGGACGTAACCATTACGCTTCATAAGAAGAAGCACAATTGCGCTACATATCCTACTGCCTCCATGGTTTCCGTTGATCGCTTGATTGACGATTTCCGGAAATTTGTTATTGCATTATCTTCCGTGATTATTCCACGGAACTATCAGGAGGCCTTGCAAGATAGTCGGCGGTGATTAACCATGGAAGAAGATATAGTTGTCCTTCGATCGAGAGGTACCTGGAGTCTTGGCCCCGTCCCTATTGGGGCATCTGTCGTCAGGTGTAAGTGGGTTTTCACGGTGAAAAATAATGCCGATGGTACCACTGATAGGTACAAAGGTCGACTAGTTTCTCGGGGGTTTATGCAGACATACAGGGTGGATTATCTTGATACGTTCTCCCCGGTTGCTCGACATTCTACCTTACGTATTCTCTTATCAGTTGTTATGATGCAAGATTGACCTCTCTTTCAGTTGGATGTCAAGAATGTTTTTCTGTACGATGATCTTTAAGAGGAAGTCTAAATGCAACAACCCGGGGTTTGCTATTGAGGGGGAGTGTTCACAAGTATGAATACTTCATAAAGCAATCTATGGCCTTAAGCAGAGTCCTAGAGCTTGGTTCCAAAAACTCTCAAAATTGTTTGCAAAATAGGGGTTCAAACGATCGAATGCAGATTACTCTCTTTTTACGCAGAGAACCTCCAGAGGTATGACTGCTATTATACTGTATGTTGATGATATACACATTACAGGAGATGATATGCAAGGAATAAAGAGAGCAAAAGGATTTATGGGTCGTGAATTTGTTACCAAGAATCTAGGAGCTCTAAAAGAAACTTTTCGGGATTGGAATTTACCAGAAATAAAAAGGGGCTCGTGATGACTCAGAGAAAGTATGGCATTGATCTACTGAGTGACACGGGTATGTTTGGATGTCGAACTGCAACTACACCCATGGATCCAAGCATTAAGCACTATGATGAAGCGACTGATGAGGTGGACAGGAAAAGATATAGAGAGCTGATCGGAAAGCTACTTTATGTTACCATTAGTAGACCTAATATTTCATTTGCAGTCAGTCAAGAGAGTTGGTGCCTGAAGAAGAAATTCTGAATATCATCTCAGTTTATGCACCGCAAATTGGTTTAGATGAAAAGACTAAACAAGCTTTTTGGGAGGATCTGGATAAGATTTTACAAGGAATCCCACAAAGAGAGATGGTTTGCATAGGTGGAGATCTTAATGGACATGCCGGAAAAGATGTTTCAGGGTATGCAAGTGTGCATGGGGGACATGGTTTTGGGGATAGAAACGAAGAGGGAAAAGTCATTCTGTAGTTTGTAACTGCATATGATCTTTTCATAGCAAACACTCTTTTCAAGAAGAGGGAGGAGCATTTAATTACTTACAAGAGTGGCTCAACTAGAACACAGATCAATTACTTTGCGTTGAGGAGAAGAGATCGGCTGTGTTGCAAAGATTGCAAAGTAATCCCTGGAGAGAGTTTGACAACCCAACATCGCTTGTTAGTCTTGGATTTACAAATAAAAGGGCTGGTAAAGAAAAGGAAGATTCCTAAGATCACTAGAACTAGGTGGTGGAATCTTCCGCGGAAGCAATCAAGCTTCAGGGAGAAGGTTTTAGAAGACTTATCTTGGGATTGTAGCGGTAGTGCAAACGAGATGTGGGAGGTTGTAGCATCTTGTATCCGAAAGGTAGCCAAAGAGATGCTAGGCAAGTCAAAAGGAGGAGCTCCGGGTCAAAAGGAGGCTTGGTGGTGGAGTGAAGGGGTGCGAGAGAAGCTAAAAATTAAATGAGCTTGCTTTAAAGCTATGTCTAAGGATAGAACAGAGGAGACTGTCACAGACTATAAAATAGCGAAGAAGGAAGCAAAGAAGGCTGTAAGCGAAGCTAAGTCAAAAGCTTATGAGATTTTGTATAAAAATCTCAACTCTAAGGAGGGCCAGAAGGATATATTCAGGTTGGCCAAAGCAAGAGAAAGAAAGACCAAAGACCTTTCTCAAGTGAGATGCATTAAGGACGAGGAAGGTCACGTGCTTGTTACTCAGAAGGATATAGAGACTAGATGGGAGCAATACTTCCATAAACTTTTCATTGGAGAAGGAAATAGAGAGATCACTTTGGGTGATCTAGCTAGTAGTGAAAGTTACTTGAATCGTGCATGCTATAGACGAATACAAAGAAAAGAAGTAGAGGAGGCTTTGAAGGTTATGAGACCTGGGAAAGGTGTTGGACCGGATGACATCCCTGTAGAAGTTTGGAAAGTTTTAGGTGAGCGTGGTTTGACTAGGCTTACGAATCTATTCAATGTTATTTGGCGAAGCAAGAAAATGCTTGAAGAGTAGAGGAGGAGTATCGTGGTGCCTCTTTATAAGAACAAAGAAGACATTCAAAATTGTTCAAATTACAGAGGTATCAAGATGATGAGTCACACTATGAAAATTTGGGAACGGGTGATCGAAAGAAGGTTGAGGCAAGTTTCCCAAATAAAAGAAAACCAATTCGGATTCATGCCAGGTTGCTCAACTATTGAAGCCATCCATTTGTTGAGGAGAACAATGGAGATTTATAGAGCTAAAAGGAAGAATCTCCATATGATCTTTATTGATTTAGAGAAGGCTTATGATTCCGTCCCACGAGAGATACTGTGGAGAGTTTTGGAGAAGAGACAAGTACCTGCCCTATACATTAATCTCATAAAGGATATGTATGATAGGGCTTTATCTTGTGTAAGGACCCCGACGGGAAAGACTGACTATTTTGATATCAACATTGGTTTACATCAAGGTTCTGCTTTGAGTCCAATTCTTTTTACTTTGATTATGGACGAGTTGACAAGTCACATTCAGGATGATTTACCTTGGTGTATGTTATTTGCTGATAATATTGTGTTGATTGATGAGACTATAGATGGAGTAAATGAGAAGCTTGAGGTTTGGAGACATGCATTGGAGACTAAAGGTTTTCGTATAAGTAGGGCTAAGACGGAATATATAGAATGCACCTTTGATCGAAGCAATGATGAAGGAATCGAGGTGAAGATTGGTGACGATAACATTCAGAAGAGAGATTCTTTTAGATATCTGAGATCAATTTTGCAACATGATGGGGAAATTGATGAAGATGTTACTAATAGAATAAATGCAGGCTGGCTAAAGTGGAGAGGAGCCTCCGCTGTTCTCTTTGATAAGAAAATTCCTTTAAAAATTAAAGGAAAGTTTTACAAAGCAGCCGTGAGACCTGCTATGCTTTATGGTTCTGAATGTTGGCCTGTGAACCACATACATGTGCAGAGAATAGCTGTAGCAGAAATGAAAATGCTAAGATGGATGTGTGGACATACACGTAAAGATCGGATTCGGAATGATGCAATTAGAAAGAAAGTTGGTGTAGCTCTGATCGAGGATAAGATGCGAGAAAACCGCTTAAGATGGTTTGGTCATTTGCAAAGAAGGTCAACTGATGCATCGGTTAGGAGATGCGAGCGTTGGGATGTTGAGCCGGCTAAGAGAGGGCGAGGACGGCCCAAGAAGTGTTGGAAAGAGACTATACGAAGGGATCTTAGGTTTTTGGATATAAGTCCGAGATTGACCCAAGATAGATCTGAATGGAGGCGAAGAATCCATGCAGCCGGCCCTACTTAATTGTGGGAAAAGGCTTTGTTGTTGTTGTTGTTGTAGTCAGTCAAGTGAGCCAATTCATGGAGCAACCTTGTCAAGTTCATATGAATGCTATACAAATGATATTAAGTTATCTCAAATCATCTCCAGGTGCATGATTGCTATTTAAAAGGGGTAATTCTATGATTGTCTTAGCATGCGCAGATGCAGATTATACAGGATGTCCCAAGGACAGAAAATCCACATCGTGGTTTGCTATATTCGTTGGAGATTCTCTCGTCTCATGGAAAAGTAAGAAGCAAATTGTTGTTGATAGATCTAGTGTTGAATCTGAGTATCGAGCAATGGCACAAGCATGTACAGAAATGATATGGGTTAGAGAAATCCTAATAGATTTACATATAGATGTTTCTCTTCCAATGTCATTTCATGATAATAATCCTGCATTTCATGAGAGGACAAAGCATATTGAGGTTGATTGTCATTATATACATGACAAGATTCAGAAGGGCTTTATCTCCACATCTCATGTTAGTTCAGGGGACCAGACAACAGATATCTTCACAAAAGCTCTACTTAGAGGACCCTTCCAGAAGTGTTCATCCAAGCTGAGCATGATAGATATATATGCTCCATCTTGAGGGGGAGTGTCGAGATATTTTATATATTTCTGTATCTCTTTGCATATTTTCCACTTCTTCTGTTTTATGTAATTTCGCATAGGTCTTTCTCAATATAAGAGAGCCTAGAGCTCAAGGAATAAAACAACTCTTAGTTTTTTCCCAACAAAGCATTAATTTCTTCATTCACACACCAGTTGAATAGAATCACGTTGAAGCTTCAATAACAATAGGATGCTGACACTCCCTTGGACGAATATCGCAAGCAAAATGATAGTCATGGTGTCACTCCCTTGGACGAATATCGCAAGCAAAATGATTGTCATGGTGTGATCAATCGCCGAATACCCCTAATATAAAAATCACGTTCTGCTTTTGCCCTTCTAATTATATCAATTACCAATATCCGGTACTAAAAGTTTAGCACTGATTTGACTATTTGAGCACTGAATATGTGGCTTTGAATTGCATGTATATAAGAGATTCGGAGTTGATGCTTCACTGGTTCAAGGACTGTTGTAGTGCTTTGCTCCTTCTATGTATACTAGAGCTTTGGCAATGCTATTGTAAATGTTCAAATGAAATATTGCTCATTTACAAATTTTTTCTTTTGCTTTGCTCCTTAGTTTGCAGTTTTAGACTAGAATATACCATTTTTGATGTATAGACGAAATCCATGCTTTGTTTTTTCTTCTAATTGTGCGTTCTTATGGTTCATTTGATTTATATTGTAGTGATCCTCACATGTATCCATTACTCATTTAAATAATTTGGGTATCCATTAGAATCCGGTACTCGTTGAAATGGGTCACGTCGGCCCATTGACTTGGTAATGATGGGTCGGGGCAGGTCGTGGTTGAATGGGTCAGGTACCCATCCCGTGAACACCCCTAGCAATAACTAAGCCAAAAATCAGTTAAAATGAAATGTTTGCCAACTTATAATATACATCAGATAGAAAGCTGTTATACAGGAAACAAACAAAAAAACTTAAAAAAACAACACATAAACTCTCGACGAAGTTGTTGAATCTAACCTCATGAAATATGGCTGACACCAAGAATGCTATTCCAATGGCAAGGCTCTGGATAGGAAAAATAAAACAGTATAAACCATGTTACCAGTTTTCAGTTTCACTTTGTAAAGCACATGATATAGTAATGTCCTCAAAGAATAAGAATTGCACCATAATGAAAAAATGATGTCTAACAAAGTGGTTGTACATAAGCAGGAATATAAATTTCAAAATCATAATAAAAAGAGAAACTTTGCAATTGTTCAAATCCAAATTTCTTCAATTTAGGTATTAGTTTGAAGAAAGATTATAAAGTAGCATAGCAACACAAGTTATCCCTTGATTTTTTTGCCGAAGAGGAACGTATGCAACAACCATTGTTTGTTCATTATATGAAGATGAACTTTACTTTGCATTTGAAGAAATAACAATGGAATGAATAGATTTCATTGATGGGCACACCTTTCTAGTATAAGGAAAAAGGTAGCCAAAAGTATAGAAATACAAGCGGGATAAGCAAAATAACGAAAATAAAACGAATTGATTAAACTCCGTCTCCATATAGAAACGCTAATCATAATTCGCAAAACTCCCCCTCAAGCTAGAGAATAAATGTCCATCACACTCGACTCAACTTGGGAATGGAAATGACGATGGATGAACGGCTCAATGGTTTTGTGAACAATATCAATAATCTGCATTTTCCAAGGGAACCGACTTGTCCGGATATGTCCAATATTCTGAGCGTAGTAACAATCCACCTCCAAATATTCGATGCACTCAGGAAGGCTAGATCGTTTGCAATAGATTTCGCAAATGAATAATCAGACCTCATAATCATGGATCTAGGTTCTAAAAGATGTGTATCTTGATTACTGACCAGATCAACATCAACTGGATAGTATCCCGGCCACTGCCATTTATTCATACCCAACAGTTGAGCAAACAAAATCTTGTTTTTTTCTCCATGTAACAAGATTACCACTGATGTAGGTATATAAACAAGGCAAAGTTTTGTTTTTTTTTTCTTGAAGAGGAAAAAGGTGCATCGTCAAAAAGAAGCACACGCACCAAAATTTTGTATTCCCTATACAAGACAAGAAAGTTGAAGGATTTTGGCATGTTGTAAACCATTATATACATATAAACCCCTCATTCCAAAAAGTGACTTTGTTTTTTTGCCAACCATAAGTCCAACAATATATCAGAAACCAAAATCTTTTAGAATGACTACAATTTTGCCTGGATGTACTAATCAGTTGGAAGTGAACTAAGATTTGTATTCTAGAGATAATAAGATGCTTCCGAGTCCATAATTCACCTTGAAATGACAATCTTGTGACAACTAATAAGTGCATAAGCTATACTTCAGGTACGGGCAAAGGCAAAGGCAATGACATCAGAAGGGCCTGAAGCAGCACTAGTAGGTTTTTAGGAATAATGATCTCCCTCGTATGGAGACAAGGTCATCGAACACCTGATCAACAGAAGTGGCAATGGACTCAACTTGATCGACAACAGAGATACATGTAGGATAACTATGCTTTTGATGGCAAGCATCCTCAGAGTGGCCAGAATTGTGGCAATATATACACTACCGACACAAGTGTCCACCTCCTCTTCTACAAACACCGCATCCTTAGAATTGTGTTGAACCTCCTTTGCCATGAGATGTGGCTATTGTAGAGGAGGTTTGAGTAGGGGCTACAGGAGGCAACGTGATCCTGCTCAGTCGGTTGTTGGCCTCCTCCACGGGAGGTATAGAAACACTTATGAGAAGCTGAGTGTGTGTGGCGTTGTACTATAGGTCGAGTGCTGTCAGAAAAACATTGACCCTCGGATCGTCATGTATCCCTTCTCCATGGAAGTGTTTAGTGGTATAAAGCTATGAAGCTTCTCAAACATGCTCCTCAGCCATAAGTAGAAGGCATGAAGAAGGAGACCATCCTGCTTGGTTGTGAAAATGTTGTACTGGACCTATAGGATCTTCATCTCATTCCTCACCTTAGAATATGTGGTGACGAGGATGTCCTGCATTGCCTTGACAATAGGCTAATGGAAAATGTCTAGTACATCCTGATCCTCCAGGTACTTGATAACCAAACATGCATATACGCATCATCTTTGCTTCCAATAAGTGTTAAGATAACTATTTCTCTGTCTATTTTATATAATCTTTTTTCTCTGGGTACTTATCTTGTAATTAACCCAAGGGCTATTCTTCTATATAAGAGAGCCCTCAGTCTATTCTAATGCATGTTCAATTTTTCTCCCATCATGGTATCGGAATAACGGCCCTTGACCGGGGTTCCTTTATCCCACCCTGAAATCCTAACCCTACACCCGCCACCCCCCCTCCGCCCGTCGGCACCGCCCAGGCCCCCACTACGTCGCCCCACCTCTTCGTCTTCGCCGCCCCGACCCTCTCGTGCGGCTGTACGTCGTTCCGCATAGCAAGGGAACCCCCCAATGGCACTGTGCTCGTCGGCAGTCCTGCCCGCGCTGCCGTGAGCGCCCCCGCGCGGCCCGGGCCTCCTTGGTGCTGCTGCACCTCTCGGACGTGTACCTAATGCACGTTAGATTCTTGCTATCTATTGTCTGTTAATCCGAGTTCTCACGTGAGAAGTAGGGGTGGTTGTATGAGTCTACACATGCAACCTATCCTTCCTATGATTCTGTAGACAAGCTACTTTGATTTTTTCCCCCAGTCGTTCCGTGTTTTTGGCTCTTTCCTACAATATCAGAGAACAAGAGTGACGTTTTCTCATCGTCCGGTGCCTTCAAAGGCCCGACTCCTATTGTGAAGATGCATGGGACCAACTATGAGCTATGGTCCATGCAATTTCGTACCCTTACGCAATGCCACAATAAGGAGCACATTCTGATTGATTCTGAGCTGGCGGACAAGACTGGGGCGAATGCGTCATGGAAACAAGATCTCAAGATGATGCCTATGCTCGTATATGGCTCTCCAAGACACTGATATTGTGAATCGGCCAAGTGCGAAGGCTATGTGGGACATATTGGCAGATACATATGGACAGTCGAAAAATGAAAGCAAGATACTTCAGTTGCAGTTCGACATTTTTTCGTCTAAACAAAATGGTCGACTGCTCCATGTTCACTTCTCTCACTTGAGGGACATGTTTGAACAATTACACAGCTTCATGCCAATCACCACCAACACAGAGCAACAACAGGCATATCGAAATGCCACGATGAGTGGAGTTTTCCTGTCCTCTCTTGATCATGAGTACGATGCAGCTCGTACTCAACTTCTGACTGGAGAGACCATTCAGCCAATGGAAGAGGTCTATAAGCGCTTGAGTAGGATTACTACTGCATCTGCGACTACAACGCAGACTACTCCTTCTGCTATGGACGCTACTCGAGGCAGGGGAGGTCGTCCCACTTTCGGGGTTGTAAACCTCGTGGTCGAGGGGGAGGCCGACATCGTGGTCCGTGTACTCAATGCCATCGTCCAGGACACTCCGAGGAGACATGCTTTTAGAAGCATGGTTATCCAGCATCTGCATGTGTTGTTGAGCAGACTGAGGCTTCCTCTGCACCTACTCCAAACACTCGCTTTGATGACATCGTATCCAGACTTCGTGAGATGATGAGTACTCCTACATCTTCGTCTCCAGGTTCCACAGAGGCAGCGGCTTCTGCCAGAGTGTCGTCTAGTTCATCAGGTACTCATTATGCGTTTACCCGTACTACATGTTCGGACCTGACAGATTGGATTATGGACTCCGAGGCATCCTATCATATGTGTGGCGACAGGATGCAATTTACTTCATACAGAGCACTTTCACCTGGCAGATCAGTTGTCATTGCCAATGGGGTTTGCTTACACATTGTTGGTCAGGGTGAGATTACTCTAACCCCTTCTCTCCGTCTTCAGAATGTCTTACATGCTCCTAATTTTCAGATGAACCATTTGTCCATTAGTCAACTTACGAAGGATTTACATTGTCACGCCATCTTTGATCCCTCTTCTTTTGTGTTTCAGGACATACTGACTGGCAGAGTGATTGGGCATGACCGTAAGCAGAGAGGCTTGTATAAGCTTGCTATACCATCATGTGCTGGAATTGCTACCATTTTGTCTGGATCCATTTCACCATTCTTTTAGCATCTCCGCTTTGGCCATCTTCCTCTACAGAAGATGTGTGATGTGCTACCGCAAATGTCTACCCGTACCGCATTGGATTGTGAAGCCTAACAGTTTGGGAAGTATCACCGTTCATCGATTCCGAGTCATCCTAGTTGTCACAGTAGTCGGTCCTTTGAGTTGTTTCATTTTGATATTTGGGGTCCGAGTCGTGTCCCTGATCATCAGGGACATCGTTATTATATGGCTGTTGTGGATGATTATTCTAGATTGTCTTGGGTGTTCTTGTTAAAACATAAGTCTGAAGCAGGTGCTATCATTAGAACGTTTCTTATTGCAGTCAAAAATATCTTCTCTGCCAATGTCAAATTCATCCGTACGGATAATGTGTTGGAATTTTAAAGACTACATTTGTTTGAATTTCGCAGTTCTCTTGGAATTGTTCATCAGACTTCTTGCAGTTACACTTCACAACAGAATGGTTTGGCTGAACGTAGACATCGTCACCTTCTTGATGTCACACGTACATTGTTGATACAGAGTCGTACCCCTCACTCTTTTTGGGGGGATGTCGTTCTCACTACTTGTTACTTGGGGAATCGCATGTCGTCCACCGTTCTTGGAGAGAAGATTCCTGTCTTGATTGCGTTTCCCGAGAAGGAACTATTCTCTCTCATACCCAGAGTCTTTGGATATGTGGTTTTTGTCCACAATTTTACTCCTGGTCGTGACAAGCTCCCACCCAGAGCTGTCAAATGTGTTTTTGTTGGATATTCTCGTACCCAAAAAGGGTATAGATGTTTTGATCATGTTGGCAGAAGATATTATGTGAGTGATGATGTTACTTTCTTTGAATCCATTACGTATTTCTCTCCAACAGGTGTCAGGTTATCCAATATCAATTCTGAGGAGGATATTGTTGTTCCTCCTCCCTCTATTCTATCATATGAACCACATGTCGCACCTCAACAGTCATCACCTCCACCACCACCTCCTCCACTGCCACCACCTTCATCTCCATCTATCCAGCCAAGATTCTTACATCTTGTTTACAGTCGCAAGCCTTCTACTAGCTCCTTTGCTCATAAGTCGTCCACATCATCCAGCATGACTCAGGTATGTCGTGATAGCATTGTTTCTACTGAAGGTACTGGAGTTCTCCATAATACACAAAATGACTTAGGCTCAGAAGATAGAAGGGATGTTGATCTGAACATTCCTATTGCCATGAGAAAGCCTCGACGTAAGTGTGCCACATACGCACTTGTGGTACATGTTTCTTTGGATCACCTTTCAGATGAGTACAAGAGGTTTGTAGTGGGACTTTCTGCGGTTACTATCCCACGTATATATATGGAGGCATTACAGGACAACAGGTGGCGTCGTGCCATGGAAGAAGAGATGGAAGCCTTACGGTCACGAGGGACGTGGAGTGTTGTACCTGCACCACAAGGTGCGTCGAGTGTAAGCTGCAAATGGATATTTTCCATTAAGCACAATGCAGACGGCAGTTTGGATCGCTACAAGGCAAGGCTAGTGGCATGAGGTTTCACCCAAACCTACGGGATGGATTATCAGGACACTTTTTCTCCAGTGGCGAGACATTCACACTACGAATTCTACTTTCTGTTGCAATTTCACGAGATTGGTTGTTATATCAGCTTGATGTAAAGAATGCATTTATATACGGGGACCTCAGGAGGAAGTTTACATGTAGCAGACACCTGGGTTTGCTGCTAAGGGGGAGTCCCAGAAGGTGTGCAGGATACACAAGGCCATTTATAGCCTGAAGCAGAGTCCAAGAGATTGGTACCAAAATCTATCAGAATTGATTGAGCACCACGGGTTTGTGAGGTCCACTGCAGACTACTCACTTTTTGCTCAGAAGACAAAGAAATCTATGGTTGCCATTCTTGTTTATGTAGATGACATTATTGTTGCAGGGGGCGATGCTCAAGGCATTCGAATAGCCAAGGAGCTCCTAGGTCAATAGTTTGTGACTAAGGACCTTGGCACTCTTCGATACTTCCTGGGGTTAGAATTTGCTAGGAACCAACGTGTTCTAGTGATGACTCAGAGGAAGTTTGTGATGGATCTCCTTTCTGAGACAGGTATGACAGGATGCAAGCATGCTACTACTCCTATGGATCCAAGTATGAAATTGTATGACAATGATACTGAGAAAGTAGATAGTAGGACATATAGTGAGCTGGTTGGGAAGCTTTTATATGTTACTATCACCAAGCCAGATATTATGTTTGCAGTAAGCAAACTTAGCCACTTCATGGAGCATCCCAGAAAGGTGCATATGGATGCTATCTATATGATCTTGAGATATTTGAAGAACTCACCTGGTTCGGGTATCTTATTCAGTAGGGATGCATCCCTTGAGGTGACAGCTTGTGCAGACGCTGACTGTGCAGGTTGTCCCATAGACAGAAAGTCTACTTCGGGCTTTGCAGTTTTTGTTGGAAACTCACTTGTCTCATGGAAAAGCAAGAAGCGGACAGTGGTAGCTAGATCGAGTGCAGAATCTGAATGAAGGGTCATGGTACAAGGGAGTGCATAGATGATGTGGATTAGATCGGTATTGACTGATCTTACCATTGAAGTTCCTCTTCCTATGCAACTTTTATGTGATAATCAAGCTACATTATGTATTGCCAATAATCTTGCATTCCATGAGTGAACGAAGCATATTGAGGTGGACTGTCATTACACTCGAAACATGATACAGAAAGGGCTCATATCTACCTCTCATGTTTCAACAGGAGATCAAACGGCTAACATATTCAACAAGGCTCTATCTCGAAGTCCATTTCAGAAGTGTTGTTCCAAGCTGAGCATGATAGATATATATGCTCCCGCTTGAGGGGGAGTGTTAAGATAAATATATTTCTCTGTCTATTTTATGTAACTGTTTTTCTTTGGGTACTTATCTTGTAATTAAGCCAAGGGCTATTCTCCTATATAAGAGAGCCCTCAGTCTATTCTAATGCATGTTCAATTTTTCTCCCATCAATAAGCATTCACCCCAGTCATATCCGTTGGCCCAAGCTGCATCAGAATGTACTCCTTGTTGCACTCTGTAATGCTCATAAACTACATGGACCATAACTCATAATTGGGCACATCCATCTTAACGATGAGCGCCCGACCTTTAAAGGCTTCAGAAGAAGATAAATCAATTTTGCTTTGACATGATAATAGAAAAGTCATGAAAAGGCTTGATTAGTCATTGAACGATCTGAAGATGTCTACACAATCATATGGGGAACTGAATTGCGTGTGCATACGCAAGACACAATCGTTCACATCAACTTTGGAGATGTTCTAGGGCATGTGGATGAAACTAGAGGCTTGAATGACACAAAACCAAACCCCTCGGTGACATTTGAGGATATTTAGTGGTGAGATGGATGCCCTCCAAGAATGACCCAATACCCCAGGCAACAACAAAGGGTGTCAAGACGCCCTGAGCAGCGGCAATGGGCACCGCAAGTTGTGCTGCGAGAAGCCTTAGGCAAGCAAGTGACTAGGTGGTGGTAAAGGAAGAAGCACCTCAAAATGGCACCAAGGCAATGAAGATCAACAATTACAAATTTGGAAAATCACGTTAAAAAAGGAGTATGTCCCTACCATGTTTGTTTATGTTTTGTTACGAGGGTTGAGTTATATTAACAATATAACAAATTTGTTTTGTCTAGATTCAACATCTTTTGTATTTTGTATCCTTTTATTTCTTTCTTGCCAGTTATAAGTACTTATAACTTGACTGCTATTCAACCCTTATCCTCCCACCTCCAAAACAACACATTTAACAATCCCTATAGCAAAGAGCACGTGACTTGTTAATAATATCAAGACATGTTCCATGTTGTGATAGGACACTATAATAAACTAAGATATTGTGGCAACATAATACCAAGATACCAAACTATAACACGGGTTGCAATGGGAAAGAATCATCTTACTTCCATAAGGAATTGGCCTTATCAATATTATGAAAAGATTTTCCATGTAGTCGGATGGTCCCCTTATTCCATATGGTTCCCTCTGTAGTCCCATAGATCCAAAAAAAGTTCGAAAACTAAACAATATATGAATAAATAAGATACCAAAACCTAATTGCATAACTGGCTTTAGGTTACTTCCAAATCCAATTAACAATCTTAACACATAATCCTTCTTAACAGTTACAATTAGAAAAGTTTGGCATCCTAACTACAAATAACTCATAAACATAAAATCATTTCCATGGAGTTGGTTGGAATCTATCATGAAATTATATGTACTTGAGAGGTAGTGTTGGCGTATAAATGCTTTAATTTTCATTTTCAATATTCCAAATGAAGGTGAATACTTGCATCAGGTAGGTCCCTAATAGAAACTGAGGCGGATTGATAAAGTGAAGATGGCTAAGTGCCAATATGTCTTGAACTTGTCTTAACATAGTTTTCCTTCCACGTTTTCAATGATTCCAATGGAAAAGACATGAAAACTCTTACACGATGAAGTGCAACAATAACCTAATAGAGAGAGAATCATCTGCATTCATTGTGTCATCGCTTCGAACATGCAAGCTGAATCTCTTTCTAGGAGAGCTAAAGCCCATATGTACATAACTCAGGTCACTTTATATATGAGGAAGCCCAAGGCTCCCCATTTTAAACAATTTAACTGTCCTTTTTCAAACAATAACCTTTATTGTAACATAGAGAGAAGGCTTCCCTTTTGGTCCTATGGAAAAAGAAATTCCATACATCTGCAAATCTTTATAAAAGAAGAAGAATCTTTCTTTCTCATAGTAAAAGAAATAGTTATACTAATAATATATTGTGGTACTCAAAAGAAAGAGAGTTCCTAAATATGTTGAAATCGTGACTTCTATTTTGCACAAGCGATGTTGATTCATCTCTACGAAGGGTTTCTTTTCCAACGAGAAAAAGAAATAGTTATACTATTGTGGTACTCAAAAGAAAGAGTTCCTAAATATGTTGAAATCGTGACTTCTATTTTGCACAAGCAATGTTGATTCATCTCTATGGAGGATTTCTTTTCCAACATGTAGATCGTGTACATAAACTAAAAATTGGAATTACAACTCCATATTGTAGAACACTAGAAAGTGGAAGCATAATATCAGAGAAAAACAAATAAGAACGATAAAGAACACCGGGATTTACGTAGAACCCTACTCCGTAAGGAGCGGAATGAAACCATGGGAGAACCACCTCAAAGTGATGATGTTTTATTCATCTTTCTCAACTGATGGGTAAGAGGCTTTTTATATAGCTCCCACTGAATCTCCAAGTCACACGAGTAACTAGTATGGGACTAAACAAAAGAGGGCGTGGTAATTAAACTCTAGAGGGATCCAATTACCCACCTACTGAAGCATACTCTAACACTCCCCCTCAAGCTGGAGCACGTAATGCTCAACTTGGACAAATAGAAAGAATCACTCTCTCACACAATATAGGACCCTGCAGACAATATCAACTCAACGCAAACTCTAATGGTTGTTTGTTGAGGACATTACTTCTCATGTTGTGCTGGTGAGGAGGAGCTGAAGAGCTGGAGTGAACTGAACACACTCTTCTCGTCGGAGAACATGTGTTCTATACAGCATTTGTCAGAGTCACTGAAACCAGAATGAGTCTCTACCTGGAGAACTCTAGCCCGCAATAAATTGGAAGAAAAGCCGTGGAAACATCCTCATCAGAGTCCACAATCGCTAGAGAATGGAGTTTGAAAGTCTCCTCGTCAGAGAACCGGGTCTCTCTCAACCTGGCTTAGAGAATGGGATCTCTATTCTGGAGTTCCTATGAAACCACATGGAAACACTAGCCCACAATAGCTTAAACAATGGGATCTCTACTCTAGAGTCCCTATAGATCATATGCAAACTCTGAGACCAAATAAATATATGGGGACCACATAAATAATGATCGCATACTTCTGCGAATCAAACTGTAGACTCTGAAGCAATCTGAATGTAGAGCCTGTATATAAACTGTAGAGTCTGAAATCTGACATGGAATATGGATTGAGAATATGAATCAGAGCCGTAGAACTATACACAATAATCCCCTTTTCTCCCATACTGGTTAGAATAGACATCGACTAAGTTAGGAGAAGGCCTGAAGATGAAGAGAAACAAAAATCACATAAGTTGATCTCCCTTTTCTTCCTTCGATTTTTTTCTTCAATTAATTTTTTTCTCATCTTTTTTTAGTTGTCTACCTCTTCTTTTTTCAACGTACGATTTTTTTGTATGCTTGCCTTTTAAAAAAAACACGGTCCAACTAGGGGCCCATAATACCCATGCTACTTTCCCTTCTTTTGTGTAGAAGCCCACTGTTGGGCCTAGAAATAATAGCAACCACTCTCCTTTAACCCCCTCATTAGAGAAAAGAACAAATTGAAGCAGTGGGTCTTTAAAGACAAAATAATAAAGCAGTCCATGAAGAGGGTTTCATTCCCCACCTGCACATACGAAGAATCCATGTGATTTCTACAATTTAGAGTTCCCAATGCCATATCACACGCCACATGGGGGTCCTCGCCACTCCCACATGCACAAAGAGGAAGGTTCTGGAGGCGCGCACGATGGAGGGTTCGTGCCTATTGGAGGGTGCGGCAACGATGCTCGGGCTTGTACGATGGGGGGAATGTTGGTGCCAAAGTCTGGGGAAAGAGCATAGTGGTGCGGGAAGATCTATCTCATGCTCCAGTGGATCTGCGATGCCGAGGCGGGTGGCGGCACCATCTGGATCTGGATCTGCGATGCTGAGGACAAGGATGTGCGACCGCTCATTGCCAATAAGATCGATTTGAGAGGATGGGCAACGATTTTAGCGTACAGTTGCGCGGCAATGGTGATGTGGCACAACGAGAATGATAACTAGAGTAGCTAGACTCATCCTCCTCCCTCCTCCTCTGCTATCGATGGAGGATCTGCAGCGTCGAAAGGGGTTTCTGAACACCTTGATCATTTGCAAGTGGTGCTTGACAGCGCAGGAGTCACAAGATTAGGGATCCTTTGTGGGGAAAACCCATATGCATCACCTGGAGCTTGAGGGTGTCAATAGTAGTGCGTAGGAGGCGCGCATGTCGACAGTAGTGCGTAGAGGTGTGCCCGAAACTAAGGAAATAGGGTTCCATAATAGGAACCTTGGGTATCGTTCGTTGGGAAGATTGGTGCATGGATGCTTGAAGAGATGGTTGCCTGGAATTACATAATCAAACCATAAAATCGCTTAAGAAATAGAACTTGATGCTATGATGATCTTCACAACTCACATGCGAGTTATGGTTTCAAGAAGAAACCCTGGACCTTGAACTTAAACCAATCAAAAAATCCTTAGGGATAACTCTTTATGAACGAACAAGAATCAAATCTGATTTGTAAATCGAATCTTGAATAAATCAAGAACATAAAATAAATCCTCGAGAATCGAACCCGCTCTGACACAATGTAGAAAACTAGAATGCAGAAGTGTAAGGAACGATAGAACACCGGGATTTATGCGGAATCCTACTCTGTAAGGAGCGGGATGAAACCACGAGAGAACCACCTCAAAGGGTTGGTGTTTTATTCATCTTTCTCAACTGATACAATGGGTGTGGGCCTCCTTATATAGTCCCCACTGAATCTCCAAATCTTACGAGTAACCGATGTGGGACTAGACATAAGAGGGTGTGGTAATTGGACCTTGGAGGGATCCAATTACCCACCCACTAGCGCATACTCTAATACATATCAAGGCAGATTACATCCAAATAAGCATACCAATGATTAGAAAATAATTCCACGCTAGTAATTAGAAAATAATTCCACACTGTCCCTCGCCGACATAATAGCATGCACACCAAAATTGTACTCATATTATTTATATTCATTTCCCTCACCGACAAAGTAACTTAATGATATTTCTCTGATTTGAATCATTTCACTTTCCTAACATTAGAGACCATATTTTTAACAATATATAAAGCAAAA
Organism: Ottelia alismoides; assembly: GCA_037367405.1. Classification (NCBI taxonomy): domain Eukaryota; kingdom Viridiplantae; phylum Streptophyta; class Magnoliopsida; order Alismatales; family Hydrocharitaceae; genus Ottelia; species Ottelia alismoides. Next base: position 481,573 of record JAZKJV010007375.1, on the reverse strand, counting down.
AGTGATGAAAAGCATCTTAAAAAGATAAAGAATCACACAAAAGGATGTAAGAATTAGCATGGTGAACTGTTGGTAAACAAGAAACTCGAAAAGTATCAGTTACCTTTGGCAGCCCATTTCTCAAGCAAGGGAAATATATATGGCGGACCATCCATTTATGGACAGGCTGCATTTTGATAAGCTGAATCAGTACTAAGCACTAAAACTAATGTATATAACAAGAAATATTAATGATAAGTATATTTTAGAATGAAAGCAGGAAGTAAGCCTATGAATAGGCAACAAATAATGCAAATATTCAATAAATAAAGCTGCAACTTCAACCTAAGATGCACGTCAATTGAGTATGGAGGGCAACACGAGCGAATTATATATTTTGTTCACGCAGAGGGCATCTAGGAATTTGTGTTGTAATGCATCTTCTGTGTGTCATGCTTATGTTCACAAAGGCCAGTTCCTTGTTTGAAATGGATTCACTTGCTTTTCAAAAAGAAAAGGTTTTTTTGCCGACTCTGATTCAGAGGTGTGCAGCAGCTTCCCGCTCAGTTGTAGTAAATTGTAAATATACAGGGGCTTGATTTAGTTTTCAATAACAACTACATAATGAGTGGAATAATGTTCAGAAATGTAATCCATATATTATTGTATATGACATGCGGTTCGGAAGCCCGGTCGCCTACGCATATGCAGCCCAAGCACGTAATCGAGTCATCCTTTATGGATCCGAATACGTAGAAAATGATAATGTGGAAGTGTAATATCCGAGATAAAGAAATAGAAACATAGAAGAACATAGGTATTTTATGTGGAACCATACTCCATAAAGAATGGGATGAAACTATGGGTGAAGGCCTCTCAAGGGTCGGGTAATCTTTATTGCCCTCTCCCATCTGTTACAGGTGGTGTGGGGTTTCATATATAGATCCACTAGTAAGACCAAGTCCCCCTCGCAAGAGATGTGGGACTAAATTTGTGGATATGGTAACATCCACGGTAATTTGACTTAGGAGGGATCCAATTACCTATCTATACATGTGATGCATACTCTACCACTCCTCAAGCGAGAGCACGCAATGCTCAACTTGGACAAGTAGAAAGTATGGAGAAGAGAGACGAATAGAATATGTATTCCATAGGGCTAGGGTCTCTTATATAAAGAGAAAATCCTAGAGAGTACAAGGGGAAAAATACATAAATACCTCTGAAGGGTTACGGAACCCGAAGGGTTAAAGGTTACAGAACCTGAAGGGTTAAGGGTTACGGAACCCAAAAGGTTACAACCATAATTGTAATATAATAATTCTAACAATCCCCCTCAAGTTGGAGCATATCTGTCGATCATGCCCAACTTGGATACTAAGTACATGAGGCGCTTCCTTGAGGAGTCTGCAAGTTGTAGTTCAGTAGAGATGCGAGGAGTGTTGATTCGTCCTCCTCGTAATGCATCACGAATAAAATGACAATCCACTTCAATGTGTTTTGTCCGATCATGGAAAACTGGATTGGTGGCGATATACGTGGCAGACTTCTTGTCGCAGTAGAAGGGTACAGGAGTGGCGAGTGACATGCCAAGTTCTGTTAGGAAAGAAATAAGCCATATGATCTCACATGTGGCCTGAGCCATTACCCTGTATTCTGCTTCTGCACTGGATTTGGAGACCACTGTCTGCTTCTTGCTTCGCCAAGTGACAAGGTTATCCCCAACAAACATGGAATATCCTGTAGTGGATCGGTGGTCCTCAGGAGAGCCAGCATAGTCAGAATCTGTATAGGCAGAGATATTAGTGTGCACATTCACCCCATAAAAGAATCCACGTCCAGGAGATTCCTTCAAATATCGAAGGATCAAAAGAACATCCTGTCAGTGACTGTAAAGAGGCTTCTCCATATGCTGACTGGCTCTGCTCACAACATATGATATATCGAGCCTAGTAACAGTGAGATAAAGTGATTTTCCCACTAAGCTTATGTATCGTGTTGCATCTTCAAAAGCTGGATCAGTAAATGATGAATATTTTCTCACATCTGCAGGGATGCCGGATGTCTTGCATCCAAGAAGTCCTGCCTCAATCAGAATATCGAGGCAATACTTTCTCTGTGAATGATGGAGCCACTCTATTGTGTGTATTACTTTGATGCCAAGAAAATAACGAAGTTGGCCAAGATCTTTCGTGACAAAGGCCTTCTGGAGAAAGGTCTTGGTCTCCTGAATACCATCTATATCATCTCTTGTGATAACCATATCATCAACATAGACAACAAGGATGATCGTTCCAATAGTCTGTCGTCTAACAAAGACAGAGTAGTCAGATGTTGTCCTCTGAAAACCAAGTGTGTTGATCTCCACAGTGAGCCTGCCAAACCATGTCCATGGGCTCTGCATGAGGTACCTGAATATTTCCCAACAGTTCCAGCGCATTTACAGTAATTGCTTCTTTGAACATAGTAGCTAAATAATCCCAACATGTAACACAAGGAGATATTGTATAATTGTTTGATTTTCCCCAATTTTTTCCATCCCTCTGTGTAAATAACCCAATATGGGTTCACAGTCAATAACATCTTCACCATTGAGAGTAACGATCAGTCGAAGAACACCATGCATTGATGGGTGTTGAGGACCCATATTGACTATCATGAGATCCTTTCTTGTAGCCGGTACAGTCATATCTTTTCCTCGATTCATTGTTTCATGAATTCCTTTCGTTCCATCATTGACCAAAACAGTATGTGAAGCCGTCGTCACACACTGCTTGATCCAAGCAATCCACTGTTCCGGAAATCCCTTCTCCAAAGGCACCCATAGAAATCTTCAATCAATGCAGTCATAGACCTTGGAGAAATCCACCTACCAGAGTACCCTTTCACCTTGTTTTGTTTCCAGTCCGTCGCCATCTCTGAAGCCAGCACCAAACTGTCAGCCACATTCATCCTAGGAATGAAAGCCATCTGCCCGGGCGAAATGATCTGATTGAGCACCCCCTTCAAGCGGTTTGCAAAAATCTTTGACAAAATCAGGTATGCGGCATGTGACGGCACAATCGGCCTATTATCCTCAACTCTGGATAGCGAGACCCTATTAGGAAGCAGGAAAATAAGAGCATTGTTCAACCTCCAAAACAACCAGCTTGATCATCTCCCAAAACTTCTAGTAGGACACCGGGAAACCATCCTGGTCCAAGAGCCCCATCCGCGCTCAGTTGAAAGCATATGCCTACCTGGTCTCTTTCTCCATGAAATCTCTCACCAACGAAACTGCATCCGAATCAGCAAACCGCAAGAAACCTCTGTCCTGCCAACACTATCCAGCTCGGACGTGACGCTTGTCGAACTCCTGGAAGTGTGACCGTAACGCCGCTCGCACCGCATGTTCCCCACCCACCATCGCCCCACCAACTGAAATGGAATGTATGAAGTTTATGCGCCATCGCCCATTTGCCACCCCATGAAAGAATCTTGTATTAGCATCCCCTTCCCTCAACCAACACTGCCTAGATCTCTGCCTCCACGCAGCCTCCTCCTTATCCTCACGAAGAATCTCCTCAAGACATCCTCCTCTCGCAACCACCTCCTCAGCTATCAGCACCCTTGCACCCTCCAACTCATCCAGTGCCGTAAAAGGACTTGGCATAGTCTCGCGGGAACAGAGTGACTGATCAGCTTACCTAGCTATTTTCTAAATAGCCTATGATTGTCACATGAATGTGGGTTTAAATGAATAGCCCATCAATGGCTCTTTGGGCTAGTGGGAGATTGTTGGACATGCGAGCCCACGGCGAGCCATTATGCAATAAATGTTATTGCAATTCACTCCTTAATCTGAAATGAAGAATACATAATTTGCATAATAGGTCCCTTAATACAATTAGGGTTATGTACCATGGCCATCTTAATGATCATACAGCTGTTGATTCAATTATTGAATCATAGAGGCTGGTGCTTAGATGAATATCTAATGAGTTAGATTGAGGACTCATCGAGCACCGTCAAATGATCGTTAAGAGATGATCTCCAGCCTGAGTAGGAGATGGCAATCCTTATCTTTAAAGGCTGATATCTGACCGACCTCTTGATACAGGTCCTCTGCATAGGAATAGAGATTCGGAGGTGTCAGATTAGTTAGGTCAAAGAGTTGACTTAATGAGATCGAGATAACCAAAGTCCTATATCGTATGCTGTCATGATATAGGCACGCATCCTCTGACCGGAGACAGATGTGTTACTATATGTCTGAGTATGTACATTTGGCAGACCAATAGGTTGATGACCTAATCAAGATCTATACACCGGCGCGCTGGTGTGCATGTAAGGGTATATGAGTAATACGATCTCTCAAAGGGAACATACATGTTCATTCATTGAACCGGAAGACATGAGCTCACTCATGAGATATTGGGAAGAATCAAATTCCGTGCGCACGGTCGTCTCGCTTTGGAAGCTTGCCTGAATTTGTAGGTCTGATATATACTTTTGGAAAGTATATGATCAAGACCTAAGTATGATATATGCTTTTGGAAAGTATATGATCGATACCGACTCCCAATGATCGAATGAGAAACTTACTGATAAAAACATGAAGTAGACAGTATAAAGTTGATCGAATACTTCGGGTTTAGTCTGAGTCTTCCAGTATGCAGGATGTACAGGTATTGGGAATACCTGAGGGTGATGTGATCATAAATGATTGTATAACCATGACACTTCCATTCCTAGGGAGTGATGAAACGGGTCTGGATTTTAGTGACTCCTCTCAGTAGAGAAGTGATCTGATCTTGGTCCAAGTGTTGGACATTGATCTGAATGTGATTCAGATACAATGAGAAGATTAGATTTACGGTCTTGATTTAATCAAGCATCTATGGGAGGCCCGCGATCTGGATTTGAGATATGATCTCAATATCCATGTCACTATACGTGGAACAATACAATCGCCCTGTCCTTATCTCCAAGTATCTGCGGAGAAAGCGCATTATCCTTGAAGGAGTTCATGGATAATTCTATTGTTGATTTATGTACCCGAGCATTGAGAAAATGGATAATTAAATGTGATTTAATTATCATGAGTAATATGAATTTGATTCATATTATAAAGAGAGTTATCTGAGATAATTAAATGTGATTTGATTATCAAAGATGTGAATAATGTGAATGTGATTCATATTATTTGAGAACAAGAGAAAAAAGATCCAAGATGATTAAATGTGATTTAATTATCATGGATATGAATAATGTGGATAGCAATATCCATATTAGTCATATATATTATAAATGTGATTTATAATATATAAGAGAGAGCTATTTGTGATTTACATTTGTTAATTAAATGTTAATGTGAATTGGATTCACATTAGATATTGAATTGAAAATGTAATTTACATTTTGTTTTGGGTTGTGAATATGATTCACAAATTTCCAATGGCATGATTGCAATGTTCACAAAATAAATTGGATTTATTTTTGTGAAATGATTTGCAACAAATGTTGTTGCAAATATTGGAGAGAATCATGAGATAATGTAATCTCATGTAATAGGAAAAAGGAAGCTCCTTTCCTAATGAGGAGAGGGGACGGCCACAATTCCATAAGGAATGTGATGGCCGTCCACCCTCCTTATGGAAGGAGGCTTGCCTCCTTTCCTATCTCTCCAATGGAGATTGATTTGATATAAATCAAATTATATTTAATATATATTTGATTTTTATTAAATTAATTGTTGTTGTGATTTTAGCAACAAATCATGACCATTGAAAGAAACACAAATTAATGTGGACCATTGGATTTGTGTTGACACATGGATTGAGATCCATGGATCCCAAAACCCTATAAAAGGAGAGGCACCCCATTGCTCTTCTATATACATAAGTGAGACAACAAGTCTCTCTCTCTCTTTCTTTCTCTTTCTCTCCCTCTCATGGCCGTCCACCATGGATGCCCTAGAGAGGCTCTCCATCGCCGCGGCACCGTCGTTATGTTGCCCGATGTTTTGCTCGTGGAACTCCGTCTACTTCGGCATGCCTTGCTCGTGAAGAAGACGTCGGATCTCGTGTGTCGAGCTCAGGAGATCCACCGCTTGGATCATCAACATGGATTGCGAGAAGCACGCGATTCATCCCCGCGCTCGCAAGCGTCTCCTCCGACGGATCGGACTTGAAACAGGAGGTCTCTTCATTTAGAGACTTGATCGCAACCACGCTTCAAGAGGTAAACCTAATACTTGGTTGTGGTTTAGACGAAACGATCCGAGAAGTGTTCTTGGATCATGTGGTTTCGTCACATAAAAATTTTTAATTTCCGCTGCATAGAACAACTAGTACGACTAGTCGTTCTTCGTCGTATTCAATACGACGATCACGCTTCCGTGATGCGCTTGAGGATCTAACCATATCCTTCAAAGATAACCCGCCTCAACAGGCTCGGATCTGTCAAAGCATGTTAAAACAAAGGGTGGACCCGATGTCCAACCCAAGGGACCGAGTAAGGCTTCCCTGAAGGAGGTCTGACTTCTGGTGGCCACCTACCCTCGCCTCGAGCACGTCGTCGCAACTTGCGGTCGAATCTATCCACTCGATTTCCCCTTTCGGTCCACCCTTTTCAAAAATCTGAAAAGACATTGCTTCCCCTTCCTGGAAACCAAAACCTTCCCTCATTGTTGCACCCGACAACCCACCTCCCCTCATCGGCGATGTGCCCTCGTTCAGTCGGCTCTCCTCTCGCACCTCCAGGACAAACACGCACCAATGGAACATGGTCGTGAAAGACATCGGCACCACATCTTTGAAGCAGCAACCCTCCGCTATTGTCTACAGTGGTTGCCCTCACCGCAGGCCATCGGACACAATCACCCACAACCACACTGCTTCCACGCTCCAGCCCAAGATCGAGAGTTCGTAGATGGAAAACGGAGTAACCTTTTTGCTCCATATCGTATCGTTCGTCCTACACTAGAAGCTGCCCTCAATGCACCATACTGTCCGTGCGTTGAGAAAACCTCAACAACCTCCGAGCTTCTGACGGCGACAACCCCCGTGCACATACCATCGCCCCCTCTAGCTTCATGGTGTCACCCTCAAAGACGTTACCAATCACCCGACCGATGTCTTCCATCGCACACCAAGGCATCTTGCTTCACTTCGGCACACCCCCACAAGCACACCCCGCTAGCATCCTGCATTGATTCCCACCTCACCGGTATGCAGGTTTCCTTTGCGTGTCACCAAGGGCATGAGAAGCTTCGGTGGCCTCTTGCTCTGCATAGGAAACACTTGACCGAGTCACAACAACCCGTGGTGCGGTGTCCCCATACTCTGCATCGTAGAAACATTCCCTTGAAGTCCAAACCACTAGCTACATTCCTCAAAGGTGCCCCTACCGATATAAAGCGGTGCGACCCTCGCCTCACACGCATCCAGCCCCCAACTGAGTCGCTCATCCTCAAAAATGACATATTAGCATTTTAGCACATATTGTATAATGTGGTACAGGTCGAGCCCTCTAATTATAGTTCTTTCTAACTTTCAAGCATGTAGCTTTATCTTAAGAATTCATTAAAAACATTTGAAACCTTACCATTTGAAATTTAATTTCTTTTTTTCTTTTCCACAATTTTTGACCATAATGGTGATATATTGGCAAATTTATCAACATTTCATCTACACTCACAGTGAAACAACACCGAAATTGATAATTTGAGGCCTTGCATTTTTATTTTTATTTTTGAAAGAGGGTTTACATTTTTGCTTGAGAACAATAAAGTGCAACTTTATAAGAGATGATCGTACTTACAAGATGTCCCAAGTTCAAATAACATCATGATCGAGAAACAGATCCAAGAAGGGAAAGTAGTCCCAAGTTGAAAGGATAAACGTTTGATAAGCTTTGTATAAAATGGGTTTATTAAATGTAATCATCCAGCAGAGTAAAAGATGGCCACTGCTAATAAACATCCACCATCAATTCTATTTATAATTACCATTCCCATGTGACTAATTCTGAAGGTAGAGGAACTGAATAACTTTTATTTTCCATGCAATCCACAACAACAACAACAAAGCGTTTTCCCACAATTAAGTAGAGTCGGTTACATGGATTCTTCGCCTCCATTCAGATCTATCTTGGGCCAATCCCAGGCTTATATCCACAAAACTAAGATCCTTTTGTATGGTCTCTTTACAACACTTCTTGGGCCATCCTCGCCCTCTCTTAGTCGGCTCAACATCCCAACACTCGCATCTCCTAACTAGTGCATCAGTTGATCTTCTTTGCAAATGACCAAACCATCTTAAGCTGTTTTCTCGCATCTTATCCTCGATCAGAGCTACACCAACTTTCTTTCTAATTGCATCATTCCGAATCCGGTTTTTACGTGTGTGTGTGTGTGTCCACACATCCACCTTAGCATTTTCATTTCTGCTACAGTCATTCTCTGCACATGTCTATGGTTCACATGCATTTTCCATGCAATCCAAATGCAAAAAAATGCAAATTTCAGATAATGTGAACATATTGGTGAAAACACAAAAAACAATTAAGAAATTTACGTGTGTATAGTTAAGAAGTACGTGAAACAATTGAACTGAAGATAAGAAATTGTAGCTCACATTCTATACCGAAATAAAAATCTAATTCTATGAAATCACTTTACATTACAGTAATCCTAAGGTTGAGTGTATAAAGGTAATTCCTGGCAAATGATATGCATATACCTAAACTGGCTATTAAAATTATTAGAAAAAAAAAACTACCGCAGCTAAAACATGTCGTAATGACATGACTGACCAATTACCGGAGGGGAAGTGGAATTAAAAACTAACCTGAGAATGACGAGCACTGGAAAGAGAACTGCAACCGTAGTAATAATTACATGGAACAAGATTATGATCTGCAAGAAAAATATAAATTATCATCCACAAAGCAGAGTAATTGGAATATGGAACTACGGACACCTTTATGCAGCTTGCTACAAGGTAATCATTCTATTAGCTTTTGCAAATGTGCTTGGATATATGCCTAAAGGGGTTTATTTTTTCTTGGGAAAGCTCAAAATACAAGAGACCAACACCAGCTTTATGTATGATGGCACTACAAACAATGCAGCTTCTGTTTCTGCCGTCACTTCGACAAAAGCAGCTGAAATTTTTCTTTGATATACCAGCTTCAGGATGTTCCCGCATTTCAACATGAAACTAAGAACAAGGGAAAAGCGAGGAAAATTCGCGTATGCCCCTGGTAAGAAGTCTTTTTCGCCATATACGGTTGTGAAATTTTTTTTGTTAAGTACCGTATGGAAGCCGCATCTTGAATAGGCGGCTTCTTTCAAAGGAAGCCGCCTTTTCAAGATGTGGCTTCCATATGAAAGCCGCATCCTTAAAAGGCGGCTTCCAAGGGAGTAGCCAGAAAACAGCAAGCCACGGTCTGTGGCTTGTTGTTTTGCAAGCCACAGACTGTGGCTTGCTGTTTTCCAGCAAAATACATGCTCAACATCAACATCAACATCAACACTGATCATATGCCCCTGGTCGGAAATCTTCCGTGTCATTCAACATCAACATTAACGAAGATTTGAATTACATGCCTTTAACAGAAGTCAGAAGTGGAACATTCAACATAAATGCTTAACAGTTAATGAAGTTTAAAAGTTACATTGTTTACATGAACATGAAACAAGAACTATTCTACATTACAACTCATATAACATCACATGTGTACATTGTTTACATGAACATGAAACAAGAACTATTCTACATTACAACTCATATAACATCACATGTGTCGCCTCCTTCGTGTGTAATGACGATGTAATGGGGATTCTTGAGGAAGTGTTGTAGTGGGCTCAACTGAGAACGAAGACAATAGATTAGCACGATCAATGTGCTCAATTTGTGAGATTTCTTCGTCAACCATTACATCATAGTCCAATGGAGGTAATGGGGAATGGCGATGCGATGGTCCAGCCTCGCTATATGGCCTATCTCTCATCGGTGCAGGTGGAGTGTGTTGTATTCCTTCGGTCTCGCGTTCAACAGCTGGAGTTTGATATTCCGCCCCCGAAGCTTGTACGTCCTCGACATGGGGGTGTATTCGTCCTCCTCGAGTTCTGCGTACACGTCCATGTCGTCTACCAAGTCCTTATTGCTGTGAAGATGTGCCATCTGTCGTTAGTCCCTCCTCATCCTCTTCATCTTCATGCACTCCATCCCTGAATTGTCGCTGGATAGAGTCATCGAGAAGGCGACGAGTGTCTGTCACCAATCGGATCACATCCTCATTAGGTCCCACAAGGTGAACAATCTCATCTAGTCGTGTCGCCTGCAAAAGGAAAAATATAGTCAATATCTTCACTATAGAAAAATTTTATCAACGGAAATGACGCTAACATACCACCAAATCGAGAACGCATCCATGTCTCCCTATAAATCGTCGTGTGATGCGATTGTACCACGCCATATAATCCGCAGGTACATCATGACCTCCATGGCCAATTGGTGTCGTTGCCAACACATAGTCACGTCGATTGTTCCACATCTGCACGTAGTTTGCATGGAATTGCACCCAATCCACGGACGTCTTCCCTCGGAGATCAATGCTATGAAGATGTATAGATGTGTCACACTGGACTGGGATCTCTTGGACCGAACCGAATTGGCGTAGGACTCTATCTGGAACGTACAACTCCACGATACAGAAATGAATGAGTGGTACCCTGGCAGTGTATAGATCATGCCCTTCTAGGCAATATGCAGGGAGAGAGCTCATGATCTCAGTGGTATATGGTTCCCATAGAACCTGTTACATAAAGGTTACATAAGTAGTGTCATGGAAAAACTTAAATAAGATAGAAAGTGCTAGTTAATTTGGTACTTGATCAGGAGTCTGGAGATCAAATGCATCCCTGCCAATGCCTCCGAATGTCGTTCGTAGAAGTAACCAATGCAATTGTAATATGTTTTCAGCACTAGGGCGGCAACTGGCAAACACCTTGCATCTTTTAACACTGCATTGTAGCTCTCAGAAAAGTTCGTAGTGGTATAACCGAATCGGTATCCACCGTCAAACGCTATGGTCCATTGCTCTTTCGGACAAGCATGTGTATCAAACCACTTGGGAGCATCTTCTTTCCATTCCTTCAACTTATCCATGTACATCTGCCACTTGGACTGCGAGTATACACTCCCAGCCCGCTTGATCATCTTCTTCATCATTTGATTCTTAAATACGTCGTTGAAGTTGCTCGCAACGTGACGTAGGCAAAACCTCCAATACACATATGGAGGATGAAACTGCACAGCATCATTACGTAAGGCTGCACGAATACCAGGTGCACGATCAGATAACAAACAAATAGGCCATGGGCGATCCCTAAAAACATGAAGTGGCAGCCTCTCCAAGAACCACGCCCAACTGGGTTCATCTTCCTCGTTGACAAATGCAAAAGCTAGAGGAACAATGTGATTGGCGGCATCACATCCACATGCAATAAGAACCTTCTGCTTGTACCTTCTGTACATGTGAGTCCCACCAACACTAACTACAGGCTTACAGTGCCTGAAGGCATTGATGCAAGGTCCAAAAGCCCAGAAGGCCCTCTCGAACACTAGGCCAGAATCAACAATTGTAGTATCCAAATCTGTAACAGTACCTGGAATAGAAGTTTCAAATGCCCTGAAAAGGTATGGCAATTCATTGTAGGACTTGGCCCAGTCCCCATGGACAATCTCTACTCCTTTGCGTCTAGCATCCCAGACCCTTCTGCGGCTGACCATGTAGCCATAATCCTCAGAAATCATGCCTTGTAAAACTGCGACTCTTACGGATGGTGAAATTTTTATCTGGTTAAGAAACTTCTGGGCCATGAAGTTACAATCAAGTTGAGGATGATCTTGATTAGCTACACGATGCAAACAAGTGTGGGGTGCATCCACCATAGAAATCACAAATTGACCATCTAGTGGACGGCGGTGACCTCGCAAACGCCATTTACAACCTCGTTCTTTCTCGCTGCAGTAAACAACCCAAACCGACTTATCTGACTCGTGCACATGAAAATTGTAATGACGCTTGATGTGAAACATCTTGACAGAATAGACCAAGTCAGCTTTCGACTTAAAGGTCATCCCGTTCCTCAACTCATCTGCAAGACTAAGTCCCTCTCCAGCATCGTAGTCACCCTCGTCATTTCTTATATAGCCATCACCACCACGGACATTATAGAATGGTATATCAGACACAATGTGTTCCTCAGATTCCTCATCGTTCTCCATTTCATCTCCGGTATCATTCGCAGCCACGTCTTCATCAGTGCTCACGCGATCAATTTCTTGAGTAATTGTGTCATTCATATCAAAGGTAACAACTCAGTGACCTCGAGTTATATGTGAAGATGCACGGGTGACAGGCGAAGATGCTCGGGTGACATTTTGGGAAGACTCATCTTGATGGGTTGCATATAAAATTGGACGGTATGATGAACCCATCATTCCTGCATACTCAAAGACATCTTGTATGACATCATCAAACTCAACATTCGCCAAATAACTACTGCCATTCCCCTCCATTTTGTGAAGCAATTTTAAAGTAGCAAAGTGTGTACGTTCGATCCGGAATAACGAGACAATCTTCTCCAACAGGGTATCAAACTTCATGTTCGGAACTAGCTTCAACGATTTCATACGTCCACCATGATAAGTACCCGAATTCGTAATCGTTCCTCCGTAGTGACAGAAGCACAAAATATCCGTAGACATCCTATACGTATCGATACACGCACACATCACATAAAATTTCATACTAGGGTTACTAAAAGGGATGAGGAGCTCACCTTAGGTCAATGTCGGACAACTCGATGATGGGTGAGGATGCCTTAGGTAGCAATGGAGTGAACGGAGTAGTCTTCGACGGACGGGGGAGTTGACGACGTCGGAGGGGGGCGCCTGGGGCGGGAGGGGCGGCGTCGGGCTTTGGACAGGGAGTCGCAGGTCTCGCTGGAGTCGGGCTTTGGCAAGTGCGCGTGGGGGTCGGGCGATGCTCTGGATCTGTCTATAATCCAGCGGAAGCCGCCTTTGCGGAATGCGGCTTTGGCATAAGCCGTCTCTTCAAGAGGCGGCTATCGTAAGGTAAAAGCCGCCTATTTAAGAGGCGGCTTCCTTACTGGACTTAACAAAAAAATAATCATCGCCGTATAGAGCGAATAGGATTCCTAATTGACTGCCTAAGCGAAGAAATAGGGTCTCAGTCACCAGACACTAATAATTTAGAAGTTCCTTTAAAAAGAAGTAATTTCACGAGTTATTGCCAATTTTCAAATTTATCTTGTTTACCATATTTTATGATATATCTTGGTTACAACTACATCTTTTGATGGTTAATAGGCCTGATGTTTTTTATCGAGGCCTGAGGCCTGGTATTTCTTTTGTTGCTAGCCATATTAGCCAGTTTATAGCCCCGTCCCCACAAGCTAATATGGATATTGCCATAATAATCATGAGCTATCTAAAAACTTCACAAGCAAGCGGCATGTTTCAGGAGACCGTCTTGTCTTACCCTCTCCAGTTATGGTGATGCTGACAATGCAAGATGTCTAATGGATAGCGTGGAAAGGGAAAAAGAACAGATACATTCCATTGTAACCCCAAGGCTCGTTTATATAGGAGAAAAGCTCTACGGGAAAATTACAAAAAGTAGACGGAGGAATAAGAAATATAAATAAAGATCAAATGAAAAAATTTATCTCAACACTCCCCCAAGCTGGAGCATATATTGTCTAGAATGCTCAGCTTGGAACAGCAATGATGGAATGGGTAACAAATGCTTTGGTGAACATATCTGCAGTCCGATCTCCTAAAACAACATGAGAAGTGGAGATAAATCCCTTCTAAATCATATCATAAATGTAGTGGCAGACTACCTTGATGTGCTTGGTTCTTTCATGGAAGGCAAGATTATTGGCTATGAAAAGGATGGCTTGGTTGTCGCATTGGAGGTGCATGGGACCTCAATAGCTAGGTCAGTCAAGATGGATCTGACCCACATCATATGTGTGCTACCTTGTGCCATGGCTTTATATTCTGATTCGGTACTAGATCTAACAACAACCGTATGTTTCTTACTCTTTCATGAAACAAGTGAACTCCCTACAAAGACAGCGAAGCCTGAAGTAGACTTCCTATCTTTTGGACATACTGCATAATCTGCATCAGCACATTCTATAACTATAAGGGTTGTATCTCTACTGAACAAGAATCATGAACCTAGAAAAGTCTTCAAATATCTCAATATCATGTGTACAACATCCATATGTACATGCATGGCTTGCTCCATAAACTGGCTAACTTTGCTCAATGTGCATCAGGTCTGGTAATAGTAACATATAAAAGCTTCCCTACGAGCTCTATATATCATTTCTTATCAACCTCCTCAGTTTCATCATCATAGAGTTCAACATTCATATCCATAGGAGTAGTAGCAGGCCTACATCATGTCATGCTTGTATAACTAGGAGATCAATAACAAACTTCCTTTGCATCATCACCATGCCACGATGGTTCCTTGCAAATTCAAGGCCAAGAAAGTAACGGACATTGCCAAGGTCCTTGGTCACAAACTGTTCTCCAAGGAAATCCTTAGCTGCATGAATATCATGTTCATCATCTCCTGTAACAATGATGTCATCCACATAAACTAAAATAGTTACAATATCTCTCTAGGATTTCTGAACAAAAAGAGAGTGATCTGCAGTCGATCTGACAACTCCATGCTACTCAATCAACTCAGAGAGCTTCTGGAACCAAGCTCTCAGACTCTGCTTAAGGCAGTGTCGTAAAAGTCGCCCGACTAGCCTGACTAGTAGGTCCGACTAGTCTAGCTAGTGGGGTGACAGACCGAGTACCGACTAATTCCAACTAGGTTTACTAATCGAGCGATTTTTGCTTGGAGATACCATATTTTTTAATGCAAAAAAACTTTTTTATAAGCAAACTTATTATAATATGCTTAATATTTTATTTAAATTAAATTTCTTCTTTTATTTTATTATGGTAGTGTAGAAATGTAGAAAATCTATGCAAATATATGTATAAAAATGAGCTTTATATTTAAAATAATCATAAAATTCAAAGCCAATTAAAGTCCGACTAAATTTGATTAGTCGCCCGACTGTCGATTAATCCTTACTCAGTGACCCAGCCGACCGAGTATAGACTACCGACTTTTGCAACCTTGGCTTAAGGCCATAAATGGCCTTGTGAAGTCTACAAATCATGTAAGACTCTCCCTCGTCGGCAAAACCCGAAGGTGCCACACATAAGGGGAGACCAATCCAGCTTGAATGGTCGAAGCACCAACACATGGGGATTGGACCAGTCTATAAATATCTCCTTGCTCACGACCAGATCCAATCATCCTTCCCATAAGAATTTCCTGAAACACAAGAGAAGACTGATCAAATATGGCACGACAATGTTAGTCTTTGGTGATTTGACTGATAGACAGTAAATTCATAGAAAAATCAGGAGCATAAAGAAAAAATGGTAGACGTATTGATGAAGTCAACTGCACCTCCCCCAATCCAGTAATGGGAGAGTGGGTCCCATCTACTATCACTACATATCTGCATAGTTGAATCAATCTGTATGCATTAAATTACCCTCTATCAACACATAGATTGCATGACGCTCCAGAAACCATTATCCATTCTGACAAATATGCTTTGTAACAGCTAGTAAAAGCATATGTAGTACTTGATATGGTGGCAGATGCTGACGCAGCTACCTCTAAAGATCCTGAACGAGCAGTAGACGATCCAGGTACAAGTATAATCTCCCTAAGTCATGCCACAAGCTCATCGAACCTCTGATCAAATGTTTGATGAGGAGCACCAGCTTCCTGGGTACGCTCTGCAACACGAGTTGAAGTGGGAAAGCCATGCTTGGAGTAATGTGTATACTCAGAATGACCTGGTCTATGGCAATAAATGCAAGGCTAACGAGGTCGACTACCCCTCCCCCGCCACGATTACCACACCCTCGATACTGCGTACAACTCCCTCTACCATGAGATGCGACCATACCCGATGAAGTCTGTGACTACTGAGTAGCACCACCAAGTGTCATAAGGAGCTTACTCAATCTACATTATGCAGTGTTGTAAAAGTCACCCGAGTGGCCCAACTAGTAGGTCTGACTAGTCTAGTCAGTGAGGTGACCAATAGACTATTGATAATTCTGACTAGACCCACTAGTCGACCGATTTTTGCTTGGAAATACCATTTTTTTTGCTTTTTATTGTAATATGCTTAATGTTTTATTTAAATCCAACTACTTTTAATATTCACTATGATCGTATAAAAAAGTACAAATTTATGTAAACATATGAGAATATATGTACAAAAATGATTGATATATTCAAAATCAACAACAACAACAAAGCGTTTTCCCACAATTAAGTAGGGTCGGCTACATGGATTCTTCGCCTCCATTCAGATCTATCTTGGGACAATCTCGGACTTATATCCAAAAAAACTAAGATCCCTTCGTATAGTCTCTTTCCAACACTTCTTGGGCCGTCCTCGCCCTCTCTTAGCCGGCTCAACATCCCACCACGCACATCTCCTAACCGATGCATCAGTTGACCTTCTTTGCAAATGACCAAACCATCTTAAGCGATTTTCTCGCATCTTATCCTCGATCGGAGCTACACCAACTTTCTTTCTGATTGCATCATTCCGAATCCGATCTTTATGTGTATGTCCACACATCCATCTTAGCGTTTTCATTTCTGCTACAGCCATTCTCTGCACATGTCTATGGTTCACAGGCCAACATTCAGAACCATAAAGCATAGCAGGTCTCACGGCTGCTTTGTAAAGCTTTCCTTTAATTTTTAAAGGAATTTTCTTATCACAGAGAACAGCGGAGGCTCCTCTCCACTTTAGCCAGCCAGCATTTATTCTATTAGTAATATCTCCATCAATTTCCCCATCATGTTGCAAAATAGATCCCAGATATCTAAAAGAATCTCTCTTCTGAATGTTATCGTCACCAATCTTCACCTCGATTCCTTCACCATTGCTTCCATCAAAGGTACATTCCATATATTCCGTCTTAGCCCTACTTATACGAAAACCTTTAGTCTCCAATGCATGTCTCCAAACCTCAAGCTTCTCATTTACTCCATCTCTAGTCTCGTCAATCACCACAATATCATCAGCAAATAACATACACCAAGGTAACTCATCCTGAATGTGACTTGTCAACTCGTCCATAATCAAAGTAAAAAGAAATGGACTCAAAGCTGAACCTTGATGTAAACCAATGTTGATATCAAAATAGTCAGTCTTCCCCATCGGGGTCCTTACACAAGATAAAGCCCTATCATACATATCCTTTATGAGATTAATGTATAGGACAGGTACTTGTCTCTTCTCCAAAACTCTCCACAGTATCTCTCGTGGGACGGAATCATAAGCCTTCTCCAAATCAATAAAGATCATATGGAGATTCTTCCTTTTAGCTCTATAAATCTCCATTGTTCTCCTCAGCAAATGGATGGCTTCAATAGTTGAGCGACCTGGCATAAATCCGAATTGGTTTTCTTTTATTTGGGAAACTTGTCTCAACCTTCTTTCAATCACACGTTCTCAAATTTTCATAGTGTGACTCATCAGATTGATATATTTAAAATAATTTAAAAAATTCAAAACGATTAAAACTTGACTAAATCTGATTAATTGCTCGACTGTCGATTAATCCTTCGTCAGAGATACAGCCGACTGAGTACCGATTACCGACTTTTGCAACCTTGGCAATATGCCTCCTCTATTGGAGGTATAGTGGCATTAGTAAGGATCTGTGATCGAGCTGCATCATATTCAGGATCAAGAGATGCTAGAAAGACACCGGTCATCACTGAATCTCTGTAAGCCATGAGCTACTCTGACAAAGCAATCAATGGAATGAAACCACGAAGCTTCTCAAACATACTTCTGAGAGAAGTGTAAAGGTTATGAAGAGGACGTCTATTCTGCTTAGATATGAAGATATCATGCTAAAGTTGCAGTATATTCGACTCATTCTTCTCCTGCGAGTAAGTAGCAGCAATGATCTCCCACATTGCCTTCGCTGTGGGCAGACTCAGAATATCATTAACTACCTCTACGAACACTATCCTAGACACGTGCATGTGTCATCTGCCTCCCACGAATCTAAGTCTTGTCGATTGGTTCATCCTGCGTCAGAATGTGCTTCTTACTGTTGCATTACATTATGCTCATGAATTGCATAGCCCATAACTCATAATTAGTCACATCCATCTTGACAATGGGAACTGGACCATTGAAGGCACCCGAGGATGGGACATCAACCTTACAGTCGACCTTGTTGTCTGACAAGATGACGACTGCTACGAAAACTAGGGTTGTAGACAAGGTTGAGAGCGTCTACACAGACATACGAGAAGATGGTTGTGGGTGTAGACTCACATGACAACCACTTCCATCTGTTAGATGCTTCTCCGAGTAACTCGAGTGGTTTAGATGATCAAAAACCACCCTGAAAACCTCAAAATCAGGCTGAACAGCGAATAAAATCGCATATTTATAAAAGCACTCTTCAGACAACAATTTCAGAAGTGTTTGTCCAAGCTAGGTAGGATGGATATCTATGCTCCATCTCGAAGGGTAGGGTAGAGGATTATGTAATAGTTCGGGTTCTTTTTAAAAGGATGGATATGTATGCTCCATCTTGAAGGGTAGAGTAGAGGATTATACATAATAGTTCTGGTTCTTTTTAATACTTTTAACTTTGGGTTTGCCCATCTTCCATAGGCCTCTCCTTTTCCACATAAACTACGGGATGTAACCTACTAGATAGGCAATATTTTCGTGTAGTCACCTTTTTTTAGAAGGAAAAAAGGTATGACATCAAGAAGATGGCCACCGAAAAGCTTTTATATATTTAACAGTTTAAAGTATATGATTACAAAGACCAAGATGCCCGGTAAGGATGATCATGGGGTTCAGTCGGCCCAACCCAACCCACGAACCCGACCTACGAGCACGGCCTGAATGTTCTCATATAACTACATTTCAATTCTTAGATGCTCCAATCATTCTCTACTACATATGTACATGTAATGTCCACTTCCTTATCTTATGACAAACCTCTTGGAATGTCCCCCCCCCCTTCATTGCGAACTCACTTTTCTTGATATATGATGACTATCACGCTTTCCGTTTTCCTCCTATGTCACTCTCGCGCGACACACTCTTTTTCAATGAATTGTTAATTCGTATCATTGCGTCATGCACCCATAATCTTCATGATATTTATTAATCCTCATTAATACGTCATTAGCATATGTGCTTTCAATACATGTGTTCCTTCTCTGTGCTCCCATCAAAAAAATATTAAATCGTCGATCTAACCCAAACCCATGTTAAATTGGTCAGGTCAGGCTACTGGCCAATTAAAATAACAATTAGCAGGCCCAGTACCCATAAAATTAAATGGATATTGGGACAGGTCACCTCTAACCCAAAGCTGACCAGATGCTTATCCCTAATGCTTGGAAGATTTGCCATATGTCACGTTACATTTTCCCTATATATTCACTTACCTTGAAAGAAAACCCCATTCTGCGCAAACCACAAAGACAACAGAATAGTCCCGGTCCAAACCTTGTCAGGTCTAAAAACCATGCCCCAGTCGACTTCCAAAGACCTCGGCTCCCGAAGCCACAAATGAGGTCAATCCAGCCATTGCCCAAACACCACTCCTCGAACCATCGAATCGAAGAATATATGGTCAACATCCTATACCACTGCAGAGCACCGATCACATGTCCCCTTCAAGCCCCGGAAAAATCTGGCACTACGCCCATCGGTCAGCAATCACCCTTCCTTAGCAACTAAATGAAGATACAAACCTACAATGGCACCTTCCAATCGGTGTGAATTTAATAAATGCAATCCCAAGCTCAAAGATGGAATTAGCATAAAATGATCTGCAAGCCTCCCTCATCGAGAAGTGCTGATTAACCCAAGTCTCGTGATCCCGACCCTCCAACAGCCCTCCAGTCACACATGTCCTCCGTTAATCTCAACAAATCAGCAATGCTTGGTCCGACAGATCCAAAATAAATCGATAGAACCACCCATTAACCTCCCAATTCTTCGTTACAAAGCAATTCCCATTAGCCACCAAAGCTAACAATTGTAGGTATATTTGCATCAGTGTCCCATGACCATTCCAATTATATCGGGCCCACTGACGTCAGCCACAACGGGTTTCATAAGGGGAGAAATTATGGGCACTACCAAGCAGACACCTTTCCATAAAATTGATTATGCATGCACCGTCCTACCTACACCAGGAGATTCAAGTTGACTTCACAAATGCAACACATCATCCGACTCAATGAAATCCCCCCCCCCCGGGAAATGTGGGTCATGTATTCACCCACATGTGATCAATAACACCATGTTAATTTCTTCCAAACTCAAAACCCTAAGTTTAACATTCTCCTCTGCTGGCATTATCGCCTTCCACCCCACCATCGGCATCCCTCATGTCACCTCCAACGATGGCTAAAAGAATATATGCATCAATGCCTTAAATACCCCCCCCCCCCCCACACACACACACTCAACACAAACAACACCCACTTAAAGCACGAGGCACGCAAATGCGGAGAAATTTCTAAGTAGTACATTGGATTTACTTAAATCCCTAGGTACTACGAAATAATTTTTTTATCTGGGTGCTACAGTGGTGTCGCGTGTTCAACATGCGACACCCGTTAATATTTTTTTACCTGGGAACCACAGTCGTATCGCATCTTCAACTCAGCACCTTCTTCTCTGTTGATATGTCCTCGTTTTATCATGTGGATAAAAAGGTAACAAACGACTGGTCTCATGTATCATACTTCTTTGGGAGGATCCTGCACCGTCTTCCTCAAATGTTGGCATTGGTGGCGGTGTCAGCGTGCAGTAAATGGGTTGTGTTTCTCTAACGTCCACGCCCTGCCTTATCGGTGCCCGTGGTATAGGCATATCGTCACGTGGTCGCTCGACAGCTGGTGTGACGAACTGGCTCTCCAATTCTGTGGATGCAAGATCTTCTTCTTCCCCTGCATCTTCCTCCTCGTCCACAGGTACGGCCGGTGGTTCACGCAATCTTCCCCTACCTCTTCCTCTCCCTCTAGCCCTTCCTCGCCTAGCCTCTGCCTGAGTTGGTCAGCATGCTCCTCGTCAGTCGCACGGAGATGTGATACCGTTGTAGTTCCCATGTAAAAAAAAACATTAATGGGTGCCGCATGTTGAACATGCGCCACCACTGTAGCTCCCAGATTAAAAAAAATTACTTCGTACTACCTAGGGATTTAAGTAAATCCAAGGTACTACTTAGGAATTTCTCTCTGCCAATGCATGGGCCCTACTCCATCTTCTCAGCAATAACCATCCAATCATTCTACCTTAGCCTACCCCCATAAATGGCAATCCCAAATATGTGATCAGAAGGTACCATTTTCCAATCTCAAATGAGCAGGTTTTACACGAGGAAGATGCAAGTTAACATGGTGCTTCATATTGAGTCCAGAGCGCAGCCATGCACACCGCCACCTCAACCTCGCTAATATCGAACGAAACAAAAACATGCTTATTGTTGAGAGAATTCTATAATCAGTGTCTTTATTTATGTTTCTCTAGTTTTTCTGTCATCTTTGTGTAATTTCTCCCTAGGGCCTTTTTCCTATATAAGAGGGCTCTAGGGCTACGTGGAATAGAACCTTTCGTTTCATCTTTCCACAAGGTATCAGAGCGACGGTCCTAAACCGGAGCCTGTGCCCTAGATCCCTTTCCCCGCTAAAAACCCTTGTGCTGCCCTGGTGCCCCGACACCGCCCTGTGTCGCTCCTACCCCGACACCACCGCCCTGAGGGTTGCTTCGTCTTCTGCACCGCTTCGCCTCCCTGCAGGTCGCACCACTTCGCCTCCCTGCAGGCCACTTGCTCGCTGCTCCTCTTCCGGCAGCGCCCATTGTCGGCGAGTTGTTGTTGCCCCTGTGGGCTATGTGTGTGATCCTCAACGCATGTGACCATCTGCGCACGTGCCCCTGTAACAGTGCACAGTCCCTGGCCGTTGGTTTCTAGGGTATAACGAGACTCTCTAAAATGCCCTAGTTACCAAGAGGAGTCACCAAAGAATGGAAGTGATTGTGGCATGAGTCTACACCCACAATCATCTTCCTATATGTCCGTGTAGACATTACTCTTACAGTCTGCAACCCCAGTCTTCGAGATTGTTGTCATCATATCAGACAACAAAACAGATCTTCCATCCTTGGGCACATTCAAAGGTCCAGTGCCCATTGTAAAATGGATGGAACGAATTATGAAGTGTGGGCCATGCAGTTCATGAGTCTAATGCAGTGTAATGGAAAGAAGCATATCCTTACACAGGAGGAGCCCGCTAACAAGACTGGGATAATGCCTCATGGGAGGCAGATGACGCTTATGCACGAGTATAGCTTTCTGGAATGATTTCCATGGAGAAAGCCAATGACATACTGAGGCAACCCACGGCTAAGGATATGTTGGACATTCTCGCTGCCACGTACTCTCCAGCGAACAATGAGTCAAAGATCTTACAACTTCAGCATGACATCTTCACGTCGAAGTAGAATGGTCGTCCTCTTCATATCCTTTACACTTCTCTGAGGGGTATGTTTGAGAAACTATATGGTTACATTCCCTTGACTACTACACCTAAGCAGCTCAAGGCTTATAGGGATTCAGTGATGACAGGAGTTTTTCTAGCGGCTCTCGACCCTGAGTATGATGCGGCCTGAGCACAGATTCTTACGGATGCCACAATACCTGCAATGGAGGAGGCATATCGCAGGCTGAGTAGGCTCTCTATATCTCCTAGGGTTACTCAGTTCTCACAGACATCCTCAGCTATATCTCGTGGTAGAGGAGGTCCTGCATAGTTCTGTGGTCGCAATGGTCATGGAAAGGGAGGGGGTAGTCGTCCCCCTCGTCAGTCGTGTACTTGTTGCCACAGACCAGGCGACTTTGAGGAAACATGCTACTCCAAGCATGGGTTCCCAGCTTCAGCACGTGTCGCAGAATAGAGTCAACAGGCTAGCAGCCCTTCTTTTGTACCTGATCGGAGATTTGATGAACTTGTGGCAAGGCTCATGGAGATTATGCCTACTCCTGGGTCAATTAGCACTCTTTCAGCATCATCAGAGGTAGTTGCCTCTGCATCAGCATCCACATCAGGTACAGCATTTGCATTTACTAGTTGTTACAGGGCAGACGTATCAGAATGGATCATGGATTCTGGAGCCTTCCATCATCTCTGTGGGGATAAGGGTCAGTTTAGTGCCTTCAGCCCAACCAAGTCAGGACGCTCTGTTGTGATAGCAGATGGGACACACTCTCCCATTACTGGTCAGGGGGAGGTGTAGTTAACCCCTGCAATGAGGCAACAGAATGTTCTTTATGCCCCAGAGTTTTCAATGAACTTACTGTCTATTAGTCAGATTACTACAGATTTACACTGTTGTGCCATTTTTGATCCTTCTGCTCTTGTGTTTCAGGATATTCTAACAGACAAGGTGATTGGTTCTGGCCGTGAGCAAGGAGGTCTATACAGACTGGTGCAGTCTCCATATGTTGTTGCATCATCTCTTTGCACCGGTTCTGTATCACCCTATATATGGCACCTTCGTTTTGATCATCTTCCTCTGCAAAAGTTGTGTCATGTACTTCCACAGATTTCTCCTCGCTCCACCTTTCAGTGCGAGTCCTGACAGCTTGGGAAGCATTATCGATCTACTTTCCAGAGTCGTCAGGGTCCCAGTGGTCATGGTCTATTTGAGTTGATTCATTTTGATACTTAGGGTCCCAGTCGTGTCCCTTATCATCATGTAGGTTTTATCTTGTTGCGGTTGATGAGTCTTCAAGGTTGTCATGGGTCTTTCTACTTAAAAATAAGTTTGATGCTGGTTATGTCATTCAGTCTTTTATAAGGGGGATTCTTTGGAAGATTGATTTTGCCAAGGCATACGACTCTTTGGATTGGCGTTTTCTATGGTCTGTTCTCAAGCGGCGGGGATTTCCCTCACTATGGATTTCGTGGGTGCGTCGATGCGTCTCGACGACCTCTCTCTCGTTAATTCTCAATGGCCGTTTGGCGGGGGGCTTCTTCCAGCCTCGCCGGGGGATTCGGCAAGGTTGTCCCCTTGCTCCTTTGCTTTTCGTCCTGGCCGCCGACGTCTTGTCCTGCATGATTCATAATGTGGCTGCGGCTGGCTATACCCGTGGTTGCTCTCTTGGGCCCTACCATATCCCGATTATTCAGTTTGCGGATGATACCATTTGCTTCATCGAGGGCGATGCATCGAATGTGGCGGGTATGGCTTCCACGTTGGAGCTCTTCAGTGAGGCGTCGGGTCTTCTCATCAACTACAACAAATCCTCTATGGTTCCCTTCTCCACTCCTCCGGAGGAGGTTGAGGAGTGTATGCGGATTTTGCGCTGCCGGACTGGCGCTCTTCCATTGGAATACCTGGGGCTCCCTTTGACGGCTGGGCGTGCGCGCTTACGGGACTGGCAGGCTGTGGTGGATCGTATGGAAGCTCGCTTGGCTGGCTGGCGTGCCGCCATTCTCTCCCGGGGTGGTCGCTTGGTACTTCTAAAATCGGTATTATCTTCTATACCAATTTATTTCTTCTCTGTGAAAGGTATGCCTAAAGGGGTTCGTCGCCGACTGGACTCATGCTTGAGGAGATTTCTTTGGGGGAAGAAGGGGGATGGGAGGAGAGGCGTTCATTTGGTCGCCTGGGATGAGGTCACGCGGTCAAAGAAGGAGGGGGGGCTGGCGGTGAGAAGGTTGGAGGTCGTTAACGAGGCACTTCTTCTCAAATGGGTGGCTCGTCTTTGGGGCAGGGAGGATAATATTATGCTTAATTTCTTGAGGTCGGCGGTGGGGGTCGACCGGCTTTTGGGCTTGGATGCTCGCCTGATGGGGTCTTCCTCTCACTTCTCTCGTGATATCGGCAATTCACTGTCTCGCAACCGCTCTCTTTTTGGCATTAAGCTGGGGGATGGTTCGCTCATCCGGTTCTGGGGTGATGATTGGACTGGCAGGGGCCCTCTTAAGGATGTTTTTCCTCGCCTCTTCGCGCTGGTGGATGATAAGGACGCTACGGTGGCCTCTTGCTGGGATGGTGTTTCGTGGGGCCCAAGGTTTGTGGCCAATCTTTCTGATCAGCGGCAGCTGGAACTCATGGCTTTACTTGCGGTTCTCGCGGATGCGCCCTCGCCCTCGGTGGGACGCGACCACCTGTCTTGGAAGGATGGCTCCTTCTCCGCCCGTGCGGCTTACCGGGCTATTTTTCCTCCTGTGGCTGTGGCTGATGATTCTATGTTCCGGGATTGTCACTCTTTTTGGGGCCTAAGGGTCCCCGAACGAATTGGCATGTTCTTATGGCTTTTCCGACGTGGTCGTCTGATGACTCGTAGCCGGTGTGCTGTCCTAGTTCCACATGCCTCGTCTACTTACGGTCTTTGTGATTTGGAGATAGAGACTATCGATCATCTTTTCTTCCGATGTGGCAGAACTCATGATATCTGGGCGGATTTGGATTGGCTTGACGTATCGGATTCTTCCTCTTTCTGTGAGAGCCTGGTTAGCTCTCGGGCCAGGGCTAGGACGGACATCCTTACTGCTATTGCTCGGCTTTGGTGCATTTGGATTGGTAGAAATGAAGCCCTTTTTGCCGGACAGAGATTTTATTCGGAAAACGTCCTCATCTCGGCATCCCGTTTCACTCGCGACTGGTCCGATGCTTAGGGGTTCTTTGATGTAATGGGGGTATCAGATTGTGATACCTTCGGTTTTTTTTCACTCGTTTTTGTTCTCTGTTCGCATACCCGCTGTAAGTTTTTCTTACCTTTCTAATAAATGTGGGGCAAGCACCACCGAGTGCATCCCCCGCTTTTGAGCGTCAAAAAAAATGAAATAAAGAATATTTTCTCTGCCAAGATTAAGTTTATACGGTCTGACAACGCCTTGGAATTTTATAGCAATCAACTTGCACAATTTACTGCTTCTCAAGGTATTGTACATCAAACTTCATGTGCGTATACTTCCCAACAGAATGGGGTGGCTGAATGTAAACACCGCCATCTACTTGATGTTACCAGGACCATTCTGATTCAGAGTCGCGCTCCTCATGTATACCGGGGGGATGTGGTTCTAACTGCTTGTTACTTGGTTAATCGTATACTCTCTTCGGTTCTGGAAGAAAAGATACTGTTCTTGATTGCGTTTCCTGAGATGGATCTCTTCTCTCTCACACCTCGAGTCTTTGGTTCATACCTTTCGTTCATCAGATGTCACCTGGTCTTGACAAGCTCTCTCCTAGAGCTATCAAATGTGTGTTTGTTGGGTATTCCAAGACCCAAAAGGGATATTGTTGCTTCGACCCTATTTGACGAAGTCACTATGTTAGTGCATATGTCACCTTTTTTGAGTCTGTTATATATTTTTCTCCTACATGTGGCAATCTCATTTCTTCTGAGGATGGAGAAGAGGTCTATATGCCTCTACCTCCGATCTCTACTCTGTCATCATCATCAGCACCTACCACTCCACCATCACCTACATCTTCTCCTCCACCACCATAAACACCTCCTCCACCACCTTTCATTCCTCAGGTTTATCAGCGTCGACCCCGTGCTCATGTGCCTCGCCAATCATCCAGCACGCTTGAGGTATGTTCTGAACATTTGAGTTCTTCTAATGGCAATGGTGATTTGATTGTACAGCATGAGGTGCAGGATGATTCAGGTACTACTTCTCCTATGACATCTGAAGAATTGGACGTACCTATTGCTCTATGGAAGCAGAAGTGTGCATACACTATGCATCCTCTTGCTTCTCATGTGTCATTGCATCGCCTTTCCAAGGACTTTCAGAAGTTCATTATGGGGCTGTCAGCAGTGGAGATACCACGGTCATATCAAGGGGCGATGCAGAGTAATCAGTGGTATTTAGCCATGGAAGAGCAGATGGCAGCTTTACAGTCTCAAGGTACGTAGAGCATTGTGCAGGCTCCTCCAGGTGTGTCTATTGTTGGCAATAAGTGGTGTTCACTGCGAAATATCGTGTTGATGGTACAGTTGACAGATACAAGGCAAGACTAGCTGCTCGTGAGTTCACCCAAACGTATGGGGTGGACTATCAAGATACGTTTTCCCCCAGGGCACGTCACTCCACGTTACAGATTCTTATTGTCGTTGTTGTGGTACGTGAATGGACATTTTTCCAATTGGATGTGAAGAATTCCTTTTTATATGGTGATCTGCAGGAAGAAGTTAACATGCAGCAGCCACCGGGGTTTGCTGCTGAGGAGAGTCTAGTATGGTATGTCGACTTCACAAGGCCATATATGGCCTCAAGCAGAGTCTGAGGGCTTGATTTCAGAAACTCTCATAGTTGATTGAACAAAATGGCTTTGTCAGATCTACTGCGGATCATTCTCTTTTTATTAAGAGAACTCAGGGAGGTACGATTGTTGCTCTGGTCTATGTTGATGACATTGTTGTTACTGGTAGTGATGAACAAGGTATTCATGCAGCTAAGGATTTTCTTGGACGACAGTTTGAGACCAAGGATCTTGGCATATTACGTTACTTTCTTGGCTTGGAGTTTGCACGCAGTCAGCAGGGTATGATTATGACGCAAAGAAAATATGTTACTGATCTTCTGGCTGAGACAGGTATGACACGATGCAGACCTGCGACTATACCAATGTATCCTAATGCTACCCTCTATGATGATGACTCTGAAGAGATAGATAAGAGACGATATAGGGAGCTGGTAGGAAAGTTGCTATATGTTACTATTACC
The DNA here is from genome assembly GCA_037367405.1 of Ottelia alismoides. Taxonomy (NCBI): domain Eukaryota; kingdom Viridiplantae; phylum Streptophyta; class Magnoliopsida; order Alismatales; family Hydrocharitaceae; genus Ottelia; species Ottelia alismoides. The sequence continues at coordinate 453,658 of JAZKJV010007375.1, read as the reverse complement.
AGGCCTGACATATCATTTGCAGTGAGCAGAGTGAGCCAATTCATGGAGCAACCTAGAAAGGTTCATATGGATGCTCTTTGTATGATCTTAAGATATCTAAAATCTTCTCCCGGCGCAGGTCTTCTCTTCGGAAGAGATACGTCCCTCTCAGTTACTGGATGTGCACATGCAGACTACGCTGGGTGTCCCAAGGACAGGAAGTCCACTTCAGGCTTCACTGTGTTTTTTGGTAGCTCATTGGACTCATGGAAAAGTAAGAAGCAGACTGTTGTTGCTCGATCCAGTGCTAAATCAGAATATAGGGCTATGGCCCAAGGGAGGACGAAATGATGTGGGTTAAGTCTGTTTTGATTGATCTTGCAATCGAGGTGCCTCTTACACCTCAAACATGATAATCAAGCGGCTCTTTTCATAGGTAAATAATCCGGCCTTCCATGAGAGAACAAAGCACATTGAAGTTGATTGTCATTATACCCGTGACTTGATCCAAAAGGGGTTTATCCATGAGAGAACAAAGCACATTGAAGTTGATTGTCATTATACTCGTGACTTGATCCAGAAGGGGTTTATTTCTACTTCTCATGTTGTTTCAAGAGAACAGATTGCAGATATGTTCACCAAGGCTCTCGCAAGGGGGTCCATTCCACCGTTGTTGTTCCAAGTTGAGCATGATAGACATATATGCTCCAGCTTGAGGGGGAGTGTTGAGAGAATTCTGTAATCGGTGTCTTTATTTATGTTTCTCTAATTTTCCTGTCCTCTTTATGTAATTTCTCCCTAGAGCCTTTCTCCTATATTAGAGGGCTCTAGGGCTACGTGGAATAGAACCTTTCGTTTCATTTTTCCACACTTATCATGTTTGATATGTAGAACATAAACCCTCCCAAACAACTCAAACACCAACATGATTCCATCCGCCAACCTGATCCCATATCACCAGTATCTCGCAAGAACCATATAGTAATGCATCGACCGTTAAATTCAGAGAAGAAACCACCACCCAGTGTTATGGTAATCATCCTAGACAAGGCATCTATCACCAAAACAAAAAACAATTGTGCCAGCAAACATCCCTGATGAACACCACCCTATGGCTAGGAAAAACCACAGTCTGTATGCCATTCACAAATACCGCATATGATGACGCCATTATACAACTCTTCATTCACCCAACCCAGGAAACCCCTTTCGATACACAGATACCGAAATGAACCTCCAATCCACACAAGCGTATGCTTTTAATAAATCAATTTCCCACAAGGCCTTCTTCTGATTCTAGTTAGCCACATTCTTATATGTTGTCAAGACCCAATCCATCATACTTCTGCTAGACATGAAAGATGTCTGATTGCGAGCGCCGATAGAATCTAAAACCTCACGAGGTATGGTGGCCACCACCTTCGACACAACGAGATATATGGCATTCAATAGAGCAATAGGCCACAAAACCCCCATCCAGACCAACAAATTCATCTTTGGTAGAAAAAATAAAAGAGAACAATTCAACAAGTCATACCCATTGTTATTTAACCGCAACTCCTCAACAACATCCAAAACAATCTGACCAACTAGATCCTAGAACATCCTAAAGAAGAGGACAAGGAATCCACTCGGAGTCGCAGAACCATACGCATTCAACACCCCTCATCAATTCAAAACAGCCTCAACAACACCCAAGTCTGTAAATTACATGTGGCACATAGAACCACCCTGGCACCAACACCAACTATATACCGACTAAGCTCATGGAAATGTTTATTCATGTCATTCATGATAGCTTGGTCACCCTCCATCACCTCGAAGTCCACCTTGATGGAGTGCACCCAGTTACACCTCCTCTACCCATTAGCCACAAAATGTGTGTAACGTGAGTTGGAATTTCCTGCCTGCAACCAAGGCTGCTGCGAACATTGTTGCATGTCAGCATCCCTTTTATTATCCTCCAACAGAACACAGTGTTGCTCACACCTTGTTGCCCTTTCCTCTTCAAATAGCTCTCAAGAGTCCTCTACCCGATCCAGGCGCACAACCTCCAACCGGATCCCCTCCCTCAGTTGCCTTCTGCACACAGGTCCTTCACTTGAACTCAAATAGTATATTACATAGATCCTTAAGCTTCTCAACCATCAATATCAAAGATGAACCACTCGCCACCTCCTCCAACAAACATTGCGAGACCCACTCATGGAAACCCTCCTGCAACCACGATGGATGGAATAGAGACATGTTATGCGAACAACCGCCATCCCTCGATTCTTAACAAATAGGCTGGTGATCCAAGTGATAATCTGGCAAGGAAACCACACTTGCCAGCAGGAACACCGTTATGAATTTGCGGAACCAAGAAACCGATCCAGACGAGATTGTGAAGAGGAGTTCCGCAAGATGTACTAATGGTTCGCAGCATACAACATTTCCAGTGACAACTCTCAACAAAGTTAGCAAAAAGATAGGTAGCAGGGTTTACCCTCCCCTATCACGCAAACGATCAACAGCAAACAAAGTTATGTTGAAGTCATCTCCCAGCATCCAAGCCAAATCCAGAAGCGAGACCTCACCATCCGCAACTCATCCCATAAGTCCGCTATGGCATGAGCCCTCGACATACCATAAACCGCAGATACCATAAGGGATTCCTAGCAGAGCACCTCTGCAACAGAACAGAAAGAGCATCCCTACAACATCTGAAATGTGAGAGGGCATCCTTATGGGTATCTTCCATTCTCGCCTGAATCTTGATGTTGCGGTGAAGTTGGTCCACGGCATGTTGGGGTTGATCTTGGCGGGAACCTCGTGGTGCTTGAGGTACGAGATGTATCCGTATGAGGCCTCTCTAGCATCACGTAGAAGGTGTTGCTCAATGGAATCCTTCCAAAGCCGAACAATGATTCACATATGGTATACAGTCAGCTAACGATCGGTTCCTTATCTGGTAATTGGGGTTCCCATTTCTATCCAAGAACATCTCCTCGTCGAGTAAAGCCCTAAAGGAAGTGCGAGAGGAAATTCATATTTTCTCATATAGCCATGCTTCTTGACAGATATTAGTGTCGTTCTGGAGTATTCGGGCATACCTCCTTCGAGGATGGGCATGAAGATTCCCCGTCAGTGAGTTTCTCTACCTTCGAGCTTTGGGTGGAGGTGCTAACCCTACCACCCTCATTGATGGCGGCGGCCATGCAGTGCAATTCGACATCAAAACTCATGGAGACGTTCGAATCATGTCAAAAAAGCTCAATGTAATGGATGTTTCTAATCCTATTGAGGAATTTATAGTGGTTACTTTCTGACATGGTTACCATGAGTTGTTGCTGGAGTGTCGGCAAGCTGGCTCAAAGCTAAGGGTGACTACTTTCAAGCAAAATCTCCTTGTACCTTGCTTTGGACCATGGACCAATTTATTTTGAGTGTTATAGTATGAGTTGACCTCCACGAATGAAACAGAAAAGAGTCAATATTTGCTCGCGAAACTCTTATTTATTTACTAGATTGCAAAATTTTGGGTGATTCAATAATAAATAAAGAAAATGAAAATAAAGAAGAATTAATTACAATAAAAATTTACAAAAAAATATCTAACTATAGTTTAACTAGTTATCATATATACAATATAAATATAACTTCTTATAAATCCCATGATTTTAACTTTTTCATTATTTATTAAAACTAAAAATATATTAAATATATAAATATGTAATAGTCATATTATTACATTATTTTATTCGCGAGGAGCTGGATGAGACGAAACTCTAGTGTCCCATTCTGCAGTAGAGATGGATTTTTTTGAGAAAGAAAAGGGCCGCCACCGTATCGGTGTATGCCCAAAAAACTTCACCACTTATGACCTTTAAAAGTGAATACATGCATGTTTCAGGCAAGAAAAGACAGAGAAAAAAAGAAAAAAGATTACTTCACCCAACTCTCAGTAAGCATCTTAGCATGTGCGACTGCATTCTCACCATACATTCTCTCCCCACAGAAAATCACACCATTCCTAGCAATCCAAATCGCCAAGAGCAGCGCCAAGCACCCAATACGATCCTCTCCGAGCCCCTCCACTCCTCACCAATGGACTTCCAGAAACCTACCATGTTGATGCATCGAACCGCCTGATTCCTGAAGTTGGACCACACCTCCATAAAGCTCCTGCATCTGGAGAATAGATGACTCGTGTCAAACAACGCGAGCAAAATGGGTTGGTGTACATTAGGAACCGTGCTACCCGATCCCCGGCCAGCAATCTGTCCCTTCGACATAGCCACGGAAAGATCTTCACCCATATTGGTACCTTCCAATTCCAAATTCTCCTGCAGTCCACCTCGTACCCTCTTGGATCACGTACCTGAGGTCCTCTCAGGGCCTTGTACGCTTTCCCAATGGAAAAGATCCCATCCTGCCAACTCCAGCAGTCTTTGCCCTCTGCAGGTCCTGACACCCTCTCAAGCACAGCCAACAACATCAACTCCTCTACCCTTTGGTCCAAGAGGCCAGATCGGAATAAGGGAAAGAAGCCATGGCCATCCCACAACTCCGCAACAGAGGCCTCCGGATTCGTAGTAAGGGCCAGCAAACGTGGAAACTGCTCACCCAGTACCCCACCTTCAAACCAATCATCCAGCCAAAAACGGAAGCCCGAGTCATCCACTAAAATCGGCCTTATGTAGGTGCGAATTTCCTGCGTCAAACCACAAATACCCCTTCAGAAATAGGAAAGGGCCAGATACATATCCTCAAGGTTGGGAAACGATGTTCTCGCCCCATAGATCTTGTGGATAAACGGGCAAACCAAGCTGTCACAATCGCCCCAAATACGCGTAATCCACTTACAAAGCAGGGTCGTATTCATCTCTTCGAGGCTTCGAACCCTAAGACCCCGATCGGTCTTGTCACAGGTGACCACCTTCCAGCTAACTAGGTTCATTCCTCCACACTTCCCGGGGCAACAACAACAACAACAAAGCCTTTTCCCACAATTAAGTGGGGTCGGCTACATGGATTCTTTGCCTCCATTTAGATCTATCTTGGACCAATCTCGGGCTTATATCCATAAAACTAAGATCCCTTCGTATGGTCTCTTTCCAACACTTCTTGGGTCGTCCTCGCCCTCTCTTAGCCGGCTCAACATCCCAAAACTCGCATCTCCTAACTAGTGCATCAGCTGATCTTCTTTGCAAATGTCCAAACCATCTTAAGCGGTTTTCTCGCTTCTTATCCTCAATCGGAGCTACGCCAACTTTTTTTCTGATTGCATCATTCCGAATCCGATCTTTACATGTATGTCCACACATCCACCTTAGCATTTTCATTTCTGCTACATTCATTCTCTGCACATGCCTATGGTTCACAGGCCCGTTCATTCCCGGGGCGAACCAAAAAAACTTGTGTATGATGCCCTCAAGCCTTTTCCTCACTCCAACTAGAAACAACTTGGATGAGAGGAAAAAATCAGCATAGCTGAAAGTACCAACTTCAACAGCACTAGTCTCAAGCACCTAGAGAGGCAAGCAACTTTCCATCCGACCAATCTCTACTCCACCTTCTTGACGACAGGCCCCCAATCTATTGCCCTCATCTTTCCAGACACCAACGGAATGCCAAGGTCACCACTTCCGCCTCCGACATCCCAAAAGTAATGTATTCAGATTTCTCAATGTTCATCCTCAAGCCTGACACCATCCCAAACAGATCTTGCTGATAAGGCTTGATAGCTAGTCAGATCCCCCTCCGCGAAGAGTATTATGTCATCTGCATATTGAAGGATAGGGATAGAGATATCCTCCTACGAGAAGCTCCTAAAGAAACCACTCGATCAATCATGACCGTCAGAGCACCTAAAGTGTCGAAAGAATTATATAGTCTGTGTACCGTTTGCACTTTTTATTCTTCTATGTTCTGTCTTATGTAATTTACCTATGGGTCTTCTCTATATAAGAGATCCTAGGGTTCTCTGGAATAAACACAACTATTATTCTCCCAACATGGTATCAGAGCCTAAACCCTAGGCTTCTCTCCCACCCGCCCGCCGCCCCCCTCCCCCCCCACTCTCTCTTCTCGCCCCACCGCCGGACTCTCTCGGCCCTCCCGCCTCCAGCGTCGGGACCCCTCCCGTCTCTCAGCCCTCCCGCCTCCAGCGTCGGGAACCCCTCCCGTCTCCAGCCCTCCCGCCGTCAAGCTCCCGCCTCTGCCTGCCCACGCAGGCCGTGCCCTAGCCAGCGCTGGGACCCCCCCTGCCGGCTTGATCGTAACCGTCTTCTTCACCATACTTATGGATTTGGTGCGTAACGTCTACATACGCACTCGAGTCCTATGCAGTTTATGTAGACACCTGTCACTCTGTCTACAAACCCTAGTTCTTTTTCTGCGACTATATGTCAGAATCCAAGATTAATATACCCTCCATAGGCACGTTCAAAGGTCCTGCACCAATAGTAATGATGGACGGGTCGAACTATGAGCTCTGGGCGATGCAGTTCATGAGTCTCATGAAGTCAAACGGTAAGAAGCACATTCTTACTGAGGATGAGCCAGCATAGAAGACAGGGATTTATGCCTCTTGGGGGCTGATGACTCGTATGCCAAAGTCTGGCTGTCCGGCACGTTGTCGATGGAGATTGCCAATGATGTTCTCCATCAGCCCACTGCTAAAGCAATGTGGGACATTCTTGCGGCAACTTATTCCCACGTCCGGAATGAAACAAAGATGCTACAACTGCAGCTCGACATATTCACCATGAAGCAGAATGGGAGACCGCTTCATTCCTTGTATACATCCCTAAGGGGGATGTTCGCGAAACTCTACAGTATTATACCTCTGACGGCCACACCAGAACAGCAGAAGACATTTCGTAATGCTACCATGGTAGGAGTTCTTGCGGCTCTTGTTCCTGAATATGATGCGTCCAGATCACAGATTCTCGCAGATGCTACAATTCCTCCTATGGAGGAAGTCTACCGGAGGCTTAGCCGCATCTCTGTTCCATCCAGCACATCCACACCATCCTCCCTCCGTGATGGCTGCATCCAGAGGGAGAGGTGGTTCCTCTTCTTCATTCTGTGGTCGTGGTCGTGGATCTGGAGGCCGTGGTGGTCGGTCCCGTCCACCTTGCAGTTTTTGTCACCATCCAGGTCATTCTGAGGACACATGTTATTCGAAGCATGGCTTTCTAGCATCAGCGCAGGCGGCAGAACATGTTGCATCTCCATCATCTGCTACTTCGGATCAGAGGTTCGAAGAACTCGTCGCTCGGTTATGGGATATTATGCCTCCTGCTTCTACAGACTCTTCTGGAGGCCCTTCTGATGTAGTTGTGTCTGCTTTTGCCAGTACTTCTGCCACGGCTAGTACCTCAGGTAGTGCCTCTGCCTTTACCACATGATGTAGTCCAGACATCTCCAATTGGATCATGGACTCGGGTGCCACGCACCATCTATGTCGAGACAGAGACAGACTTATCTCATACAGAGAGATTCCTCCAGGGAGATCGGTGATCATTGCCATGGGACTCATTCCCCCATTGTTGGACAGGGGGAGATCTTGTTATCCCCTTCCATGCGTCTCAATAATGTCTTACATGCCCCGGAATTTTCGATGAACTTACTATCTATTAGTCAAATTACAAAAGATTTGCATTGTCGCGCTATATTTGACCCATCTTCTCTTATATTTCAGGACATTCTAACGGGCAGGGTGATTGGTTGTAGTTCTGAACAGGATGGTCTTTATCGTCTCAACAGGAGTTCATATGCTGGAGTCTCTTCTCATGTTGTTGGATCTGTCTCTCCATATACATGGCATCTACGCTTTGGTCACCTTCATCTACAGAAGATGCGTCACCTCTTGCCTCAGACACCTCCAAGTTCGTCCTTTCGGTGTGAAGCTTGTCAGTTAGGGAAGCATCATAGAGCTAGCTTCTCGAGTCATCAGAGTCGGAGCAGTGGCTCCCCTTTTGAGTTACTCTATATTGATATTTGGGGTCCCAGTCGTGTCCCTGATCACCAGGGGCACAGGTTTTATCTTGTCGTAGTTGATGATTTCTCTCGTCTGTCGTGGGTTTTCCTGTTAAAGAATAAATCTGAAGCTGGTGATGTTATTAAAAATCTTATCAATGAAGTGAACAATGTCTTTTCATCCAATGTGAAATATGTTCGTACTGATAACGCGTTGGAATTTTGTACTCGGTCTCTCTCACAATTTCTTTTGTCAAAAGGCATTATACACCAAACTGCATGTGCCTACACCTCCCAACAGAACGAAGTTGCTGAGAGAAAGCATCGTCATCTTCTTGACATTACTCGAACTCTACTTATCCAGAGTTCTGCCCCTATTTCTTTTTGAGGAGATGTCATTCTTACAGCCTGCTACTTGGTAAATCGTATGTCGTCCACACTCCTTGGTGAGAAAATTCCTCTTTCTGTTGTTTTTCCATATAAGGAATTATTCTCACTCACCCCTCGTGTTTTTGGAGTTGTTGCATTTGTTCATCAGCTATCCTCAGGTCTTGACAAGCCCTTACCTAGAGCTGTCAAATGTGTCTTCGTGGGCTATTCTCGGACGCAGAAGGGATATCGTTGCTATGATCTGGTTAACAGGAAATACTTTGTCAGTGTTGATGTCACTTTCTTCGAGTCTGTTATGTATTTTTCACCTGCAGGTGACAGATTGGTCTCTAACAGATCTACTGATGAGGTCTATGTCCCTCCTCCTCGTACGGTGAGTCCTCCATTGTCCAATCCAGTTCCTAACATTCCGTCGGCTCCTCCATCACCACCACCTCCACCAAAACCGCTTGTATCGCCACTACCAAAATTTTATACCCGTCGGTCTGGTCCTGCTCATGCTCCACGACATACATCCAGCACGCCCCAGGTATGTTCAGATGTTACTCCTAATGATGGGTCAAATAGTGTGCCTATGCAGGGTGGATCATTGCATGGCCAATCGGCTCCGACGAGTTCAATGGTTGATGATCTGGATGTTCCTATTGCGATGAGAAAGCAAAAACGCAGCTGTGCTTCATATTCGCTTGCCTCGCAGGTTTCCTTTCATCGCCTCACAGGGGACTTTCAGTGATTTTCAGTGGCTTTATCTTCAGTGGAGATCCCAAAGACCTATCAGGATGCATTGAAATCTGATTGCTGACGAACCGCAATGGAGGAGGAGATGGCTGCCCTACAATCGCGGGGCACATAGAGCTTGGTTCTCGCTCCCTCAGGAGCATCTGTTGTTAGCTACAAATGGGTATCCATTGATGGTAGTCTTGATCGGTACAAGGCACGGCTAGTGGCACGAGGCTTCACCCAGACTTATGGAGTGGACTATATGGATACCTTCTCTCCAGTCGCCCGTCAGTCCACTCTTCGTATTCTTCTGTATGTAGTTGTGGTACGTGATTGGCCCTTGTTCCAGTTAGACGTTAAAAATCCATTCCTGTAAGGAGATATGCAAGAGGAAGTCTATATGCAGCAGCCTCCGGGGTTTGTTGCTGAGGGGGAGACTCATATGGTGTGCAAACTTCATAAGGCTATATATGGCCTTAAACAGAGCCCAAGGGCATGGTTTCAGAAGCTGTCCCATCTGATTGAAGAACATGGATTCAAGAGATTCAATGCAGATCACTCACTGTTCATCCAGAGGACTACTAGAGGTACAGTTGTCATCATGGTGTATGTTGATGACATTTTGGTTATAGGAGATGATGCTCAGGGGATAGAGATGATCAAAGCAGTGTTAGGTCACCAATTTGTTACAAAAGACCTTGGTACATTACGATACTTTCTGGGGTTGGAGTTCGCCATGAATGCCCCCTGGTCACTCAAATTTGGCAGGAGGCTCACTTGGCGTGGTGCTGCAATGGCGACCTTCAGACTTTCTGGAGTGCGATCCAGGCAAATAAGGATTGGCCAAGGAGGGAGTTGATCTATCTGATGGTCATTCTGTGGGCGGTTTGGCGGGGAAGGAATGACTTGTTGTTCTCGGGCCAAAGATTCTATAAGAAGAGCGTGGGGTTGTTTGCCAAACGCATGGTGGAGGATTGGGTGATGTAATGGATCTTTGGGGTCGGCGTGTGTTTTGCTTCTCCACCCTTGTATTTATTTTTACTTTTTGAATAAATAACCGTGGGGCGAGCACCATCGAGTTTCCCCCTAATTTTTGGATTTCAAAAAAATAAGTGTAAGGTAATGTGGTTCTTTTCCAAGAAACAAAAATTCATTCTTGGACTAAGTAAATATGGTCCTCAGTTGGACAACCTCCATTATGACTACAAGGTTTTAGAAAATATTTGTAGCACGGTTTTACTTGTGGCTTGGAATGGAGATTTTCTTGAACGGGAAGTTGTATTGTTAGGAAGGCATGCGGTGTTAGTACTGCTAAGAAACAAGTGTAGCGATTTGTCGTCAGTGTTGCAAAAGACAGTTTTCGAGTTTCAGCTTGAGGGGTCACTATATAAAGAACAAATGGTATTCAAGCGACTATTAGGAATTATCGGTAATGTGCTTTTTAAATTATTTTAAATATAAAACTATATTAGTTATATTTTTTTGAGGAAAATCAATTACATATAGTCTTATATGTTCATATATATATATGGTCATCAGTTAACAACATAAAAGTTCCGATTGAATTAAAATAAATTCAAGATGCACAAAGCAGTGGGTTTAATACCAAAAAGAAGAGGCAATGCATCATATCTTATATTTAAACATGGTTATTGAAGCCAGTAAAAAAAGATCATGGGGATACTAAGATGGAGCTTTAACATTTTTGGTGATATTAGGATAAATTAGAATTCATGGAATAAAAAATAAAAATAAAAAATATCTTTTTCAACGGTCAACTAATAGTTCGACTGACTATTCGATCGAACTAAAGATTGACTTAATACTGATTATTCAATCGGTCACCCCGCCACACCTCATAGTCGGATCAATTATTCAGTTCACTCGACTGACTATTACAACAGTCGTTCTCGTACAGTCCTCTCTTGTACTTATGGTCCCACGAATGATACTCTTTAGCAACAGCTATGAGATGCTTGAGAGCTGCCAAGAACATGTCCCCTTTGTCGATCGGTTAATTGAAGGGGATTTCAATGTAACCCTTTTCTCCTTTGATAGACCCAATCTGCATAGAGGCCAAAACCAGGATACCCAAAGTTCGGGAAAATAGTGAATGACCTTCAGTTGGAAGTCATGGACGCCTCGCAATGTCGCTTCACCTGATAGAGCTCACGATTCAGATCTCGTTTGGACCAGTTATTCAATTTGTCGAAGCTTCCGTCAACCTTTTCCCTTTCTCACATCTTTGTGCTCCCCCTCCCTCCAGATCTAATCACACCCCTATTCGATCATCAGTAGGCCTCTCTCCCTTTTCATTCTTCATATTTGAGAAGGCATGGCTTCTCGAGGATGGTTTCAGGGAACATACCACCGATTTCTAAACTTCTTTTCATGGTGAAGGAACAGACACATTGAGGCTTTTCCACGAGTTAGCGAGATGGAAAACCTACTGCCTCTCCAATGTGGGTAGCTTGTTCTTTAAAGGTCATCCTAGCATCTATTTCTTTTTTTTATCTCTACCATGGTGCTTCTGGACAAGAGCCAGCACAGTATGAAGGCTTGTATAGATATTTTTTAAGTCCATCCACCGGGTGATCGATAGGGTTTCATCTGGTGAATAGGGAATTGCTTGGGTTTCCCAAAGAACAAGGGGCCTTAGGATTCTTCGTTTGGAGGAAATGAACAAGGCTCTCCTTAAATGGGTGGGCAAACTATGGGGAGATGATGATGACCTGACTTGCAATCTGTTTAGGGAAATCAATGACATATGTGCCCATCCTACGACTACTACAGCTTCCCACCACCTATCATCAACTTTTTCAAAGGGGATCTATTCGGTCATTCATGAGTTTCACATGTATACGCACCTAGTTCTCAATAATTGTGAATTTTTCATATTCTGGATGGATGAGTAGTCCAAGGAAGGCCCTCTCCACAAACACCACCCCCCCCCCTTTTTTGCGTTTGTTGAGTATCGTGATTTGTCTATTACAGAAGATTGGATTTTTTTATAAGAGGGTGGGATCTCAAGATGGGGCCCAATAAAGATGATTAGATTGATGAACAATGGAAAAAATTGCTCTTCATCCTTATTTGATTAGTGATTCGAGGAGTTCTTGTAGATGTCCAAGGAAGGTTGCCAGATGTGCAGGATCATTTGAGTGTTGGGATCATTGGGTTTGACATGATGGTTACTTCTCGATAAAAAAGGCATATAAGAGTCTTAAAACTAGCACGGGGTTAAATCCAAGCATCCAGGAAAGAAATTACGATTGATTTGCTCTCTAAGCCCTCGAGAGGCTCCTTAAGGAAGTAAGAAGGTTAAGCTTTATCACGGGAAGTAAGAAGGTTAAGCTTTGTCATGGGGGAAGACATTACTTGCTCCCTCTACAGGAAGGTTAATGTGGAACCGGACCATCTTTTCTAATCTTATAGATTTGTACATGACATTTGGCAGGCAGCAGACATTCAGTGGATGAACCTTTCCACTCGCATGAACTTCTACAGCTCACTAGTGGCCAACTAGTTCAAATCTATGGCCGGACAGCATAGGGTAATTGCTACGCTCTCAATGATTTGGTTAGATCCTTATGGCATCATTTTCAAATCCCATAGATCATACTTTGATAATATGACTCACCCCTCAAGATATCTTCTCGAGACCTGGCTATTATAGTCTCGTTCTTTTAGTTCTTTTTAATATATGCTTGCCGTGGACGACACATGAGTCGCCCCCTTTTGGCTCAAAAAAAACCTTCACCTAACATAATTAGCCACCTCCATCAATCTCTCAATGCCACCACCTCCCAACCCTCGTTCCGGGGACACTATTCAATCTCCTCATAAATGAGTCTCCTCCCTACGCCGACTCTTGCATTGAAAATCCCACAAGACCCTTCCCTCTTCATCTCCATCCTTAGACCTCCCACCACTACCCCTGCCTTCCGACCTGTTCAATACCCACCTCTTATGGGAGAGCCCTGTCAAAATCATTCTACAATGATTATAAAGCAACATGCACCCATGGCACCAGAGTAGTCACTATCTACACAGCACGACCTACAAGCAACAACCCAGCCAACTCAGACTCGTTACATGCAATCAACCAATCGGTTTGATACTTGTTGGTGTATTTGGTTATGCGCCCATGAGTTGTAGGAGGGTAAATGGATCCTGGAGAAGATCCATTTACCTCATCCATGTGTTTAGTCCCACATCGTCTAGTGGTGGGACTTGGAGGCTCTGGAGAGGCTATATAAGGATCCCCAGAGAAAAACACGCCCTATTTGAGGGCTTCTCCCGTGGTTTCATCCCGCTCCTTCTGGAGTAGGGTTCCACGTAAAATCCCGTTGTTCTTCTTCTTGTTTATTCTTTTTCCATGTTTGCTTCCGCATGTTTATTTTATAACATGGTATCAGAGCGGGTTCGATTCAGGGAGATTTGTTCTTTATACAATTTGAAATTCAATTCGATTCTCGAGGATTTCAAGATCTTTATTTTTGTTCTTTCGAGATTCAATATGGATGTTGAAGATTATCATTCATGAGAGATTTATTCAAGATTACTAGGGTTTTCTGAAACCCTAGATCTGGAGTTCATGAAGATCGAACGCCTTATCTTTCAAGCCCTGAAGATCTTCGGATTTTTTTTGGTCCCGATTTCGAGTTCCAGTTCCTGGAACCTAGATTTATCGTGATCCTCCGGTTCTGTTTGTTCGGATGCAATGGCGGCGCTCATGCAGATTGCTCGCAAGCAGTTCCTCCAGGCGGAGGTCTATCCTTTGGGTTGGGAGTCACCAGTCGATGTCAGCCAATGTCAGCCGCATCTCTGAGCGCATTCTCCTTCTGAGCGCATACCCTCCAGGTGGTCTCCAGCCGATGTCAGCCGCATCTCCTGCAGCTTAGGGCTCCGCGAGGCGAGCCTTACCCCTCCGATCGACGCATCTCCCAGTCCTCGCGCATCCAGGCCCACCTAGAACCCAACGCGAGATCTCGCGAGCTCTCCAGCCGGCGATTCCTCTTCAGGCGTGAGCACCCGCGACTCCTCCTGTCCTCCAAAGGGCATCTCGTCCCGGCAAAGCCCTCAGCCTTCGCGAGTCGCAGGCAGTGCTTGCGCACCTCGTGTGCACGAACTCAAGGCGGCGACGTCGAACCCCCTTTGCGACCTCCAAGGCCCCAGCGCGCGCCCCCAGGCACCCCCCCATCAGCGGCGGCGATCCCAGAACCCAGACAGCGGCGGAGCCGCGCGAGCCAGGGCGCACACCACACCTTCTGAAGCGGCGGCGCACCTCTCCAACGCCCCACGCTCCCAGTCGGCGCATCAATTCCTTCAGCTCTCCCTCCTGTCGCGAGCCCCCGCGCTCCGAAGCGGCGCGACATCGCACCTCCAAGGCTCCTCCTCCTTGCTGTCCATCAGCAGCATCGTGCCTCCTGCTCAGATCGGGCTCCAGCCTCTTCTCCAAGCCGCGAGTCCCAAACACCGAGGGTGGCGGCACATGATACAAAGGGTTCCCATCACGGGAACCCTAATGGGGGTGGCGACGTTATTAAGAAAAAAAATAAGAGCTATTTGAGCCCAAGTAAAAAAAACACACGTGGGTTGTGCTTCCAAAAAAAATGGAGGGGAGTATTCTTTAGGCCCAACGGGTTTGCTCTGTTTTAAAAAAAACAACAGAGAAGCCAGGGATAATTTGTAAAAAAAAGGAGGGGGGCAGGCAAGAGAAAAAAAAGTTTTGTTTACAAAAAAAGAAGGTTGTTAAAAAAAGAAAAAAAAGACGCGTACAATAAAAAAAAGCAGTACGCAAATGTTTTTTTGCAAAGAAAAAAAAGAAATGAAAAGCCGGAAAAAAATGTCAACGGCTTAGAAAAAAAATGTGTTTCAAAAAAAATTTTCGAGAAAAAATGTGACGGCTTATTTAAAAAAAATGATGAAAGCCGCAAATTTCATGTTTTGTTTACCCTCTATTTATCTTGTCTTCTCCCAACTTTGTCGATGTCAATTTCTGACAAGTATGGGAGAAAGGGGGAGTATATGTAGAGTCACAGGTCTGTTCTATTCTTCTAGATCCGGATTCAGATGCCAGTCTCCAGACTAGCCATATTTTCAGACTCTACAAGTTGTTCAGATGAAGAGATTTCATGCGCAGTTCCAGACTCGACGTTCAGATTCCGAGTCCCAGTTTGATGCGCAGTTGTTCAGACTCGACGATTGTCTTCCGAGTCTCCAGTTTCAGACACGCACGAGTATGCGGTCATTGTCAGATGAGCATATGTTGCAATCATCAGTTCGAGGTCCCCATCATTCTTGTTGTTGTTCGGCCAGAGTTTTTGTTGGAAAACGTGAATGCGATGTTCTATTCCACAGCCCTAGGCTCTCTTATATAGGAGAGTAGCCTATGGGTAAATTACATAAGAAGACTAACAAGAAAATAAAATAACAACAAGAGACAAAAAACTCTATGCGTCAACACTATGCGTCAACACTCCCCCTCAAGATGGAGCATAGATATCAATCATGCTCAGCTTGGACGCACACTTCTGGAATGGACCTTTAGATAATGCCTTGGTGAAAATATCAGCAGTCTGATTTTCTGATGAGACGTGAGATGTAGCAATGAACCCCTTCTGAATCATGTCACGTATGTAGTGACAGTCGACCTCAATATGCTTGGTCCTCTCATGAAAAGCTGGGTTATTTGCTATGAACAGGGCAGCCTGATTGTCACATTCCAACATCATGGGAAGAGGTATATCAATGAATAGGTCTGCAAGTAAGGATTTTACCCACATCATTTCTGTACTCGCCTGGGCCATAGCCCTATATTCTGATTCAGCACTAGATCTAGCTACTACTGTCTGCTTCTTGCTCTTCCACGAAACTAGAGCATCTCCAACGTATACTGCAAACCCTGATGTTGACTTCCTGTCCTTGGGGCATCCTGCATAGTCTGCATCCGCACATCCTGTAACAAAAATCTCCTTTCCTTTCTTAAATAGCAAGCCTGCACCTGGGGATGATTTTAGATATCTCAGAATCATGTGTATAGCATCCATATGGACCTGGCGTGGTTGCTCCATGAACTGGCTCACACGACTCACTGCAAACTGTATGTCAGGTCTAGTGATAGTAACATACAGTAATTTTCCTACCAGTTCTCTGTACCTTCTCTGATCCACCTCTTCTGTGTCATCATCATACAGCTTCATGCTAGGGTCCATTGGTGTCGTAGCAGGTCGACACCCTAGCATACCTGTCTCACTCAGCAGATCCGTGACATACTTCCTCTGTGTCATAACTAATCCGTCTGAATTTCTCGCAAATTCCAGCCCCAGGAAGTATCTAAGGACTCCCAAGTCCTTGGTGACAAATTCAGTCCCCAGCCTTTCCTTTGCTTGCTTAATGCCTCGGTCATCATCACCTGTAATCAAGATATCATCAACATAAACCATGATTACAATGATACCTCTCGCAGTCTTCTGCACGAACAAGGAATGATCCGCATTGGAACGTTTATATCCTTGTTTCTCAAAGAGATCTGAAAGCTTCTGAAACCATGCTCTGGGACTCTGCTTAAGACCATAGATGGCCTTATGCAATTTGCAAACCTTGGAACACTCCCCCTCAACAGCAAACCCAGGTGGCTGTTGCATATAGACTTCCTCCTGCAAGTCTCCATACAAAAAAGCATTCTTTACGTCCAATTGATAGAGTGGCCAGTCTTTTGCAACCGCAACAGACAGCAGGATTCATAACGTAGAATGACGTGCCACAGGGGAGAAGGTGTCTAGATAGTCTACCCCATATGTCTGCGTGAAGCCCCGAGCAACAAGACGTGCCTTGTACCTGTCAATGGAACCATCTGCATTGTGCTTAACTGTAAACACCCATTTGCAACTCACCGGGCTAACATCTGGAGGTATAGGAACCAAACTCCAGGTTCCTCTAGACTGAAGTGCCTCCATTTCTTCTTCCATTGCTAGTCGCCATCTAGCATCTTGCATAGCATCATGATGGTTCCGTGGAATGGCTGTAGCTGAGAGTGTCAATGCAAACGTCCTGAATGGTCCAGAGAGCCTCTCAAACGACACCACTGCTGATACTGGATACTGGACACAGCTTCTCTTCGACTTGCGTAGAGCGATTGGTACATTTAGGTCCTCTGTGGTATCACCATGCTCCTGTAATGTACCCTGCTGAGAAATGTCGTCAGATCCATCAACATTAATATTTTCATTACATACCATAGGCGGGCTAGTTGACTGGTCAGGACCATGAGCTTGATTCGGCCTCCGGGTGTAATGGAATGGTAATGGAGGTACTATTGATGACGGTGGTGGTGGTGGTGGTGGTTGAGATGTTGGTGGTGCCATGAACACAGTATCAGGGGATATGGATGGTGGCTGCATGTTCCCAGAGTCTGAGAAATACATGATGGATTCAAAGAATGTAACATCTACACTGATCATATACCGCCGACGCAGAGGGTCAAAACACTTGTACCCCTTTTGAGTTCTGGAGTACCCCACAAAGACACACTTGACAGCCCTAGGAGAGAGCTTGTCAGAACCGGGCGACAACTGATGGACAAATGCGACAGACCCAAACACACGAGGGGTAAGAGTGAACAGATCCTTGTCAGGATAAATAAGTGAGAAGGGAATCTCTTCATTCAAGACGGACGAGGGCATACGGTTTATAAGATAACATGCAGTAAGAACTGCATCACCCCAGTAGGAATACGGAACATGACTCTGAATGAGAAGAGACCTTGTGACATCAAGAAGATGACGGTGTTTTCTCTCTGCAACCCCATTTTGTTGAGACGTATGGGCACAGGATGTTTGGTGAACAATTCCTTTGGAAGTGTAGTAGTTGGCTAGATTATTGGTGCACAATTCTAAGGCATTGTCACTTCTCAAAAATTTGACAGTTGTGGAAAAGACATTCTGAATCTCATTTAGAAATTGAATAATAATATTTCCAGCTTCAGACTTATTTTTCATTAAAAATACCCATGATGCTCTAGAGAAATCATCCACAAAAACAATATAATACCTGTGTCCCTGATGATCGGGAACACGACTTGGACCCCAGACATCAACATGAAACAACTCAAATTTGGAGTTACTACTCCGACCTTGACTACTGGGAAACGACGACCTGTGATGTTTTCCCAACTGACATGCCTCACACTGGATAGATGCGTGAGAAAGACTATAAGGAAAGACACGACACAACTTCTGAAGCGGTAGGTGACCTAGACGCAGATGCCACAGGAGAGGAGATGCTTGTCCAGCGGGAGAAGAGGTGATTCCAGCAAATGGGGTCTGGTTCAGACGATAGAGGCCTCCTTGCTCATAGCCATGACCAATCACGTTGCCCGTACGGATGTCCTGAAAAATCAAAGAAGATGAATCAAAAATAGCTCGACATTGGAGATCCTTCGTAATCTGGCTGATTGACAATAGATTCATAGAAAAGTGCGGTGCATGTAAAACATTCTTGAGCTGCATAGATGATGTCAATCTAATCTCCCCCTGACCCATGATGGGGGAATGAGTGCCATTGGCAATCACTACTGTCCGTCCTGGAGGAATCTGAGTATATCCTGAAAGTAGACTCTGATCGCCACATAGATGATGTGTAGCGCCTGAGTCCATGATCCATGGCAATGTATCCAATCTACTACTATGTAGTGCAAGTGTACTACCTGAAGTACTCGTAGATGCAGACGCAGAAGCAGCAACATCCGTATGACTCTCTGTTGTCGGTGCTGAGCCAGATGGTGGGATAATACCCCTGAGGCGGGCAACCAGATCATCAAAGCGCTGATCCAGTGAAGCAGGAGAAGGAGGCTCTATCTGCTCAGCGGCTCATGCAGATGCAGGAAATCCATGCTTTGAGTAGCATGTGTCTTCAGTATGGCCGATTCTGTGACAATATGAGCATGTTGGCCTAGTGCGGCCACCCCTTCCACGGGGAATACGTCCACGGCCCTGGTAATGAGAGCCACGGCCCCTGTTGGCTGCCATGGCTGAGGGATTCTGACTAGTGGCTGCAGAAGGCACAGTGATCCTACTCAACCTATGAAAAGCCTCCTCCATAGGAGGAATAGTTGAGTCCGCCAGAATCTGTGAACGTGCAGCCTCATACTCTGGGTCGAGTGCTGCGAGAAACACGCCCACCATTGTTGCATTCCTGTATGATTTCTGCTGCTCGGGTGTGGCGGTAAGAGGCATGAAGCTGTGAAGCTTCTCAAACATTCCCCTCAAAGATGTATAGAGGGAATGTAACGGGCGTCCATTCTGCTTTATAGTGAATATATCATGCTGTAGCTGCAGGATCTTCGTCTCATTCTTTGCCTGAGAATAGGTCGCAGCGAGGATGTCCCACATGTCTTTGGCTGTGGGCTGATGTAGAATATCATTGGCGATTTCAATAGCCAATGTGCCAGACAGCCACACCTTGGCATATGCGTCGTCTGCCTCCCAGGAGGCATGAACTCCAGTCTTCTCTGCAGGCTCGGGCTCTGTGAGAATATGCTTCTTGCCCGTGGACTTCATCATACTCATGAACTGCATTGCCCACAGTTCATAGTTCGTACCATCCATCTTGACGATGGGCGCTGGACCACGAAAAACACCCATAGATGGGGTATCTGCCTTGCTTTCTGACATACTGAAGACTGGAGCGTATGACACTGGATAATATTGGTCTACAATGACATAGACGGGACTAGTTGCATGTGTAGACCTCACGCAACTATCCCCATGGATCTGCGCGTGCTACGATCCGCACAGGTTTCAATTGTAGAAACCCTAGCACACGCTTGAGATGGTGCCCTAGCGCACGTTATGCGCCCAGCACAGGAGGTGCACTAGGTCGCACAGCAGGAGAGAGCAAGGTGCACTGGAAGGTGCACGTGATGTGCTCGATGTAGCACAGCAATCGGCGAGTAGCGCGAGAGGCGCTAGGCGATCGGATCCAGTGCGCGGAGAGGGCGCTCGGCGATGGCGATCGGAGTTGCGATGGCGATGGCGATCGAAGCTGTGCGCACAGGAGATGCGCGCACAGGCGCGAGAGGCGATCGGAGATGCGCGCACAGGCGCGAGAGGCGATCGGAGAGGGCGGCGCCGATTCGAGGAGAAGGAGGAGAGAGAGAAGAAGGGCCGGCGGGTGGGGTTAGGGTTAGGGTTCGGTTTCGAGAACTCCGGTCTAGGACCGTCGCTCTGATACCATGTTGGAAAACGTGAATGCGATGTTCTATTCCACAGCCCTAGGCTCTCTTATATAGGAGAGTAGCCTATGGGTAAATTACATAAGAAGACTAACAAGAAAATAAAATAACAACAAGAGACAAAAAACTCTATGCGTCAACACTATGCGTCAACAGTTTTCATGTGAGCCATAGGGACTCCAGAGTAGAGGACCATTCCCTATGCCATGTTGGCAAGGGTTTTCATGTGGTATCATAGGTACACCAGAGCAGTGCACCATTCTCTGAGCCAGATGGGAGAGACCCAGTTCTCCGACGAGGAGACTATTGTCAGACTCCATTCTCCAGCGACCGTGGACTCCGACGAGGATTGCACAGCCACGGCTCTAATTCAGTTAGGCCCTTTTCAGAGATGAAGCAGTTGTCCACATTATTGTGGCGGGCCAGAGTACTCCGACGAGGAGACTCATTTCCAGTTGCAGCGACTCTGACAGGCGCAGTTCAGAGCGCATGCTCTCCGACGAGGAGATTCAGCAGACTCACACTCCAGCCCGTTCGTCCTCCTCACCTGCACGACATGAGAAGCAACGTCCTCGACTGCAGCAATGTGCGCGTTGGGTTGATATGGTCCGTAGTATCCTGTAGCATTGAGTTGAGTTTATTTCTGTTTGTCCAAGCTGAGCATTGCATGCTCCAGCTTGAGGGGGAGTGTTGGAGTATTTGGTTATGCGCCCATGAGTTGTAGGAGGGTAAATGGATCCTGGAGAAGATCCATTTACCTCATCCATGTGTTTAGTCCCACATCGTCTAGTGGTGGGACTTGGAGGCTCCGGAGAGGCTATATAAGGATCCCCAGACCTCCTGTACTCATTGAGAAAGTGAATAGAAAAACACGCCCTATTTGAGGGCTTCTCCCGTGATTTCATCCCGCTCCTTCTGGAGTAGGGTTCGACGTAAAATCCCGCTGTTCTTCTTCTTGTTTATTCTTTTTCCATGTTTGCTTCCGCATGTTTATTTTATAACAATACTCAATCAACACACCGAAATGTCACAACTACCATTAAGGTGACCATCATACGACAAGTAAAAGACTCAAGCACATCCACGAATTCGAAGACAAACCGAACCCTCTCAGCCATTGCATCCACCCAGTCAACCTCCATCCGCACACGTTGGTTTTGGTCAGTTTGTGTGTATGGACGCATGTACATGTCTACATGTATACTTCTATGGGTCATCACGTAATAGCTCTAGGTCAGCACAACTATGAGCTTATTCATGTGAAGAGATACCTATGGTCTTAATTAATCACCATCTCTTACTCAAAGAGTAAAGTACCAAGACCCAATAAAGAAAATGAGGAACCACGTTGTAAGTAAGTTAAGTATATCCTGTCGATTTAAATATGTGCATTAAACTGAACTCCCACTACAGCCACCTCGTCTATCCGCAAATTTTTAAATCAAAGCCATCCACAAGATTTAACAATATCAAAGCTATGTGGGCATCCCTTACTGCACTTGATACCCCATTTGACAATAAAGTCCAATTTTATGCTGGGAGGTATATAAGGAAACCCAAAATATTTTCCTTATGGATATATATCAGCTATTGGTTGCTGACCCCTACATGCCTGCCCAACTGTCATCCTCGGCTTTATTTGAGAAAGTGATAGGTGCCCATTCTTGGTAGGTGGTCACCCGTAAATCACTCTTTATAGTTTGTTATATATCAAGATCCAGGCAAATAAATAAGAGATATTGAGTAGGCTACACAGGAAGGTCCACACTCCTAAACTTCCACGGGAGCTGGATACCTCCTAAAGAAATGGAATAGTTCTAGAGATTAAAAATTGGCTCTTAGATTCAATCATATGAAAGAAAGATACAGTAGATCATGGTAACTATAGGCATAGCTTTCAAGATAGAATATCCTACTTTGAAGTTTACTAAAGCATTTGCAGAACAGACCTTAACTAGAGATTCATAACCATTCAAATGAGAACATGGGACTTCACCGATCTCAATAAACACGTTACTCATAGAAAAACAATATTCTATGATCAAAAAGAAAAAATGTATACATCTTGAGACTACTTACTGGTTCAGATAAGATCTTCAACCGTGCCAAATTTTCAACCATGTATGAGCACAATGGGAACACTGGAAGCATGAGACTATTTAAAAGACAAGTTTCAGGATCTATCAAGTATACAAAAATCTTAACAGAAGAACAAAATGAACAAAAAAGTGAAGAGATGCAGAAACAAACCAGCACATGAGTAATGGCCAATCTCTCAGGGACTTCGAACTGAACCAAAATTCGGTGCTGATTAGTAAGCCATACTGGAGAAAGAATATAGGAAAAATCAGATTGCGCAATTCTTCTAATTGAACAAAAACAAAATTTCAATACAATAACTAAAGATAACTAAACAGACAGAAGATCCGTCCAACCTTCATTAAGTTCTCAATGATAAGCCTGCTATTTACGGCAACAAGGACTACAACACAGAGGTTGAAAAGACCTGCATGGCTCTGTCAAAAGATGGTCAAATTTTAAATTTGAAGTTTATTCAGGAACATTACATATTACATAAATAAAATATGACACAAATAAACATAAATATGTGAAACACTTTATGATGTCAATTAACAAATGAGACAAATGAAGAAATCACAACACACTAGAATATTTTCTCCAAAATAACACTAGAATTTACATAATTTCAGGTAACATGGCATGATAACTGACCCTACTCCACTACAGAAGTGATCCAACAGATATTATCTTTTAACATTTCTTATATCTAAAACCAAGAGCAAGTGTCAATATTAACAAATTTATAATTCATGATGAACCAATATAGAGATATAATAGATGCACGTGTAGAAGGTTGTATGTCCTTTGTAAAAATATGTGGAGAAACAAGCACCGGTGCCTTTGTGAATGAGAGAGGCTGGCAGAGACTTGAGACAAAAAGAAACAAACAATCGAGTTGTTGTAACGTCCAGAAATTTCGGATTTTCCGAAGTTTTAAAACATTTACAATATCATACTCAAAAGAAGTGTCTCGTCGCAAGCTTTCCAACGAGACCAAGAATGCACGAATATGAGTTCGTATGAGGAAGTTATGCCTTTTTAGTGAACCATAGTCGAGGACCTTTATGGAAATTTTGGACCCACGGATTTGATTTTTTTCTACACGTTGGAGATAATTTGAGAACTCAGCCATGGCCGGTCCCAAGCCCGGGTAAATGAGGAGGGTTGCGTTAGGTAGCCGACAACCAGCTTAAAACAGTCAGAAACAACTTCCTAAATAGTACTCTTTTCTAAAAAAAATTACTATTTAAGAAGTTGCCTCATGACAGTCGGATCTTTTCAACATGGATTTAAGCAAAGATACAGATTTCGTTGGGGCGTTCCCTACTTGTGACGCGTTGCATCGCCCGAATGCAATGAAAAATTGGCAAGAGCCGCTACATCGCAGCCTGGATGTAGTTCAAAATTTGCAAGGGTTCTCGCATGAGGAACGTATGCGGGTAATTAAGCTAGTTACGCTGCATCACCGTCCGGATACAGTCCAAAATTTACAAGGGTTCTCGCATAATGGACGCATGCGAGTAAAGAAGTTAGTCCAAAAGAAATTACAACGGAAGTTGCAGATGGGTAGTTGGAATATTGGCACTTTAACTGAAAGTTGATGGATATAGTGGATACGATGGAAAGAAGGAAGATTCATATAAACTTCAAGAGACTAAATGGGTTGGAGAGAAAGCAAGGGAGATTGAGAAGACAGGCTTTAAACTTTGGTATTCAGGTAAAGATAAGGGTAGAAATGGTGTTGGAGTGGTTGTTCATAAGGATTTGAAGGATTGTGTGGTTAAGGTGAAAAGATCTGGGGATCGAATTATTTTGCTAAAATTGGTGCTTGAAGAAAAAATTCGGAATATCATATCAGTTTATGCACCGCAAAGTGGTTTAGATGAAAGGATTAAACAAGCTTTTTGGGAGGATTTGGATAAGAGTCTACAAGGAATCCCACAAAGAGAGATGATTTGCATCGGTGGAGATCTTAATGGACATGTGGGAAAAGATGCTTCATAGTATGCTAGTGTTCATGGAGGACATGGTTTTAGGGATAGAAATGAAGAGGGAAAAGCCATCTTTGATTTTGCAACGGCATATGATCTCTTTCATAGCAAACACTCTCTTCAAGAAGCAAGTGATTATCTAAATCTTCAGTGCAAAGATGCTTCTAAGATAACTAGAAGTAGACGGTGGAATCTTCCACTGAAGCAAGTGAGCTTCAGGGAGAAGGTTTTAGAAGACTTATCTTGGGATTGTAGCGGTAGTGCAAACGAGATGTGGGATACAGTAGCATCTTGTATCCGAAAGGTAGCCAAAGAGATGCTAGGCGAGTCAAAAGGAGGAGCTCCATGTCAAAAGGATGCTTGGTGGTGGAGTGCAAGGCCCTAAATGTCGGTTTCGGTCACCATTTCGGTATCGACCAAAACAGAAATTTGGTGGAATTTCGACCGAAATTTTGGTCATTTCGATCTTTTTTTGTATTAGGACTTCCATATTTCGGTCATTTAAGTTGAATTTCGATTTCGACTGGATATCGATATTCGACAGAAATTCGACAGAATTTCGCTGAAATTTGAGGCCAAGGTGGAGTGAAGGGGTGCAAGAGAAGCTAAAATAAAAAGAGCTTGCTTTAAAGCTATGTCTAAGGATAGAACAGAGGAAACTATCACAAACTACAAAATAGCGAAGAAGGAAGCAAAGAAGGATGTAAGCGAAGCTAATTCAAAAGCTTATGAAGTTTTGTATAAAAATCTCGACTCTGAGGGACAGAAGGATATATCTAGGTTGGCCAAAGCAAGAGAAAGAAAATCAAAGACCTTTCTCAAGTGAAATGCATTAAGGACGAGGAAGGTCATGTGTTTGTTACTCAGAAGGATATAAAGACTAGATGGGAGCAGTACTTCCATAAACTTTTCATTGAGGAAGGAAATAGAGTTATCAATTTGGGTGATCTACCTTGTAGTGAAAGTTACTTGAATCGTGCATGCTATAGACGGATACAAAGAAAGGAAGTAGAAAAGGCTTTGAAGGTTATGAGACTTGGAAAAGGTGTAGGACCGGATGACATCCCTGTAGAAGTATGGAGAGTTTTAGGTGAGCATGGTTTGACTTGGCTTATTACGAATCTATTCAATGTTATTTGGCGAAGCAAGAAAATGCCTGAAGATTGGAGGAGTATCGTGGTGCCTCTTTATAAGAATAAAGGAGACATTCAAAATTGTTCAAATTATAGAGGTATAAGCTGATGTGTCACACTATGAAAATTTAGGAACGTGTGATCGAAAGAAGGGAACGTGTGATCGAAAGAAGGTTGAGGCAAATTTCCAATGTAAAAGAAAACCAATTCGGATTCATGCCAGGTCGCTCAACGACTAAAGCCATCCATTTGCTGAGGAGAACAATGGAAATTTATAGAGCTAAAAGGAAGAACCTCCACATGATCTTTATTGATTTGGAGAAGGCTTATGATTCTGTCCCACGAGAGATATTGTGGAGAGTGTTGGAGAAGAGACAAATACTTGTCCTATACATTAACTCCATAAAGGACATGTATGATAGGGCTTTATCTTGTGTAAGGCGTCTGGGAAGACTAGATATTTTGACATCAACATTGGTTTACATCAAGGTTCTGCTTTGAGTCCATTTCTTTTTACTTTGATTATGGATGAGTTGACCAGTCACATTCAGGATGAGTTACCTTGGTGTATGTTATTTGTTGATGATATTGTGTTAATTGACGAGACTAGAGATGGAGTAAATGAGAAGCTCGAGGTCTGGAGACATGAGTTGGAGACTAAAGGATTTCGTATAAGTAGGGCTAAGACGGAATATATGGAGTGCACCTTTGATGGAAGCAATGGTGAAGGAATCGAGGTGAAGATTGGTGACGATAACATTCAGAAGAGAGATTCCTTTAGATATCTGGGATCTATTCTGCAACATGATGGGGAAATTGATGGAGATGTTACTAATAGAATAAATGCAGGCTGGCTAAAGTGGAGAGGAGCCTTTGTTGTTCTCTGAGATAAGAATATTCATTTAAAGAGATATTGGAAAGTTTTACAAAGCAGCCGTGAGACCTGTTATGCTTTATGGATCTGAATGTTGGCCTGTGAACCATAGACATGTGGAGAGAATGAATGTAGCAGAAATGAAAATGCTAAGGTGGATGTGTGGACACACACGTAAAGATCGAATTCGGAATGATGCAATCAGAAAGAAAGTTGGCATACCTCCGATCGACGATAAGATGCGAGAAACCCGCTTAAGATGGTTTGGACATTTGCAAAGAATATCAGTTGATGCACCAGTTAGGAGATGTGAGTGTTGGGATGTTGTTGAGTCGGCTAAGAGAGGGCGAGGACGGCCCAAGAAGTGTTGGAAAGAGACCATACGAAGGGATCTTAGTTTTGTGGATATAAGCCCGGGATTGGCCCAAGATAGATCTGAATGGAGGTGAAGAATCCATGTAGCTGACCCTACTTAATTGTGGGAAAAGGCTTTGTTGCTGTTGTGTTGGAGATAATTTGAGGCATAATTTCACCTCAAAATTGACAACCGCATTTCCTATTTTCCACCATTGAATGATCTTTAAGATACCTTTGTTCTCCTTCCATCCGGACCCTTCTCTAAGTGGATTTCTTGATTCTTCTTCCTTAGAGAGACGAGAGGAAGAGCTTCTCCCCTTTAGCGATCCACGAAACTCCGAAGCCTCGTTACAAGGAGAGGAGGAAGAACGTCGCCGCAAGGGAAAAGCACCACAAGGTTCAGGTGTTGACCGCATGCACGGATCGAAGGTTCTCATTAGGTAACGGATGTCGCCCGTCTCCTTTTTCTTTCGCATACCTTGCGATATTGGATATTGTGGTTTTGGGAAGAAGCGCGCTCTGACTCTCCTACTAGATATTGGACGGGAGGGTGCCCACTCCTGAAAGAAGGGGAAGGAGAGGGGTTTGCATCCCGGGGGTGCCTAAGATCCGAAAGGAAAAAACAGAGGAGAGAGGATGGGAGAGAGCCTTTCTCGAGTGGCCGCAAAGCCGTCCCAGATCGATTCTAATGAAATCGAAAGATTGGGTCACATTGTATCCAACATGAAAATAAAAGAAAATCTTAAAGAAAACAATCTTTTGTTCTGAACTGTTATAATTCTTCTCAAAAATTATATCCTTTCTTTCGTTTGGTTTATCACAAACGTAATTAAGTGTCAAAGATGGATGTAATAAATAGCTTTTTTCATAATTGCTCGATTTTGATCCAACCCTCAGATCACCTCTTGTTGTTGGTATATCTATAATCTCATATTAAATTATCTTTCTCGTGTGTTGGTCTTGTTAGTAGATGATTATCCGATTAAACGTTTATATCAAAGCATCTTGCAGTACTTCACGCGCTATGATCTTGGTGTGGGCAGTACTGTTCATCCATGATTGGGAAATTATTGTGGTAGCAAATGTTATAGCCGTAGATATGTTGAATTAATAAACCTTATCTTCCAAGATAAGCTTATCCATGTATTGCCGATCCTTTGAATTATTCGAAATATCCCGTGCCAATATAATTTTTCTTTTATCTAAATGACGTTGTTGTTCATGAAATTAAAAAAAATGCATTTTTTTATAGTCACTATTCAAAATGACCACTATCGCACAAGTTATTGCATCATTGGAATAATCGTCGTCATCATTTAATCTAAACTTTCCTTATAGTTTCACCACCTACTACTTTTAGTAATTGATTGTCTTTAATTAACAAATAAGAGAGGACCATGCGCATATAAATTAACATACCTTGACTTTCATGAATTGTAGTGTAGTCCTTTTGGATTATTGGATTCAAATTCACTTGTCATATACAATCAACTAGAATATATATGTTATATACGTTAATACTAAGAAATCCTACATGTACCATAATCTTTATATGCCATGAAAAATCTAGGAGTAGAGATTTATACATAAGGCTTTAATGTTTGCACCATATAGATTCCCTAAATATAGATTCCATAACTGTAGAGGTTTACGTTTTTACGTTATGTCATGATGTATTGTTGCGTATTTTCTATTTATCTCATGCACGTCTATGTAATTTACCCAAGGGTTTTCTCTCTATATAAGAGACCCAAGGGCTCTATGGAATAACACATCAGAGTATCATTTACTCTAACATGGTATCAGAGCCAAAACCCTAGTCTAGGATTTTGCCCACCCGTCCCCCCCCCTCTCTCTCTTCATCGCAGGGCACTCCAGCCGCCCCCCCCCTCCAGGCGTCGCCGGCCCCTTCCCTCCAGCCGCCGCCTACTCTCTCCAGCCGCGGGACCCCCTCCAACCGCGGGGCCCCACCCCTCCAGCCGCGGGACCCCCCCGCCGCACCTCTCCAGCCACGGGACCCCCTCCCCGCCGACTCTCTCCAGCCGCGGGAAGCCCCCCCCCCTTTTGCCGCCGGGTACCCCGCCTTCCCGTTGGGGCCCACTCCCTGCGCCTCTCTCGCCGCCGGGCCCCAAAACCACTGATGGATTCAAGTGCATAAGTCTACATATGCACTTGGATCCTAACGTGTCTTTGTAGACACCCGTTCTGTTGCCTCTCATCCCTTGGTCTTTCTCTCCGGCATTATGTCAGACCAAAAGCTTGATATGCCCGCCATAGGTGCCTTCAAAGGTTCGGCACCAATAGTCAAAATGGACAGGACTAACTACGAACTCTGGGCTATACAGTTCCTGAGTCTTATGAAGTCGTGTGGTAAGAAACATATTCTTATCGAAAAGGAGCCGGCAGAGAAGACGGGGATTTAGGCCTCATGGGAGGCTGATGATGCGTATACCAAAGTTTGGCTGTCAGGAACGCTCACGATGGAGATAGCCAACGACGTCCTCCATCAGCCCACCGCCAAGGCGATGTGGGATATTCTGGCCACTACATACTCTCATGTGCGGAACGAGACGAAGATGTTGCAGTTGCAGCATGATATTTTTACCACGAAGCAAAATGGGAGGCCTCTTCATTCTCTGTACACATCTCTTCGTGGAATGTTCGAGAAGTTATATAGTACCATCCCGCTCACAGCCACGCCAGAACAGCAGAAGATGTTCCGCAACGCCACTATGGTAGGCGTTTTACTTGCTGCCCTTGATCCAGAGTACGAGGCAACCCGCTCTCAGATCCTCGCAGATGCTACTATTCCTCCGATGGAGGAAGTCTACAGGAGGCTCAGTCGTATCTCAGTTCCCTCCAGTGCAGCAACCCCACCGCCTTCGGCAATAGCGATCTCCAGAGGACGAGGTAGTTCGTCTTCATTTCGTGGCAGAGGAAGTGGTGGCCGTGGACGTGGAGGTCGGGTGCGTTTGACGTGCTCCTTTTGTCGTCGTACTGGCCATTCTGAGGATACATGCTACTCCAAGCATGGATTTCCTCCTTCTGCACATGTTGTTGATCATGTTCAGGGTCCACCAGCAGCTAATCACAGGTTCGAGGAGTTTGTAGCACGGCTTCGTGATATTATGCCCCAGTCATCATCAGAGGGTGCTGATACATCCGATATTGCAGCCTCTGCGTCAGCCAGTACTTCTGCTCCTGCGAGTACCTCAGGTAGTACTTCTGCTTCCTATCCTAGTCATAACCTATCAGGTTGGATTGTTGACTCTGGAGCCACACATCATCTCTGTCGTGATCGAGATATTCTGCAGTCCTATAGAGCTATTCCGTATGGTCGCTTCGTACTCATCGCTGATGGCACTCATTCCCCTATTATCGGTCAGGGGGAGACTGTTCTATTGCCCTCTATGCGCTTACAGGATGTTCTACATGCACCAGAATTCTTCATGAATTTATTATCAATTAGTCAGCTTACAAAAGATTTGCACTGTCGGGCTATATTTGATCCATCTTCTGTCATTTTTCAAGACATACTAACGGGCAGGGTGATTAGCTGTGGTTCTGAGCACAATGGCCTCTATCGTCTTGTCTGGAACTCTTACGCAGGCGTCTCACTACACTCTCAGGGTTCCGTCTCTCCATATACATGGCATCTTCGCTTTGGTCACCTGCCGCTACAGAAAATTTGTCACCTCATGCCTCAGATCTCTCCGAATTCGTCCTTTCGTTGTGAAGCGTGTCAGTTAGGAAAGCACCATCGGTCTAGCTTTCCAAGTCGTCAGGGTCGGAGAAGTGGCTCCTCATTTGAGTTACTACATATCGATATTTGGGGTCCGAGTCGTGTCCCAGACCATCGGCGGCATAGGTTTTATCTTGTTGTGGTTGATGATTTTTCTCGAGTGTCTTGGACTTTTCTTCTTAAAAATAAATCAGAAGCAGGAAGTGTTATCCAAAATCTTATAAATGAAGTGCAAAATGTTTTTTCGTCTACTGTTAAGTATGTGCATACTGATAATGCATTGGAGTTGTGCACTCGGTCTCTTGCTCGATTTCTTTCATCTAAGGGCATTATCCACCAAACTACATGTGCATACACATCTCAACAAAATGGAGTTGCAGAACGAAAACATCGACACCTTCTTGATATTGCTCGCACATTACTTATTCAGAGTTGTGCCCCCTTAGCTTTTTGAGGGGATGTTGTACTTACGGCATGCTATCTGGTCAATCGCATGCCCTCTACTGTTCTTGGGGAAAAGGCTCCTATCTCTGTTCTCTTTCCCGACAAGGACCTGTTTTCACTTACACCTCGTGTCTTTGGCACAGTCGCTTTTGTTCACCGCTTGTCTCCAGGACTTGACAAGCTCTCTCCTAGAGCTGTCAAGTGTGTTTTTGTGGGCTACTCAAGGACACAGAAAGGATATCGTTGCTATGACCCCATTCATGACAAGTACTATGTGAGTGTTGATGTTACATTTTTCGAACCTGTCATGTACTTCTCCCCTGCAGGTGACAGGTTGGATTCCTCTACACCCACGGATACTAGTATTTATGTGCCTCCACCTCCAAGCATGGGTCAATCCGAGTCCATTACATCACCATCACCACCACCACCACCTCCGATTGTACCCTTCCCTAAGTTCTACACAAGACGGTCTGGGCCTGCTCAAGCTACACGTCAACCATCCAGTACGCCTCAGGTATGTTCTGATGTTATCACCAATGATGGATTAGATAACCCACCGGTGCAGGAGCCTTTGCTACAGGGGAAGGATCCGCCAGTGCACACAGTGATAGATGATCTTGATCGTCCTATTGCCCATATGAAGCAGAAAAGATACTGTGCATCATATCCTCTAGCGTCTCAGGTGTCTTTCCATCGCCTCACTGGTGATTTCCAGAGATTTGCAGCAGTTGTCTCCTCGCTAGAGATTCCGTGGACCTACCACGAAGCCATGAAGATTGACTGTTGGCGTCTAGCTATGGAAGAGGAGATGCGTGCCTTACAGTCCCACGGGACTTGGTCTCTAGTTCCCATTCCTCCTGGTGCCTCTGTGGTGAGTAGCAAGTGGGTGTTTACGGTTAAATATCATGCAGATGGGCGTCTTGACAGGTACAAGGCCAGACTTGTAGCACGTGGATTTACCTAAACCTATGGGGTTGATTATTTGGATACATTTTCACCAGTGGCTCGACACTCCACTCTTCGCATCCTTCTAGTTGTTGTTGTGGTACGTGACTGGACCATTTTTCAACTTGATGTCAAGAATGCATTCTTATATGGTGATCTACAGGAGGAAGTCTACATGCAGCAGCCACCGGGGTTTGCTGCTGAGGGGGAGACTCAGATGGTATGCAGACTTCATAAGGCTATCTATGACCTTAAACAGAGTCCACGGGCATGGTTCCAGAAGCTCTCCCAGCTGATTGAACAACAGGGGTTCAAGAGATCGAATGCAGATCATTCATTGTTCATTCAGAAGACTCCGAGAGGTACGGTTGTAGTCATGGTATATGTTGATGACATTCTGGTTACAGGAGATGATGCTCAGGGAATCGAGATGACCAAATCTCTGTTGGAAAGTCAGTTCATTACGAAGGATCTAGGCACAATACGATACTTTTTGGGGATGGAGTTTGCAAGAAATGCACAAGGAATGGTAATGACTCAAAGGAAATACGTTACAGACCTGCTAGTTGAAACATGAATGGATGAATGCAGACCGTCAAGTACGCCTATGGACCCAAGCATGAAGTTGTACGACAATGATACCGAAGAGGTGGACAAAAGAAGATACAGAGAGATGGTGGGTAAGCTTCTATACATTACCATAACTCGATTGGATATTGCTTTTGCAGTAAACCGGGTGAGTCAATTTATGGAGCAGCCTAGGCAAGTTCATATGGATGCCTTGTATATGATATTGAGATATCTGAAGTCTTCCCCAGGCACAGGGTTGCTATTTAGAAAAGATACAGATTTTTCTGTTTCAGCTTGTGCAGATGCTGACTATGCAGGGTGTCCAAAGGATCGCAAATATACTTCTGGATTTGCTATCTTCATAGGAAGCTCTTTGGTTTCTTGGAAAAGCAAGAAACAGACTGTCGTGGCGAGATCCAGTGCTGAATCCGAATACAGAGCTATGGCACAAGCAAGCGCAGAAATGATGTGGGTTCGAGCGGTCTTAGAAGATTTGAATGTAAATGTCTCCTTGCCCATGAATCTCCAATCTGACAACCAGGCAGCATTATTCATTGCCAATAATCCAGCCTTTCATGAAAAAACGAAGCACATCGAGGTAGCTTGATTTCCACCTCATACGTCAGTTCAGAGGACCAGACTGCTGATATATTTACCAAACCATTGCTCAGAGGACCTTTCCAGAGATGTTCTTCCAAGCTGAGCATGATTGATATCTATGCTCCATCTTGAGGGGGAGTGTAGAGGTTTACGTTTTTACGTTATGTCATGATGTACTGTTGCGTATTTTCTATTTATCTCATGTACGTCTATGTAATTTACCCAAGGGTTTTCTCTCTATATAAGAGACCCAAGGGCTCTATGGAATAACACATCAGACTATCATTTACTCTAACAATAACCTTGTATAATCAAGGTTCAGGAAAGCGGTATGCGTATGCGTTCGGACTGGTCACCGAAGACTAATTAAGCGGTATGCAGGGGCATATGCAGGGTATATGCGGTTCTAAGCATTTTTTTAATTTTTTTAAAAAATATCTATGAATAACATTACCATAGAAGTTATGTATCTAAGTGGAGTTAAAGAAGATCTAGGAAAAACGATTCATTTTAGATGGGTGTGCATATATACTTTTAATTGCCTCATATTTAATCACAAAAAACATTTACCATAAAAACTTTACATTATATGATTTGTAATAACAAAACTTTAATACACATACATGCACTACATGAGCAAAACCTCAATCGACATATATAAAAAATATTCGACGATACATTACATATACTCGTGAAAATAATACATGAGAAAAACATAAAAACATTGCATATACATAATGGTATAATGCATTGCAATTGTGTATAAATGCATGTCATATGCTAACAATTGAATGAAAAGGCAGAGTTACAGAATTAAGGACCTGAATGAGAAGATTGAAAAGTTGGAGATGCTGGAGCAGTATGCGGGGCATATGCGGGATATGCGGGGCATATGCGGGCCGCATATGCGGGGAGAACGCATAATGCACTGATTCAAGTAATCGGTGCGGTCTGCACGACGCACGGGCAAATGCGGCCGCATATGCGACCCGTGCGGCCGATTTAGTGAACACTGTATAATAGTATGTCCTTTCCAAAAATAAAGGTCACCTAAGTGGTACCATGAAAATAAATTGGATTATTTTTATGTGATACAGGGCATATTACTTGCCAGTTTCCATCTATAGATAAATTTAAAGGCTTTAAAAAAATTAATAGCCACAAGAAATTGCTTGACAAACTAGTTGGCAGTAATACTCGTGTTTATGAAGTTTAGTAGCTGAAATTATTGCTAAGTACTTGTTGAATCTCAAATACCTTGAAAATACAACATGATCGTATCACTGGGAATCACCCATCTTGTTTTCATCATTGCATATTTTAAGTATGCATTTTCTTCTCATATATGGATTAACTTTTTAAATGTATCTAGGATTCGTCAGATCAATTTTTTTTGTCATTAAATACTAGATGGGGTTATAAATCCATATTTATGGGATGGAGTCATATGGGAAAATCAACTCTTCTCTTGCATTAGATGCAAGTATAGTGCTCCAGGAAATCCATGATAATTATCGGGGTACAAAGAGAAATCCAATGCGTTGGCTTTTCTCTTATTGGCTAAGGGCATATCAAAGAACAAGGCAGATCGTTTAGCTAGAATACATTGCGATATGAGGGTCTAAAAATATAAATGTCTGGAATGAGAAAATAAATACTACAAGGTAGATGCACACCCATATGGTCCGGTTGAGCCGACAGTGAGTCATCCCCACTCGAGGGGCATCACAGAGTGGGTAGGTGGTAGATACTTTGGAGGTTGTTAGGTGGGTGCATGCGTGCATCACACCATACTGGTTCGTTTTGTGACTATTAGTTTTGGGGCGAGCAAGACTCCCCTGGCAGACTCGATTGACAGAATCGTGGTTCCTTGGGCTATATGCCTCTTGTCTCGAGTGTCAGAGTACTACCAACCAGACTAACGGAAGGATCGCGCTTGAGCACAGGTCTTAGTCTGCACTTTGAATGAAGCGATGCAGGTTTCATTCCTGGTGTAGACTTTCTCCTTTGATGGGTGAGTCCAGAAATAATAAATAATTATGGCTGCGAATGAAAGAATCGAAAGAGGCGGATTAATCGAGCAATGCGTTTTAAAATCAAATGGATAATCGTGTAAAGTGTCGTAAAATCTCCTTGGGGCCTAGAATATAATTAGATGCAACCTTTTTGAGTCGTTTAATATATATATATATGTGTGTGTGTGATACCTTTTTAGTTCTGTAATTGCATTGCCTACCTAGAATCTTTATTTTATAAATTATTATTATATCCATACTGGGTCATTTGACTCACAAGTTACCTCTCTTGGAAATCCAACAGGAATTCTTGAGCAGGAGACTGAGGCGAGAGTTTTTGGCAGCGCAACTGAGAATCATTTCTGAGGTACTTATCTAGTTGGGTAGTTCACTTTTACTATTTCTGCATCTTCTCTATTGATGGTGTAATATTAAGAGATGGATTATTCTTGTTATCTTAAGTTATAGACATTTTCTATATGAATGGAAATTTTCTTTTGCCAATTTTTTGTATGAATGGATTATCATGCAGGTTGTTTATAACTGTTGTTGGGTAACTGTTATCCCGTGGTTTCATCCCGCTCCTCACGAAATAGGAAGACACGTAAAATCATGATGTTCTTAATGCTTATTCTATTTCTTTGATATTAAGCTTGTGCATTCTAGTTTTCTACAATTACCACATCCGTTCATAGAATGGCGACTGATCTCCATCGAAGTTGAACGTATCAGCGGGGGTTACGTCGAACCTCTTACTTCAAGTCCCAGCAGCTCACTTCTGTAATACACCATCTCATAAAGGAGGAGCTTGGAACCTTCCACAATGGATTTGGACTCCATCGAGTAGTAAACAGTGATTTGTCTCGGGGGAGATCCATTTTCTCCTGCAAGAATTCATCTGAAGCATCACTATCGTTCCTCTCACAATGAAAAGCTCCGTTGAGCATAGAGGTAGAGCTTCAGTCCCATCCTCAAATCTTCAGACCACAGCAGGACCTCCCTTGTTTCACGTGAACGACATCTGTTGACGCATAGGATATTTTGTATCTCTTTGTTATTTTATTTTCATGTTAGTCTCATTATGTAATTTACCCATAGGCTACTCTCCTATATAAGAGAGCCTAGGGCTGTGGAATAGAATAACTCATTCACGTTTTCCAACATGGTATCAGAGCAACGGTCCTAGACCGGAGTTCTCGACACCGAACCCTAACCCTAACCCCACCCGCCGGCCCATCTTCTCTCTCCTCCTCCTCCTCGGATCGGCGCCGCCTAGCATCGGAGAAGCTACCTAGCCTCTCGCCTGGGCGCCGGCGATCAACTGGGCGCATCGCCCCTCGCCTAGGCGTCTGTGCGAGCACCTCTCGAGCGCTTCTCGCGCCTCTCGCCAGTGCATCAGCGCATCGCCCAGCCTCTGCGTGCATCAGCGCACGTATCCGCACATCATCGTGCGCCTGTGCATTGATCGCACGCATAATCTCCAGACTGCGTACGCACTGTTGCGCGCACAGCCTCCAGTTGCGCGCACAGTCTGATCGTGCGCTCCAGTTGAGCACTCCAGTGCGCGCGTGATCCTCCAGGTGCGTGCGTGCTTCTCGCACGTGCGTACGTGCCCTAAGTTCCAAAACTCTAGGGCACAGACCTTGATACATATGGGGTTGGTTGCTTGACGTCTACACATGCAACTGATCCCGTCTATGTCACTGTAGACAAAGATTATTGTCTCTCGGTCACTCCAGTCTTCCATCTCCAGTATGTCAGAAAGCAAGGCTGATACCCCATCTATGGGCGCATTTCGTGGTCCAGCGCCCATCGTTAAGATGGATGGTACAAACTATGAACTGTGGGCAATGCAGTTCATGAGTATGATGAAGTCCACGGGCAAGAAGCATAGTCTCACAGAGCCCGAGCCTGCAGAGAAGACTGGAGTTCATGCCTCATGGGAGGCAGATGACGCATATGCCAAGGTGTGGCTGTCTGGCACATTGGCTATTGAAATCGCCAATGACATTCTACATCAACCCACAGCAAAAGACATGTGGGATATCCTGGCATCAACATATTCTCAGGCGAAGAATGAGACAAAAATTCTGCAACTACAACATGATATATTCACGATAAAGCAGAATGGTCGCCCGTTACATTCTCTCTACACATCTTTGAGGGGAATGTTTGAGAAGCTTCATAGCTTCATGCCTCTTACCGCCACGCCAGAGCAGCAAAAGACATACAGGAACGCAACGATGGTGGGTGTGTTTCTTGCTGCACTCGACCCAGAGTATGAGGCTGCACGTTCACAGATCCTGGCGGACTCAACTATTCCTCCCATGGAGGAGGCTTTTCATAGGTTGAGTAGGATCACTGTACCTTCTGCAGCCACCAGTCAGAATCCCTCAGCCATGGCAGCCAACAGGGGCCGTGGCGCTCATTACCAGGGCCGTGGACGTATTCCCCGTGGAAGGGGTGGCCGCACTAGGCCAACATGCTCATACTGTCACAGAGTCGGCCATACTGAAGACACATGCTACTCAAAGCATGGATTTCCTGCATCTGCACGAGCCGCTGAGCAGATAGAGCCCCCGTCTGCATCTACACTGGATCAACGATTTGATGACCTGGTTGCTCGTCTCAGGGGCATTATCCCACCATCCGGCCCAGCACCGTCGACAGAGAGTCATACTGATATGGCTGCTTCTGCTTCTGCGTCTGCCTCTACGAGTACTTCAGGTAGTACCCTTGCACTTCATAGTAGTAGATCAGATACACTGCCATGGATCATGGACTCGGGCGCTACACATCATCTATGTGGCGACCAGAGTCTACTTTCAGGATACACTCAGATCCCTCCAGGAGGGACAGTAGTGATTGCCAACGGCACACATTCCCCCATCACGGGTCAGGGGGAGATTAGATTGACATCCTCTATGCAGCTCAAGAATGTTTTACATGCACCGCACTTTTCTATGAATCTGTTGTCAATTAGTCAGATTACGAAGGATCTTCAATGTCGTGCTATTTTTGATCCATCTTCTTTGATTTTTCAGGACATCCGTACGGGCAACGTGATTGGTCATGGCTATGAGCAAGGAGGCCTCTATCGTCTGAACCAGACCCCATTTGCCGGAATCACATCTCCTCCTACTGGACAAGTATCTTCCCTACTGTGGCATCTGCGTCTCGGTCATCTACCGCTTCAGAAGTTGCGTCTTGTCTTACCTTATAGTTTTTCTCACACACCTATCCAGTGTGAGGCGTGTCAGTTGGGAAAACATCACAGGTCATCGTTTCCCAATAGTCAAGGTCGGAGTAGTAACTCCAAATTTGAGTTGTTTCATGTTGATGTCTGGGGTCCAAGTCGTGTTCCCGATCATCAGGGACACAGGTATTATATTGTTTTTGTGGATGATTTCTCTAGAGCATCATGGGTATTTTTAATGAAAAATAAATCTGAAGCTGGAAATATTATTATTCAATTTCTAAATGAGATTCAGAATGTTTTTTCCACAACTATAAAAATTTTGAGAAGTGACAATGCCTTAGAATTGTGCACCAATAATCTAGCCAACTACTACTCCTCCAAAGGAATTGTTCACCAAACATCCTGTGCCCATACGTCTCAACAAAATAGGGTTGCAGAAAGAAAACACCGTCACCTCCTTGATGTCACAAGGTCCCTTCTCATTCAGAGTCATGTTCCGTATTCCTACTGGGGTGACGCTGTTCTTACTGCATGTTATCTTATAAATCGTATGCCCTCGTCCGTCTTGAATGAACAGGTTCCCTTCTCTCTTATTTATCCAGACAAGGATTTGTTCACGCTTACTCCTCGTGTGTTTGGGTCAGTCGCCTTTGTTCATCAGTTGTCGCCCGGTTCTGACAAGCTCTCTCCTAGGGCTGTCAAATGTGTCTTTGTGGGGTACTCCAGAACTCAAAAGGGGTACAAGTGTTTTGATCCTCTGCGTCGGCGGTATATGATCAGTGCAGATGTTACATTCTTTGAATCCATCATGTATTTCTCAGATTCTGGTAATATGCAGCCACCATCTATATCCCCTGATACTGTGTTTATGACACCACCAACATCACAACCGCCACAAACATCTCAACCATCACCACCACCACCACCGCCACCATCAATAGTACCTCCATTACCATTCCATTACACCCGAAGGCCGAATCAAGCTCATGGTCCTGACCAGTCAACTAGCTCGCCTATGGTATGTAATGAGAATATTAATGTTGATGGATCTGACGACATTTCTCAACAGGATACATTACAGGAGCATGGTGATGCCACAGAGGATCTAAATGTACCAATTGCTCTGCGCAAGCCGAAGAGAAGCTGTGTCCAGTATCCAGTATCAGCAGTGGTGTCGTTTGAGAGGCTATCTGGACCATTCAGGACGTTTACATTGGCACTTTCAGCTACAGCCATTCCACGGAACCATCATGATGCTATGCAGGATGCTAGATGGCGACTAGCAATGGAAGAAGAGATGGAGGCACTTCAGTCTAGAGGAACCTGGAGTTTGGTTCCTATACCTCAAGATGTCAGCCCGGTAAGTTGTAAATGGGTGTTTACAGTCAAGCACAATGCAGATGGTTCCATTGACAGGTACAAGGCACGCCTTGTTGCTCGGGGCTTCACGCAGACATATGGGGTAGATTATCTAGACACCTTCTCCCCTGTGGCGCGTCATTCCACTTTACGGATTCTGTTGTCTGTTGCGGTTGCTAAAGACTGGCCACTCTATCAACTGGACGTAAAGAATGCATTTTTGTATGGAGATCTGCAGGAGGAAGTATATATGCAACAGCCACCTGGTTTTGCTGTTGAGGGGGAGTGTTCCAAGGTTTGCAGATTGCATAAGGCCATCTATGGTCTTAAGCAGAGTCCCAGAGCATGGTTTCAGAAGCTTTCAGATCTCTTTGAGAAACAAGGATATAAACGTTCCAATGTTGATCATTCCTTGTTCGTGCAGAAGACTGCGAGAGGTACCATTGTAATCATGGTTTATGTTGATGATATCTTGATTACAGGTGATGATGACCGAGGCATTAAGCAAGCAAAGGAAAGGCTGGGGACTGAGTTTGTCACCAAGGACTTGGGAGTCCTTAGATACTTCCTAGGGCTGGAATTTGCGAGAAATCCATACGGATTAGTCATGACACAGAGGAAGTATGTCACAGATCTGCTGAGTGAGACAGGTATGCTAGGGTGTCGACCTGCTACGACACCAATGGACCCTAGCATGAAGCTGTATGATGATGACACAGAAGAGGTGGATCAGAGAAGGTACAGAGAACTGGTAGGCAAATTACTGTATGTTACTATCACTAGACCTGACATACAGTTTGCAGTGAGTCGTGTGAGCCAGTTTATGGAGCAACCACGCCAGGTCCATATGGATGCTATACACATGATTCTGAGATATCTAAAATCTTCCCCAGGTGCAGGCTTGCTATTCAAGAAAGGAAAGGAGATTTCTGTTACAGGATGTGCGGATGCAGACTATGCAGGATGCCCCAAGGACAGGAAGTCAACATCAGGGTTTGCAGTCTACGTTGGAGATGCTCTAGTTTTGTGGAAGAGCAAGAAGCAGACAGTAGTAGCTATATCCAGTGCTGAATCAGAATATAGGGCTATGGCCCAGGCGAGCACAGAAATGATGTGGGTAAAATCCTTACTTGCAGACCTATTCATTGATATACCTACTCCTATGAGGTTGGAATGTGACAATCAGGCTGCTTTGTTCATAGCAAATAACCCAGCTTTTCATGAGAGGACCAAGCATATTGAGGTCGACTGTCACTACATACGTGACATGATTCAGAAGGGGTTCATTGCTACATCTCACGTCTCATCAGAGAATCAGACTGCGGATATTTTCACCAAGGCATTATCTAAAGGCCCATTCCAGAAGTGTGCGTCCAAGCTGAGCATGATTGATATCTATGCTCCATCTTGAGGGGGAGTGTTGACGCATAGGATATTTTGTATCTCTTTGTTATTTTATTTTCCTGTTAGTCTCATTATGTAATTTACCCATAGGCTACTCTCCTATATAAGAGAGCCTAGGGCTGTGGAATAGAATAACTCATTCACGCGATGAAGGACACGAGCATAATTTCACAAGCATCGCCTCTTGCCTGAGAACTCGACCCTGATGTCTTCATCCTTGTGTGCTCCAGAGACCAGAATGAAGGGACCATCGTACCCTCATCTTCCATCAAGGAGGAATCCTCCTTATCTGCACTAGAGCTCGAACCTCTCTCTAACTGCAGGTGCAGGACCTCTTCTGCTCAATAAAGGAGCAACAGAGCCCTACCAAAGGAGCTCTCTATATATCCAGAACTGAAGAAGGCTCCACGTTGTACCTCATTATTCTTCACCAGAGATCTGAAGCCATTTTCGTCCCCTCTTCATCAAGTTTCAACCACTCGAACTTCAACAAAACTTGCACACAACCTCTCCAAGAGCAGTATCCCTTGGATTATTTAATTTACACATCGCCCCCATTTAAGTGAGATTCATTTCCAGCCATTTGATTAAGAAGATCGGACGACATTTGTATCACCACATCTCAATGTCTTGGAAATTTAGCAAGGACATACCCCAAAGTTATCCAGATTACGTCTAAATGCATCTCTATGAACTCATTTCCAGTATATCACGTGTGAGGCATGCCCTTCCTCACTTTGTCTTAACCGGCTCAACACTCTAAATATCACATCTTCTAACAGGTACATCCGCAAACCTCCTTTACAAATAGCCAAACCATCTTAGGCGGTACTCTCCCATCTTATCCTCAATCAGAGCTATACTAACCTTCCTTTTGATCACATCGTTCCGAATTCGATCTTTTCGAGTACGATTACACATCCACCATATCATGTTCACTTATGCTATTGTCATTCTCTGCACATGTCTATGGTTCAAAGGCCAACATTCAAATCCATAGAGTATAGTTGGTCTCACAACTGGTTTATAATACTTTCCTTTGATTCTCAAAAGAATTTCCTTATCACATAACAGTAAAGGCACCTCTCCACTTTAGTCAACATGCATTTATCCTATGAGTAACATCTCCATCAATTTCCCCATCATGTTGCAGTATAGATATCAAGTATCTTAAAGAATTTTTCTTTTGAATGTTATCTTCTCTAATCAATATCTCATCCTAAATGTGACTAGCCAACTCATCCATAACCAAAGTAAAGGAAAGAGCTCAAAGCTGAGCCTTGATGCAGACCGAAGCTGATGAGCAAAGGCCAACCTTACAAATAGCACACAACATATGACCTAGGATACCATCATTCCTCCCCCGCATTCCTAACAACCAATTCAACAATATGGTCTTATTCATATGTTTAAGTCCCGGTCCTCATTTTTCTTAGGTAGAGTCATTGTTTTCTAGTCCACCAAGGGGTTCCACAAATCACGTACTGTGCTAACCAGAAAAATATTTCATTAAAGCCTTTGGAAGACTACATACGCTCGCAGGTGAATCAGTTGTGAAAATAGGATGAAGATGGGAATGGTTTTCATCCATCTTCTTTACCAAGATGTATTAAAGTATATAATGCAATGCTTGTTTTTCATGGCTTGATTGCCCACACATAAGTGATAAGAGGGTTGAAGACCGGTTCATGGGTGGGTCAGATGGAATATAATTAATTTATTCTTAACATTGTGCTATTTAATTGTATATAACACATACAATATTCGATACATTTCGATACATAGCGTGAACTCATGAATCTCTCCATAATCACATTGTTCTCATTTTTAAATAATCATGTTTCTCATGTTTATGTGTCTCGATAAAAAGAAACTGGATCTATATACTTGCTTGCTACCAACACTTAGGAGTGCACAAGCAAGTTGCAACAGGATGATGTTGTACCAAAACATGTCTCCTAGGAGGTGAGAAACCATTAGATGTTGTACCAAGTCATGTATCCTAGGAGGTGAGAAACTATTCTACGTCAGTGCTTTTAACATGCCTCGGATACATTTTGCTTGTTTTGCTCAACCAGAAAAAAATATTTGCAACCGGGCCGTGATTTCTTGGCGTGGAAGCTCGGTTCCTTCTCTACTCGCAAGGCTTACTTGGCCCTTTTGCCGAATTTTTCAGGTGATGATGCGACGTTATTGCGGGACTGCAGATTCCTGTGGGGGCTCAGGCTCCCTGAGCGCATTGGTATTTTCCTTTGGTTACTTCGGCGGGGAAGATTGTTAACTCGTGAACGTTGTGCTATTATGTTCCCTAATGCGTCGCCGATCTGTGAACTATGTGGCGTGGAGTCGGAATCTATTGCTCACTTATTCCTTCACTGTGGCCGTGTATCTGCTCTGTGGGACGACTTGGGCTGGCTTGACATGTCCTCTTTGGCTTTGTTCTGGGATAGCTTGTTCCGTGGTAGGG
The DNA here is from genome assembly GCA_037367405.1 of Ottelia alismoides. Lineage (NCBI taxonomy): Eukaryota > Viridiplantae > Streptophyta > Magnoliopsida > Alismatales > Hydrocharitaceae > Ottelia > Ottelia alismoides. The sequence goes on along the minus strand of JAZKJV010007375.1, from coordinate 410,180 downwards.
GGCGACCGCGGATTTCGCTGCTGGATCCTTTCGCGCGGCTGTGGAGTCTTTGGTTGGGAAGGAACGAAGCAATCTTTGCTACGCAGCGGTTTTATCTGGAGAATATTCGCTCTTCGGCTTCGGGCTTTCTACGTGACTGGATCACATTGTAATTTGATGCTTGTGATGTTTTTGTAGCGGGGGATTCCGCCTTTTGGATACCCCCCTCCCTTTGCCTTCTGTTTCCTGTTCTTCCTTTAACCTTTGTAAGTATCTCTTTACCTTTTTTAATGCATTGGGGTGAGCACCGCTGAGTGTGTCCCCCTTTTTTGAGCCTCAAAAAAAAAGAAAAAAATATTTGCTTGTAGCCATGATAGCCTGGTATTCATGATCTTACAATACAAATTTTTGGAACAAGGTCAGAAGGCACGATTTAAACATTTTTTCCTGACACTGAAGCTTTGCCAAATGCCGATTACACTAATGTATAATGGCGATCAAAGCATTGCAGAGGACAGGAATGTGCAGACAATTAGATCAGTCGCACTTGAAAGGGCCTGATGTGTTCGCAAGATGGTTGAGCTGCAAGCATCATTGGGCAAGTAAAAGCTGAAGTGATCAATGAGTGCATACTTGATGCAAGGAGAAGAAAGGAGGTCAATACCAAACTTTATCCTGAGTATGGAAAAACCCGGGCTCTCTCCATCTGACTCAAATTGTATTAAACTCAAATGTCAACAGAGTTCATTGATCGTTTTCTAAAAATAAAACCCACACTGAACCAAGTATTGACCACGTTGTCTCTTCGACGTATGCGTACATTCCTCGCATGGCCCATCTTCTCCTCAACTGGCTACCCACCCTATGTTGACATACACCAATAACGTATACAAAACCCGCACCATTGACGCCGTCTAAAGAATAATGCAATCCTTTCCATGCTCGCATACTGCAAATGATATCATAATCCCATAAACGCCGTAAGCTGTCGTCTCACTAACCCAAATACTTCACAACGTACGACTGAGAAAATTAAGAGCGCAACTCATGTCAAGATGAATAGGCAGTTAAAAAAGCAACGGCCAAAACATGAGCATAACCGGTTTGCAAACGTAAAATCTCAAATCTCACCTCCGACTCACCTGCTTAAATATCGAATCCGAGCTCAGAGGACTTTCCCGCACCCTCCTGTGCGCGGGGGCCGATGGCCGATACGAGTCCCCAAGGAACTCCACGCTCGCCTCCTCTGTCCCTTTCCCGATGCTCCTATCGCCGTTCCCCACTGCCTTTCCGGCGCCGTAGTCGCTCTCGATCCGATCCGTCTCCCCGCCGGAGTTGGCGCCGACAACGGAATCCTCGCCGGAATCAGACGAGGAGGTCGTGTCGTCCCTCGGAGACGTCGCCGTGGGCGGCGGTGACGTGGCGTCAGCGGTGCGGCGACGGTGAAGAGCGGCGGCGGAAGCATGCGAGGGCATGGAATCGCGATCGGGGATGGAGGTCTCCATTGACGACGCGCGCGAAGCTCCGCCGGAGAGTGGAGGGGATCGTTTGGGTTTGGCGGGGAATTTGCGATTAATACGTGTGGGGAAGGAGAGAGAAGACACGTTTTCTGTTGTGCGGACCGGAAGGTGCGTGGTAAAAAGCAATTTTACAGCGGTTCCATTTTTGCTGGAAGTAAATGTGGTGGCGGTGAGCGTGTGGCGTTTAGCGGGATGGGGCTGCGGGGTAGCCATCTGCGCCCGCTGCGATTGCTTGCATGGAGTGTCGGGGACATGTGTTCGGGGTTTGTTTTTTTACTGCTTTAGATTTCGAAATTTCGAATCGAGAAGGCTCGATTGTGGTTTTTGAATTCAGGTTCCGATTTCGGAGGGAGGAGAGAAGCAAATATTGGGAAAGGCAAAAGAAATGATCTCAAGGAGGTGGACGTTGAACATTCAACCAAACATTATCCCACCTCTCCTCGTCTCCGCCACCTTGATAATGATCATCCATCACACATCCACACACTTGATTCATGATAAATATCAATTATTCCACACTGACTACCACAAATCATTTTCAAGAACAACAAAAGGTTATGAATAAGAATAATTCCCACATCTCACATTTACTTGTAACTTATCTTCCATACCTATTCTGCCCTCCTTATTTTTCAATGGTACGTTGTTTGAGATATCATTTGGACAAGGGATGAGTGAGAAATAGCATGTCATTTGGATAACGGATAAATAGTGAGAAATAAGGACGAACAAGGGAGTTTTATTCCTTAAATGTGTGTGATTTGTAGAATATTGCTTTAGACAATAAGATGGGATAAGTATATTCTTCCGTAGACCATTAAAGAAGGCACTACAAGGAAATATATGTGATGCCCATAGCACAAAACATTGGAAAATTATAGTTTTGATTTGCATTCAACATGTTCACAATCACATTCAATTTTCATTCTCATCCATTCATTATCCATTACATTTCCATCCATTACATTGCAATGTCCATCCACGTCCACAAAATATACATGCATGCATGAAAGAAATGTGTCTCAACATACATTATACATGTCATGTCTCTCAAAATGCTACAAGTAAGGAAAGACAGTAAAAACTACTGCCGGTTGTACCACAAGGAGTCGTGAAGCTGCACAAAAAGTGGTGACTTCAATGCTGCTCACTGCTGCAAACCTGCGGATTCACACGTAGGTACATGATAAGCGATCTGAACGACTAAGGTAAAGGTACTAAATAGGTCGTTGCGACCTCGGTCACTCAGATGCACTTGATCAAGAAAAATGAACCACTCAATAAAGATAAAATCGGTTAAAACTCAAAATAGCGGTCCTGCTATTGGATTAACCTGGTATAGCACCCAGGGTCGAACTCAAGGAGCACGGGTTGGCCTCTCGGTCTACGAAGTAGTCAAAATAAAAGGAGAAAATCTTTTTAGTGGTTTTTAATTTGTTTTATATTTTTTTAGATTTTTAATGTATAAAGAAAATAAGAAAAGTAAAGAAATACACACTTCAACAATTTATTTAAAGCGCTAAAAATCAACCAGAAATTCGAACAAAAATGTTTTTATGTGTTTTATATTTTTTAATGCTTTTGGTGAATTTTTGAGAATTTTCTGTTCTTTATTTAATTTTCTAAAAATCAAACAGTAGCTAAAAGAGATGGTATTGTCCAGCCAAGCCAAAAAGCCCTAGATAAAATATCTAAGAGCTTCAAAATGGCCTGGAGTAATTTTCCTACAAAGAAGACAAAATGAGGAAAATTTAGGCACCAATTTTATTGTTTTTGGATTTTTAATGTATTTACTGGAATTTTTATAGATTTTTAAGTGTTTTTAAGTTTTTAGTGGTTTTTAGCAACGAAAAATAGCCAAAATTGGCTAGAAAATCAAACTAAGCAAGACAATCAGTGGACAATTTTTTTGTAATTTTTGGACATTATTTAATATTTTTTTGTGATTTTAAAAGTTAGACAGTAGCAAAATTGAATGTTTTTGAATTTTTAAAAATATCAAACGAGATCAAAAATGTCCTCAAAAATCCACAAAAATTTTACACCATGGCAGAAGCCATGTATCCAATTTTCGTTGGATTCGGAGGTGTTTTGCTATTTTATTCAAAAATAAAGGAAGGGCATTGTGCACAGGGACCAAAGTGCAAATACCCAAAGTTCTGGGGGGTCTGGTGCAAAATACCCAGCAAAACACGTGCCACGCGCGTGCCTGGGGCACTCAGGGACCCAAATGTAATAAAAATAAGTCCCGAGGACTTATTGGTAACAAGTACCAAAAGTCCAGGGGCTTATCTGCAAAATACCCAAAATATAACGCACATGCTGGAATATATCACGCACAGGGGTATAAATGCAAATAAGAGAAACGTCTCATTCATTCAATAACATCCAGAACTATAGGGGTATCTACTGCAAATAAACCAAAATATCACGTGTCGATGCACGTGTCCACAACTGGCAGGGGTATAAATGCAAATAGAATAAAGCTAAGGGTCCACTATGCAAATACACCTAAAACTTAACAACTGACTTTGATATTTACAGGACTAAAACGAAATTAAAATAAAGGCAGGGCCTAAGGGTAAATTACCCTTTATTAAGCGGATGGGCTGGATGCGCGCCACGTGGAGATCGGACGGCTGCTGACGGTGGGCGCTCCGGATGTCGCCTCCTCAGATCGGACGATGCTGGACGCTCCGGAGATGAACGGCTCTGATTGAAACTGGAGCGGGAGGGGCGATCGGACGGCGATGGAGGATGCTGGAAGAACAAGCCCCCGGCGAGACTCGCCGGGCTCGTGCGTGCGCGGTGCTCCTCCTGGGAGCCCTCTGAAGGTCGGAGAAGAATCGTGGAAGGCTCCCACGTCTGCCGGTGGGATCCGATGATCGAGCCGAGCTCCGAGGAGCTCGGGCGAGGTCGGCGGAGCTGGGTCTCCTGGCTGGATGACTAAGGGCCTCAGATGGCCCTCGTTTCGACCTGAAAAGTGAACCAGAAGACTCACGGGTCGAGGGAAAATTGCCTCGACCCGGTTAGGCGAAGTGGGGGTGATTGATACGTTGGGATGGCGAGCTCCGGCGAAGGTGGTGGACGGAGAAGCTCGGTTCCCAGCTCCTGTGCGAGCTGGGTTGGGCGAATGGGTGAAGAAGGTGCGTCGGAAGGAGGCGGATGTAATGGACGATTCCGATGATCGAAATGGGTGACGAAGTGGTCGGAATCAAAGAAACGCGGCGGCAAAGCGATTTGGGCGTAAACTGAAATTAACGGAAACGGGAAGGCTAAGGGGTTACCTGGGTGGTCGGAGAGACTGGGGAGGAGCTGAGGAAGCTCCCGGTCATCGCCTCGAGGATCGTCTCGGTCCGAGGCTCGGAGCTCACGCTGGTGGCGGAGCTGCGGCGGCTATGCTCGCCGGATCGATGGATTCACCTCCTTTCCTCGCTGCAACAGGCTCAGACGCGAGCTGTCACCTCACGCACTCTCTGGAGCTCACAGGAGAAGAAAGCAAATGGCCAAAGATGGAGAGAGGAGGTGGCGGAGCTGCAGCTTTATACGGCTAGGGGTCCGAGAAAGATGGGTCCGGGCAAGCTCAGGAGCGCGCGGATCCCGAGGGAGCGGCTCCGGCGAGGATGTCGGATGAACGATTAAAGATTCGGACCCGGGGTTTAGGGAAATGGGTGTCGGATCAAGCGGGTATAATTGCGAGAAATCGGGTCGGGCGCTTGTATCCGCGGAAGGTGGTCCTGGGGGGGGGGTAGTTGACCGGGCGGTCAACATCCCCAGGACCCAATGGGATTCGGCCATGTGGCTGGATCTTGGAGTGACAAATAAGGGTAGCTAGGGGCCGAATTTGCAAAAACTCAAAACACAAAAATATTTTTATTTTATTTTTTTCTATTTTTTAGTGATTTTTAATTAATTTTTGGAAATAAAAATAAGCTATATACATAGTATGTAATATATAGGTATATGTACACTATTAGGTTTTTTGATTTTTTTTATTTTTAATTATTATTTTTATGCAATTTTATTCCTATTTTATAATTTATTTATTTATATTATAAAATAAGGAATAAAAGGGTGTTTTTATTTTATTTTTCTTATTTATATACATAGGTAAAATAAATATACATGTACATCTATATACATGGTATATGTACAATGTATTTTTGTATTTTTAATTTTGCTCTTTTTATTTTGTTTTTGTTCTAATTCTTTTTATTTTATTTATTTACAATATATAATATAGAATATTTACAAAAAGTTTGGAAAATAATTTTATTTATTTACAAGGTTAAATAAATATATAGATGTGGTTTATGTACATGATGAAAGGGGTATTATAATTCTTTTTGATTTTTAACTTTTTCTTTTGGTTTTTATATTTTATAAATATATACAAGTATTTACAAGCATATTTTTTGGTGAGGAAAACATCTTTATTTTATTTACATAAATATTTACACATGAGCCCCTATCTCCCTCTACTTTGGCTTTTATGCGGTCAGGCCCATGCTAAGCCCTCCCTTGGGTTAGGTTGCTCAATATTTATTCTAAATATTTCCCTCTTTTTCTTTTTAATCTTTATTCTTTTATTTTTGCACAAAAACATGCTAATTATAGGTTTTTACACAATGCATGCTTTTGGTAATTATTTGTATTTACACACATCTACATGCATTTGCAAAGGTTTTTGTAGCTAAAATATAAGAATAAAGAGTGATGAATGAGTATTCATCACCCCCTATACTTAACTTTGCTAGTCCCTTAGCAAACACTTATTTGAAAAAGAAGTGAAAAAGAAAGAAAGAAAAAGAAAAAGAGGGGAATGTACATGGATCAATGTTGAATATTAAACTTTCCTTCATTAAATTGAATTATGGAGCTCGATCAGATCTTTGGATTATTAATGTGTCGGAACCTTATTTAGACTTAAGCTTAAAACCCAACAGCCTCTAAGTTCCACCAATCTATGGGCAAGACTCCTCAATAAACCAGATCAGAACAAGTCTACATACACAAACTCTAATGACCATGAATCTTTCCATGCAGTGTAGGTGCTATGTAGCTCCCCACCTCAGAAGTAACAAAGAAACAACCTCCCTCAACCTGGTAACTCTAATGCCTTGGTCTAGCAACTCTTTCCTCGAGAAGTGGGGTATTCCCTTCTAAGTTCAAGTGCAACCGGCTCAAGAAGAGGGGGAAGAAGTATAGACTTTTGGAAGCTCAGCCAGTGTAGCTAAGTCTCCCGCTGCAAGCTTCATGAGATGTAACATGATACCATAAGCTTTTGCTTTATCTGACTATATACACTCCGGTGGGGTTATTAAATTTTCAATCCGACCCACCATTTTTTTGGAGTTCTTTTTGCATTTTGCATTTTTTTCAAGTGCTTCTATACAACATATCTACATGGTGTAGCATATATACAAGAAATTTTCCTCTTGAGCCAGTAGACTATCCCTCTTTTGAAGCTTTATTTCAACCCACGGCTTCTGTCTTTAGCATTCATCACCACTAGACCAAGTTGAGACACATTTCCTTCACTAGAAGAAGAAGAGAGGTTCCGCCTAGAAGTACTACCCTCATATGCTACCCCAAGCCAAAGGAAACTGCCTCCTCACCACCTCATCCGTGGGGAGCCATGTGTGAAGTGCTAGTGCAAGTCAAGCCATTGTCTCTAAGAGTCATGCGTGTGTTGTTAAGTGCTCTACTTAGGCTCATCAAGATGACATATGCTCATAGCCTAGTGGACTCAAAGAATTAAGTCCTTATGGACCTGAAAAGCCTTAACCCTAAGCCCTATAAGGTTCCTCTTAGAGTTAAGTGGATTAAGATCTTATTCAAGCTCCATTTCTCAATTTAATTCCAGGCTTAGTTTAAATGTCAACTCTCATCCAGAAAAACTATATACATATGTACACAAAATGCTTATTTACACAAATTTTACAATCGTGCAAAATTTTTGAAAAATGTTTTGAAATCATGGATGAATGATGCATGAGGTGCAAGTTTTGCAAGAAAATATTTACACATATTTACACAAGATTTTTGCAAACTTTTGATTTTCAAAACATTTTGGAAAAATTTTATACTATATACATAATTTTTATACAAAAATATTTACACAAGCTTTACACAAAAGATTTTTGAAATCATTTTTACAAAAATACTTTGTACACTAGCTATGTATGTGCAAATAAAAGAAGTTTATGTACATGAAAAATTTTTAATTTTTGTGATTTTTAGCCATTTTATTTATTAACACACTCACACAAAGTACGAGTTATGGCTCAAGTATATATGAAATATATACACACCCCCCCTATACTCAGCTCGAACGATGTCCTCAGAGTGATCAAGAGCGATGAAGAAGACATAACTCGTGCTTAGTAAAAGGGAAGTGAAAAGGAATGGTTAAGTACATGAACGAATAAATGAATAGAATGAGAGGGACTCGGTGGTTTCCCCCTATACTTAGGATTAACTAATCCTAAGTATAGGAAGCTGTTCATGAAGGGAAATCCGAGTGAAGAAGATATAGAGTCTGCCCCCCCTATACTTAGGGTGAAATATCCCTAAGTATAGGCAGCAAAACAGGAGTAGAAGGAATGAAAAGAATACCCGCAGGTCCTACATCCCCCCTATACTTAGGGTAAAGTACACCCTAAGTATAGCATAATCATAAGATGAGAAAAGGGATGAGGGACTAAAGAATAGAATGATATGGACAACTGGATCTATACAAGGCGGAGGAACAGTGAAAATCAGGCGTGAGATGCAAAAGATGTGAGTCAAGAGACCACATCTCACGCAAAATGAATAGGGGCAACAATAGCGTCCCACGGCTCATGATCTAGAAATGGCTTGAGCCACTGGCCGTTCACTCGAAAGGTACTCTCAGAAGACAACTCGGATATATCAATGCTACCATTGTCGTGTACCTTTCTGACCAAGTAGGGTCCCTTACATTTGCTCTGCAGCATCCCTGGAAACAAACGAAGCCTCGCATCAAACAACCATACTCTCTGTCCAATCTCAAAATGCTTGTGGCTGATATGAGAATCATGCCACTCCTTCACTCTCTCCTTATACTGTAGGCTGTTTGAGAAAGCTGTATCTCTAAGCTCCTCCAGGGCAGCTAACTTTGCCCTCCTCTGGTCTCCTACACCATCTGGATCCATAAGAATATCTGTAACTGCCCAAAGTGACTTGTGCCTCAACTCAACAGGTAAATGGCACGGCTTGCCATACACGAGGCGAAAGGGAGAAGTGCCCAATGGTGTCTTGCAAGAATTCCTATATGCCCACAAGACCGAGTCCAAAAGCTGTGACCAATCCTTTCGGTCAGGGCGGACGACTTTCTGCAAAATAGTCTTGATCTCCCTGTTCGAGACATCGGGCCCTCGCAAGAAACAGAGACAAGTGGTCAGACCAAATTATTTAAATAATGTCAGGAAAAATATGTATATGTATGCAGAAAGCTATACAAAAAGCCGCGAAAAGGGAAAGCCGCAGAAAAACTCAAAAAGTGACTACTAAGCCGTGCTCCCCGGCAACGGCGCCATTCTGATAAGCGATCTGAACGACTAAGGTAAAGGTACTAAATAGGTCGTTGCGACCTCGGTCACTCAGATGCACTTGATCAAGAAAAATGAACCACTCAATAAAGATAAAATCGGTCAAAACTCAAAATAGCGGTCCTGATATTGGATTAACCTGGTATAGCACCCAGGGTCGAACTCAAGGAGCACGGGTTGGCCTCTCGGCCTACGAAGTAGTCAAAATAAAAGGAGAAAATCTTTTTAGTGGTTTTTAATTTGTTTATATTTTTTTGGATTTTTAATGTATAAAGAAAATAAGAAAAGTAAAGAAATACACACTTCAACAATTTATTTAAAGCGCTAAAAATCAACCAGAAATTTGAACAAAAATGTTTTTATGTGTTTTATATTTTTTAATGCTTTTGGTGAATTTTTGAGAATTTTCTGTTCTTTATTTAATTTTCTAAAAATCAAACAGTAGCTAAAAGAGATGGTATTGTCCAGCCAAGCCAAAAAGCCCTAGATAAAATATCTAAGAGCTCCAAAATGGCCTGGAGTAATTTTCCTACAAAGAAGACAAAATGAGGAAAATTTAGGCACCAATTTTATTGTTTTTGGATTTTTAATGTATTTACTGGAATTTTTATAGATTTTTAAGTGTTTTTAAGTTTTTAGTGGTTTTTAGCAACGAAAAATAGCAAAAATTGGCTAGAAAATCAGACTAAGCAAGACAAACAATGGACATTTTTTTGTAATTTTTGGACACTATTTAATATTTTTTGTGATTTTTAAAGTTAGACAGTAGCAAATTTGAATGTTTTTGAATTTTTAAAAATATCAAACGAGATCAAAAATGTCCTCAAAAATCCACAAAAATTTTACACCATGGCAGGAGCCATGTATCCAATTTTCGTTGGATTCGGAGGTGTTTTGCTATTTTATTCAAAAATAAAGGAAGGGCACTGTGCACAGGGACCAAAGTGCAAATACCCAAAGTTCTGGGGGGTCTGGTGCAAAATACCCAGCAAAACACGCGCCACGCGCGTGTCTGGGGCACTCAGGGACCCAAATGTAATAAAAATAAGTCATGAGGACTTATTGGTAACAAGTACCAAAAGTCCAGGGGCTTATCTGCAAAATACCCAAAATATAACGCACATGCTGGAATATATCACGCACAGGGGTATAAATGCAAATAAGAGAAACGTTTCATTCATTAAATAACATCCAGAACTACAGGGGTATCTACTGCAAATAAACCAAAATATCACGTGTCGATGCACGTGTCCACAACTGGCAGGGGTATAAATGCAAATAGAATAAAGCTAAGGGTCCACTATGCAAATACACCTAAAACTTAACGACTGACTTTGATATTTACAGGACTAAAACGAAATTAAAATAAAGGCAGGGCCTAAGGGTAAATTACCCTTTATTAAGCGGATGGGCTGGATGCGCGCCACGTGGAGATCGGACGGCTGCTGACGGTGGGCGCTCCGGATGTCGCCTCCTCAGATCGGACGATGCTGGACGCTCCGGAGATGAACGGCTCTGATTGAAACTGGAGCGGGAGGGGCGATCGGACGGCGATGGAGGATGCTGGAAGAACAAGCCCCCGGCGAGACTCGCCGGGCTCGTGCGTGCGCGGTGCTCCTCCTGGGAGCCCTCTGAAGGTCGGAGAAGAATCGTGGAAGGCTCCCACGTCTGCCGGTGGGATTCGATGATCGAGTCGAGCTCCGAGGAGCTCGGGCGAGGTCGGCGGAGCTGGGTCTCCTGGATGGATGACTAAGGGCCTCAGATGGCCCTCGTTTCGACCTGAAAAGTGAACCAGAAGACTCACGGGTCGAGGGCAAATTGCCTCGACCCGGTTAGGCGAAGTGGGGGTGATTGATACGTCGGGATGGCGAGCTCCGGCGAAGGTGGTGGACGGAGAAGCTCGGTTCCCAGCTCCTGTGCGAGCTGGGTTGGGCGAATGGGTGAAGAAGGTGCGTCGGAAGGAGGCGGACGTAATGGACGATTCCAATGATCGAAATGGGTGACGGAGTGGTCGGAATCAAAGAAACGCGGCGGCGAAGCGATTTGGGCGTAAACTAAAATTAACGGAAATGGGAAGGCTAAGGGGTTACCTGGGTGGTCGGAGAGACTGGGGAGGAGCTGAGGAAGCTCTCGGTCGTCGCCTCGAGGATCGTCTCGGTCCGAGGCTCGGAGCTCACGCTGGTGGCGGAGCTGCGGCGGCTATGCTCGTCGGATCGATGGATTCACCTCCTTTCCTCGCTGCAACAGGCTCAGACGCGAGCTGTCACCTCACGCACTCTCTGGAGCTCACAGGAGAAGAAAGCAAATGGCCAAAGATGGAGAGAGGAGGTGGCGGAGCTGCAGCTTTATACGGCTAGGGGTCCGAGAAAGATGGGTCCGCGCAAGCTCAGGAGCGCGCGGATCCCGAGGGAGCGACTCCGGCGAGGATGTCGGATGAACGATTAAAGATTCGGACCCGGGGTTTAGGGAAATAGGTGTCGGATCAAGCGGGTATAATTGCGAGAAATCGGGTCGGGCGCTTGTATCCGCGGAAGGTGGTCCTGGGGGGGTAGTTGACCGGGCGGTCAACATCCCCAGGACCCAATGGGATTCGGCCACGTGGTTGGATCTTGAAGTGACAAATAAGGGTAGCTAGGGGCCGAATTTGCAAAAACTCAAAACACAAAATATTTTTATTTTATTTTTTTGTATTTTTTAGTGATTTTTAATTAATTTTTGGAAATAAAAATAAGCTATATACATAGTATGTAATATATAGGTATATGTACGCTATTAGGTTTTTTGATTTTTTGATTTTTAATTATTATTTTTATGCAATTTTATTCCTATTTTATAATTTATTTATTTATATTATAAAATAAGGAATAAAAGGGTGTTTTTATTTTATTTTTCTTATTTATATACATAGGTAAAATAAATATACATGTACATCTATATACATGGTATATGTACAATGTATTTTTGTATTTTTAATTTTGCTCTTTTTATTTTGTTTTTGTTCTAATTCTTTTTATTTTATTTATTTACAATATATAATATAGAATATTTACAAAAAGTTTGGAAAATAATTTTATTTATTTACAAGGTTAAATAAATATATAGATGTGGTTTATGTACATGATGAAAGGGGTATTTTAATTCTTTTTTATTTTTAACTTTTTTCTTTTGGTTTTTATATTTTATAAATATATACAAGTATTACAAGCATATTTTTGGTGAGGAAAACATCTTTATTTTATTTACATAAATATTTACACATGAGCCCCTATCTCCCTCTACTTTGGCTTTTATGCGGTCAGGCCCATGCTGAGCCCTCCCTTGGGTTAGGTTGCTCAATATTTATTCTAAATATTTCCCTCTTTTTCTTTTTAATCTTTATTCTTTTATTTTTGCACAAAAACATGCTAATTATAGGTTTTTACACAATGCATGCTTTTGGTAATTATTTGTATTTACACACATCTACATGCATTTGCAAAGGTTTTTGTAGCTAAAATATAAGAATAAAGAGTGATGAATGAGTATTCATCAGTACGTTATGAGCAATATTGGTCAGCACGATATAGCAATATACAACAATAAGCAAGATATAAATTATGTGTGCAAAAGAAAACAATTAGACAACATATCTCACAAGAATTACATTATAATTATTTTATATGAGAAACCAAGCTTCGTGAATAGTCTGTGGCCTTAGTATAGATGAGACCTCACACTATGACTCTAAGGCAAAAATAACACCTTAGGATTGAGGTGCCTCCGTAGGCATGCAATGGGGTATAATACATAATATAAGTTCCCAACACGTACACTTAACCCGGCTTCACAGTTGTACTTCTGATTCACAATTAAGATTCCAACCCCGAATCATCGCGACCACCCAATCCTCCTTATATCCAGGAGAATTACATCCCACTCCCAACTTCATCTAACCACGTTTTCCCGGAACTCCCCTCTTAATGCTTTCACTCGAAACACCGACCAATGTGGCCTACATTGGCCCATATACGAGTGTTAACTCTAAGTGACAAGAGAAAAACTAGCCGACCAACCATGACTACTTGGCCCGCGCTTGAGCACTAGGCTAAAGCATGCAAGTACTGATGTCAATACCGTCAAATTTCATATTAACCAAATGTGATTAAGATCAACTATCTTATCATTTTGGTTAATGCAACGTCATTCAAGGAAATAATTATCAACTGTAAATATTTCACAAATATTTATCAATGATCATTTCATAAAATTAAAAATTAATTTCCATTAATTTAATTGAATGACAATCACAAGGTTGATGATCAAGTTTGTTAATTTCTAGCAATGACCCCTACTCACTAAAATTAACATAACTCGATCAATTTAAGTCCAATTAATGCAAAATAAATTTATTTGGTTCACTAATTTGATTTAAAACAGAATCCAAGTGATAATTACGCATTTCTAGGCCTTTAGAACCCATAATTAACTCTTTAATTACGTCATTAATCGTCATCCCTGAAATAGTGGATATACGTTCGTTAAAACGATCATATCTTGAGCAAACGAAATCCAAATTATGCAACTCAAATTCATATTTTCCTTATTTAATGAGGAATATTTTCCATGTGATAAATTCATGTTTAAATAATTTAAACAGGGCCGAAAAATATCACAAAATAGGGCTACGAAAATTTAAATGCGACAAAAAATTTCACGAACCCCAACGAGCCCAAATCTTCGTAGTTTCATGGATCTGATCCCAAACCTTCGACAGCCTGGCTCTGATATCACTTTAAGGATATGGGGAAAATATTCAAGCGCATTACGTAAGCGTGAGGATCGCATCGTATGCGATCGGGAGCGACTAGTCGTACTAGTTGCTTCGGGCAGTGGAATTTGAAAAAAATGATAAAACCACATGATCTATGAACACTTCTTGGATCGTTTCGTCTAAACCACAAATAGGTACTGGGGTTACCTCTTGAAGCATGGTTGCGATTGAGTTTCTAAACCAAGAGACCTCCTATCTCAAGTCCGATTCGACGGAGGAGACGCTTGCGAGCGCGTTGATGAGACGCGTCCTTCTCGCCATCCAAGTTGATGATCCAAGTGACGAATCTCCTGATCTTGTCGCATGAGTTTCGACGTCTTCTTCATGATCAAGGTGCACTGAAGGAGACGGATATCCACGACAAGAACTCCAGCAGCATAATGACGATGTTGCGGTGATGTCGACTCTCTCAATGGCTTCATGGTGGACGACCATAAGAGAGGGAGGGAGAGAGGCACGTGACGTGTAGAGAGAGAGAGAGAGAGAGAGAGAGAGAGGAAGAGAGCACTAGTTTACGTTGTAAACATGTCACTCAAAGAGCAACGGATGCCTCTTCTTATAGAGGGTTTTGGGAACCCATGGATTCCAATCCATGGACAACACATAATCAATGGATGAGATTAATTTGTGTCTCTTTCAACGGCTAAGATGTTGTTGTAAAAACACAACAACTAATGATATAATTTAAGTTAATTTTCATTGATAAATCAACAAAATTAATTTCAAATTAAATCATCTTTGATAAGAGAAAAGATAATGAAGAGAAAAAACCAATCTCCTAAAAAGAGGGGACGACTACTCTTCTCCTCATGGAGAGTTGTAGTCGTCCACTTATCTTTGGTGGACTTGGTCCATCTATTCTAATTATCATAAGATTTCATTATCTCATGATATATATCATCATCATCTCTTGTCGACAATATTTTCACCAAAAAATAATTCCAAATTATCTTATGGAAAATATCAACCATGCCATTGAAATTATGTGAATCTCTTTCACAATCCAAAACTAAATGTAAATATAATTTCAATTAATCATTCAATTTGAATCCAATTCACATTAACAATTAATCAACAAATATAAATCACAATATGCTCTCCCTAATATATTATAAATCACAGTTATAATATATATGATTAATATGGATAGTGCTGTCCATATTATTCATATCCATGATAATTAAATTACATTTAATTATCTTGGATCTTTTTTCTCATGTGCCCAAATAATATGAATCACATTCACATTATTCACATCCTTGATAATTAAATAACATTTAATTATCTTAGATAACTCTCTAAATAATATGAATCAAATTCATATTATTTGTGATAATTAAATCACATTTAAATATCCATTTTCTCAATGCTCAGATACATATATCAACAATGAAATTATCCATGAACTCTTTCAAGGATAATGCGCTTTCTCTGTGGATACTTGGAGATAAGGATAGGACGATTGTATTGTTCCACGTATAGTGACTTGGATATTGAGATCAAATCTCAAATCCAGATCTTGCGGACCTCCCATAGATGCTTGATTAAATCAAGACCGTAGATCTAATCTTCTCATTGTATCCGAATCACATTCATATCAGTGTCCAACATTTGGACTAAGATTAGATCACTTCTAGGAATGGAAGCATCATGGTTATACAATCGTTTATGATCACATCACCATCAGGTATTCCCAATACATGTACATCCTGCATACTGGAGGATCTAGATTAAATCCGAAGTTTTAGATCTCTTTTAGATTGTCTCCTTTAGGGTTTTATCATTAAGTTTTCTCATTCGATTATTAGGAGTTGGTATCGATCATATACTTTCCAAAAGCATATATCATACCGATAAACTTGAGAATCAGGCGGTCGTATATTCCACACAAGGCAGGAACACAGTCGATGCGTTGACCGCACAGAAATCCGGATTTCATCAACAATTAACCCATAATATCAATCAAACAATTTAAGTAAATATGGTGTTAAAATTTATTATAACTCTACAAAATATGTGTATAGTGCAAGTATGTGTAGAGTGTCGAACGCAGGGAACAAGCAGTATAGATCAAGGCAGTAATACTCTAAAAATGAATGTGATCAAGTGTCTACAAAGATGCTATTTTATATTGTGGGTTTTTAATTATATATATTTTTTATTTTTAATTTACTGATTTTTTATTTTCTTTTTATATTTTTTATTTTTATATTTTTAGTAAAGATATAACATCTAGATGGAATATATATACACAAGAGATAAGAGAGAGGTAAAAATAGGGAAAGATAGGTAAAATACTGGAAACAAAATGTTTTTATGATTTTTGTGTTTTCTAATGTTTTTGTGATTTTTCTAGATTTTTCCTAAATTTTTGGTATTTTTAAAGGTAAAAATACTGAAAACAGTGAATCAAATTCCTGGCCGAAACTAAAATGAGGATGAAAAATATCAAACAGTGTCCAAAATTACTCAAAATAATTTTAACATAAAGATAATAAAATAGGGAAAATTCAGAAACTAGAATTGTATTTTTAGGATTTTTGTAGAATTTTTAGGATTTTTATGAAGATTTTAGGGGTTTTGTAGTTTTTAGAAGTTTTCTTTTGAAATTTTTAATGATTTTTAGTCTGGACTGAAAAACACGAAAACAATTAAAATATAGTTTTTTAGAATTTTTCAAAAACTTTTTATAATTTTTAGGTGTTTTGTAATGCAAATAGTGTTGAAAATGCATGTTTTTTATTTTTAATAAATACGCAAATGCAATAAAAATGCAAAATAAAAATACGACGTTAAACTACATGCAACAGGAGCTTATGTTATTTTTTTGGTAATTTTTCGAGTTCAAATGATGCATGAAATAAATGCAAACATCCAAGCAAAAATACAATACTTGCAAGGGCGTAAATGGAAATACACAGAAGTCCAAGGGCCTACTTGCAAATTTTCCAAAAATATAGAACGTTGAACACAATATTTTGGACTAAATATAAATACGCAAACACGAAGGGGGTCTCTGCAAAATTTCTACACTCATTGGCAGAGGTATTTTTGTAATATTTCAAAATTCCAGGGGTTATCATGCAATTTTCCCAAAATATTACAACTTAGGCGAAAAGTTTCTGGACTGAAATGAAATAAACAAACCCTAGGAGGGTCTTTTCAGAATGCCCACCACCCCACGTGCACGGGTCACGTGAGGTGACGTGGACTGGACCTAAATGCAAATAATGAAAGTACGGGAGCCTACATGCAAATATTACAGAAATATTTAAACTACAAATGAAAGTTTATGGACTAAGTAGAAATACAAAAATAGGCGAGGGTGTAGGTGCAAAATACCCTACGTCTGGCGATCCAACGACGGACATCCTTCACTTATCCACGTGATGCTTCGGGGATGGCCGATGACGGTTCGCAGGGGACGGCTGCGATTAGATCCTCCGGGCTTGATCGAGCGGTAGTGGCACACGAAGATCCAACGGCTGTCGTGCAATCTGGAGCGGAGGCCTGATCGGACGGCGGAGAGGCGAGGGGGAAGAACGTCGGCGAGGTGAACTTCCCCAAGTTGGATCTCGGTCCTCCGGCAGTCTGGAAGTGTGCAAGAAAGACGGGCGCGCTCCTGGAAGGTCGAGCTAGGTGCTGAAGGGCTCAGCATCGTCGGAGAAGCTTCAGTGCACCGCTAGGAGGGCGGCGGAGGAAATGGGTCCATGTATCTCCGGCGAGCGCTCCAAAATGCGCTCCAGATCTGAGTCGTGCACGTTGACCTGCAAAAACGGGTGGGTCTAGGGCAAACTACCTAGACCCCACGGAGGTGCGGTGGACGGTGGAGCAGCGAAAGGGAAACTCGGCCGGAGATGCGCTCCGGCGAGGCGATCGTGGAGGGCGATATGGCGAACGATAGGAGAAATGGATGATCGGGAAGTGTTCCTACTACTACATCGGACAAGAAAATGCAAAAAGAAATGAGGAAGAAGGGGTACCTCAATGGTCGGAACCAGAGGAAGGGGACCTCGACGCCGGTGGTCGGCGGAGATGGTGGAGACCGCTCTGGTCCACGCCGCGGCTCGCCAACGGTGCTGGGAGGAAGCCTGTCACACTCTCTCGCTCAAGCACACGAAAGGAGGGGCTGAAATCGATCCAAGAGGATTCAAACTTGAGCTCGAAGGTGGCAGGTCCGATATATACGTGGTAATGGTGTCTCCTTCAAGCGAGGTCCATGCGCGAATGATGGAGATATGGCGAGATTGGAGCGCTCGACATGGATCAGTGATGATCAAGGAAGGAGTTCCAAGAAGGAAGCGAGGCCCGAGGGAGAAGGGATCGAGCTCCAAAAATCCTCAAAGTTGGGCAAAAAATCGGGTGTCGGAAGGCTGGTTGGCCTCGGTCAGGGAGTTGACCGAGGTCAACAAACGACCGCGCCTGGTTGGTCCACGTGGACCAACCAGGAAATTCCAAGTCAAAATAATTAATAAAATAAAAATAAAATAGTAAATGATTTTATTTATTTTAGGTTATAAAATAAAAAATGTTCCTTATTTTATAAAGAATTTTATGATTTTTATTTATTTTTCTGAGGTATAGAAATGTAAGTTACCTTTTTAGGCCTATAGAGGTACATGTATCTATGTATTTTAATATTTTATTTTTATTTTCATTTATTTGATTTTATTAATTTGATTATTATTTTATAAATTTACAACTTATTTTTAATGATGTAAATATATTTTTATTTTATTTTTCTGATATGTTTTGTACACTTAATAAATTAAAGGTATGTATATTATAGGTATAAGCAAACCGTAGCTCCGTAAAATATGAAACCACCTCCATTAAACAGCTTATTTAAAATTATATACAATTAAAGGTGAGTTTGATACTTTTTGAGCTTTTATTTGGGAGATATAGGTTTGGGAAGTTGGGATTTTGGCAATTTATTCAGACCATAACTTGGTATCTGTATATTATTTTTGAGTAAAGTAAATTTTGTATTTTTCTTTATTTAATTATCTATAACTTTCATGTACAAAGTTTATTGATTTGAAGTATAAAAAGTGGAACTACAAATAGGTCCCAAAATGAACAAAGAATGAATTAAATAAAGGGGTTTTATTGTTTTTTGGCCCTTATCTCCCCCTACTTTATTCCTTGTCGACCTAGTCATCAAGATGCCTAGGTCTTGGGGTTTCGAGTCGTAAAATATTCATAATATTTTATTCTTTTTCTTTTCTTTTCTTTATTCGATGATTTTGGCTTTAAAAACTGTATTTAATATACACATGCATGGATGTTAAAATGTACGAATTAAGGGTATTTACATGCATTTGCCAGAGTTTTTGAGGCCAAAATGATAGAATAAAGATGATGAAATGTGGATTCATGACATACTTAGGTGTTGATCATATACCTTCCAAATATATATATATATATATATATATCAAACCTATAAATTCAGATAAGCTTCCAAAGCGAGATGGCCGTGCACGGAATTTGATCTTCCCAATATCTCATGAGTGAGCTCATGTCTTCCGGTTCAGTAAATGAACCTGTATGATCCCTTTGAGATCGTATTACTCGTATGCCCTTATATGCACACCAGCTCGCTGGTATATAGACCTTGATTAGGCCATCAACCTATCGGTCTACCAAATGTACATACTCAAACATATAGTAACACATCTATCTCCGACCAGAGGATGCATGCCTATACCGTGACAGCATACGACATAGGTCTTTGGTTATCTCGGTCTCGTTAAGTCAATTATTTGACTTAACTAATCTGACACGTCCGAATCTCTATTCCTGTGCAGAGGACCTGCATCAAGAGGTCGGTCAGATATCAACCTTAGAGATAAGGATTGCCATCTCCTACTCAGGCTAGAGATCACGTCTTAACAATCATTTGACGGTGCTTGATGAGTCCTCAATCTAACTCTTTAAATATTCATCCAAGCACCAGCCTCTATGATTCAGTAATTGAATAAACAGTGGTATGATCATTAAGATGGCCATGGTACATAACCCTAATTGTACTAAGGGACCTATTATGCAAATTAGTTATTCTTCATTTCAGATTAAGGAGTGAATTACAATAACATTTATTGCATAATGGCTCGTTGTGGGCTCACATGTCCGATAGTCCGCAAGATCTAGATTTGAGATGTGATCTCAATATCCAAGTCACTATACATGGAACAATACAATCGCCACATCCTTATCTCCAAGTATCCACGGAGAAAGCGTATTATCCTTGAAAGAGCTCATTGATAATTTCATTGTTGATATGTGTATCTGAACATTGAGAAAAATGGATAATTAAATGTGATTTGATTATCATGAATAATATGAATTTGATTCATATTAGAAGGAGAGTTATCTAAGATAATTAAATCTGATTTAATTATCAAAGATGTGAATAATGTGAATGTGGTTCATATTATTTGGGCACATGAGAAAAGAGATCCAAGATGATTAAATGCGATTTAATTATCATGGATATGAATATTGTGGTTCATACTATCTATATTAATCATGTATATTATAAATGTGATTTATAATGGGATATTTACACCCATAACCCTGAGTAACATCGTAATTACCCCGGATACCCTCTATAATCACGAATTACACCCAGAACCCTGAATAACCACTCCGTTTTACATTCATAACCTTCCGTCACTTTAGTTCAGTAACTCAACCAGATGGCTGAGTTAATCTAACCCAATCAATGATCAACGACTGAGATTAATCGAAAAAAGAAAAAAGCAAGGAAGGATAAACCAATCAATGATCTACGACTGAGATTAATTTGAAAAAAAAACGGAGGATGTGAGTTCGAGGGAATGTAGGCGGTGGAGATGCGTGCAGGGGGGCCTCCGACCTTGGGCTTGTAGATGCGGGCGAGCGGGGGCTGGTATGGAGTGCGGACGAGCGTGAGCTTGCGGGCGAGCGACAGGGGAGGGGTGGTTTGTTTGCAGCTTGCAGCATGGCAGGGGGTGCCTGGGACGCGGTGGGCTGGGGGGGTGGAGGTGCCTGGAGCGCGGGCGAGCGGGGGGACTGGTCTAGACCATACGGGCGCGCGGGGGGTTGGGCATTCCTGGAGGGTTGGCGAGTTCCTGGGGGGATTCCTGGAGCTTGCCTGTGCTACCCAGAGATCTCGGTGCCATGGAGATCTTCGATGCTTGGAGGTGGGATTCAAGGTGCAGGTCACCACCGTAGGTGAGATGGGAGTTGCTGATTGAATATGATAGTTCAGCCCCCCCCCCCCCCGCCAGAGCATCACCTGAAGGTGAAGAGGCGATCTTGGCAAGCTGGAGCCAGGAGCGGATGACCTGCATGGGGACAAGTCACCTGAAGTTGAAGAGGCACCGCATGAGGAAGCTGCTCGTGGCGGACGAGAGAAACCGCATGAGGGAGAGCTCTCACGATGCGGCTAAATATGCGACGCCACCACTGGAGCTTGCCGCTGGAGATGCGGCAGGCCGGGGGTTGGGGGAAGGGGGGCAGGGGTTGGCGGAGGCGTGCGAGGGATGGGGTGGGGGGAGCTTGCAGGCGAGTGGCAGGAGTGCTTCCGGCGAGGTGTGAGCGGAGGCAGGGCTTGCAGCCAGGGC
The DNA here is from genome assembly GCA_037367405.1 of Ottelia alismoides. Classification (NCBI taxonomy): domain Eukaryota; kingdom Viridiplantae; phylum Streptophyta; class Magnoliopsida; order Alismatales; family Hydrocharitaceae; genus Ottelia; species Ottelia alismoides. The sequence goes on along the minus strand of JAZKJV010007375.1, from coordinate 388,687 downwards.
TGAGGCACGCGGGTGGGGCTGCAGGGCAGAGGAGGGGGCTGCTGGGCGGAGCTGTATGCGGGAGTGTGGGGTGGGTCTGCAGGTCGGAGGTGCGCCTACCTGGGGGTTGCTGGAGCGAGCGACGGGAGAGGGGAGCCTGCGGGTGGAGGTGAACGGAGGGGAAGCTTCGATCGGAGATCGTGCGGACGATGGGCCGGAGGGGGGGCGTTGGGGTTTCATTTAGTTTGCACAATGGCATCACGTTTTAAATATGATGTGTTTTGAAGGGCAATACTGTCAACATATAACTTTTTCCGTCAAAGTTAACGGATAATTATGACGGAAGTTGACTCAGGGTTATGCAATGTAAGGGTTAAACATTATTCGGGGTTCTGGGTGTAATTCGTGCTTGCGCAGGGTTCCTGGGGTAATTACGAGATTACTCAGGGTTATGGGTGTAAATATCCCATTTATAATATATTAGTGAGAGCATATCGTGATTTATATTAGTTAATGAATTATCGACATGAATTGGATTCACATTGGATGATTAATTGAAAATATAATTTACATTTTGTTTTGAGATGTAAATGTCATTCACATTTTTCCAATGGCATGATTGTAATATTTCACAAGATAATTATGAATTATTTTTGTGAAATAATTTACAACAATTGTTATTTTAAATCTTAGAGATTTCATGAGATAATGAGATCTCATGAGATAATGAGATCTCATGAGATGATTGGTAGCCGTCCCCCTTTTTTAGGGGGATATGATTTATCTCCTCACTATCTCAAAGGATAATTGATTGATTTGATTTGAATTTAAATATATTGATTTATCGATATATATATATATATTAATTTGAATTAAATTAATCATTGTTGTATTTTCACAATAAAATCATAACCATTGAAAGAATATAAATCAATCTCATCCATTGATTTGTGTGATATCCATGGATTGGGATCCATGGACTCCCAAAACCATATATAAGAAGAGGTAGCCCTTGCTCTTCATGACACACGATTACAACAACGAATGCTCTCTCTCCATCTCTCTTTCTTTAGACGTCATCTCTCTCCCCTCTCTCATAGTGGCTGTCCACCATGGAGCCCTTCTGAGAGTCGTCATCGCCGCAACATCGCTGTTATGCTGTCGGAGTATTTGCTCGTGGATCTCCGTCTCCTTTGGAGCGCCTCGCTCGTGAAGAAGATGTCATACCTTGTGTGACAAGATCAAGAGATCAGTTACTTGAATCATCAACATGGATTGCGAGGAGCACGCGTCTCATCAACGTGCTCGCAAGCATCTCATCCGTTGGTTCGGACTTGAGACAGGAGGTCTCTTGGTTTAGAGACTCGATCGTAACCACGCTTCAAGAGGTAACCCTAGTATCTATTTGTGGTTTAGATGAAAGGATTCAATAAGTATTCTTGGATCATGTAATTTCATCATTTAAAATTTTTTAAAATTCCATTGCTCGAAGCAACTAGTGCTACTATCACTCCTGATCGCATTCGACACGATCCTTACGCTTCTGTGATGCACTTAAGGATTTCCCCATACCCTTCAAGAATATGTCATGCACGGATACAAACTTTCCCTTCGCATAGACCTTCTTATTCTTGTCTATAGATATACGCTTATTATAAAATCGGACTTCGAAATCCTTCTTGAGTAGCATTGAGACAGATATCAGATTCTGACATATCCCTGTGGCATATAGTACATCATTCAGTACCATAACAATGTCCCCCATGTCAAGTATGTATGTCCCAACACCTTCCAAGTCTAGGTAGGTATTGTTTCACATGAAGATCCTATGTTCTTCTTAAAAAAACTCAGTTCCTTGAAGTCCACCAGGCCCTCCTTTATCTTTGCGATGTATCTGGTTGCTCCAGAGTCGATCCACTATCCGTCACTGTCTATGATGATGGAGTTGCATTCCACGATAGCCGCGAATTCCATATTATTTTTGTCTTTGTTTTCAGGTATTTTCAAATTTCCTGGATTCTTCTTGTTGGGGCAATTGACCTTGAAATGACCATATTTGTCGCAACTGTAGCAAGAGCCACGTGGGTATTTCTCACTCTTTCCCTTGAAATTTGCTTTGGAGGGGCCCAGCCTTTCCTTCACGTGTACGACCTTTTCTTCTTCTTCTTCTTCCTTGATCTCAAAGATCTCAACTTTCAATCTTTGCTTAGAAAGAACATGCTCAATTACCAGTAGTGCAGGTAGGTTCGTCACAAACATAATGTTGCCATTCATCCTCAGAGATGTGGCAACCATGTCGAATGACGGTGGGAGACTTCCTAGTATGGCTGCAATCAACATCTCTCTGGAATCGTGCAATTAACTGTCGTTAGATCCTTGGTCATCACGATCATCTTGTTCACCTCGAGATTCAGATTCCTTCGTTCCGCACGAGTTGTACTTGTGTAGAAGAAGCTGGACGCTCACTTCTGACTTGCATTGATATTTCTCCTTAGCTGTGGTCCAGAGCTCGTAAGCTGATTTGCGGGTCTTAAAGACCCAAATCAGGTTCAAATCCATGTGGGTCAGTATAAAGCTCCTACTCCTATTATCTGTTTTCTCCCACTGTTCGCAGGACCTAATTTCCTCCACAGTTGAATTTTCAGATAAGGTTCGATCAGGTTTGTCTATGATGGATTGTATGTTGTCGTGCAATAGGCTATGGTAGATCTTTCTACTCCACAACTCATAATTAGTACCGTTATGGTACTCAAATTTTCCACCTCAGTGATAATTGTCTTGCTTGTCATTTTTGGATCTAATGAGATAAAAGTAAGATAGGGATGAGATTGTAAATTTTACCTGGGATAAGCAAAGATAAAGTATATATATATATATATAACGTGATGTGAATAAAAAACTTTATATTCTATTCAGTGAAGCAAAAAAAATAACTGACTAATTAAAAAAATAACAGATAGATTTGATTACCAAAGAGAAAGATGTAAGTCTATTTTTAATAAGTCAGTTAAATAAAGCTAAAAAACTTTTTAACTACAAGGAATCGTAATCAATAAACCGAAAATCAATGTTGGTATGAGATTGAGCAACTTTAACTTGGTAATTATTAAAAAACTTTAATGACAATTTACATGATTGACTTGCAAAAAAAACTGTAGTAAAAAACTTAATGCAGAACAAAAAAACAAGCAATAAATTTAGAAAGAGTGAGTTAATTCAAACAAAAAAATTACATTAAACAAGTTTTGTTTTTAACACTATAAATTTTCTTAAAAAAAACTTAATCAAAAAATAAGGTTAAAACAACCTTGAAATCAATATACAACAAAAAACAGAAGAACATGTATTAAATAAACAGATCTTTAATCAATTTATGAAAAAACAACTTCCAGCCTAAAAAAAGAACGTGAATGTAAAAAAATTAACGAAGAGATTGTAAATGCCAACTCTAAATTTTTACTAAAAAAACAAAACAAACATGAATGACAACAAATCCTGCTATAACATAAGTATTAAAAAAATGACGTCTGAGTCAAAATAGAAGTATAAAAAAATTTAGGATGTTTTTTTAAAGAGAAGTTATAAGGATTTCTTGATAAAAGAACCTGGATTTAATAATAAAACCAACAAAGAGAAAAAAATGGGCACGCTACTCGGCGTAGGGTTTCAAAGAATAAGAAGAGATGGTAGCGGCAATGGCTACATCCTGCAATCCTATTTCGGAGGCGCCGGCAACAGTTACGATGGAGCTTCGAGGTGCTGGCATTGAAACAGATCACTCTGATACCAGTGTCGCCGTCTTCAGATAGAACGAGAAAGGAGAGCGAGGGAATTAGATGTGATAGATTGGAGGTGGGCTCCCGATCGGTGAGTTTCTTGTGTGCGATGGCATTCCCCTCATCGTGGGAAGTTATTTATAGGTTTTAAACCTTCTCCACCTTCACCTCCCATCCTTCATGCCCAATGGTTAGGGTCTCTGTGAGACCTGACCTTGTCGCAACCGTCGGAGGCGGTTGTTTGACCACGCCGATCACGGAGGCCACTCTACATGGCACTCATTCACACCTCATCGAAAAAATCATATGGGTTCAAAATAGCATGGAAACTGCAACAAGAGGAATGGGACATCATACCTCAAGATTTCGGTCACCTCAGTTACTCCTTCGATTATGAACGACGCAATCAACGCTCTGTTCGTGATGAGAACCACACACACAGGGTTGACCCTAACCTTCTCCATGTAGGGTAGTCTTTGGATCGTCGATCTGACACGCTCCAGTGGTATTCCGACGATGAAGAGGGAGGAGGAAGAGGGATGGTTGAAGGGGAATAGGGGTTTTGGGTATTTTTGAACGAGATGGGCAGGAGTATATGGATAAAATTTCGGATTCGGATTTGGCTCCGGATCCGAATGTGACCTGGACCCCTCCTCACTAAAATAGCCGTAACCCAGGCTTCCGAAGTCGGATTTTCAAGTTCTTGGGCTCGTTGGAAAGATCTCACCGAGTACTACGTGATGAATTACGAATAATTTTCTGGATAATGTAGGAAAAGTAGATTTACAATTAAGCTCAGATCCAGCCGTATTTTGCAGTTAAGTCCTTGTTTGGATTTTAGGGTCTTCACATCATAAAAATCTCAAAGAAGGTATCGTTCTCAAGACTTAATGTGGTTTTAATTGATTTCCAAATTCGGTCCCCTTGCATCCAAGTCTCATAGAGGAATGATCTCATAAAAATCTCAAAGAGAATGAAACCCATAAAAATCTCAAATGAGATTTGACTACAGTTTTAATTCCATACATGTGAACAAATGAGGGTGCTTATCCCTCATGTCTATCTAAGGCTCTCACGTCACCTACTCGACATATTGGCGATTTGGAGAAACACTTTGGTCACGTATGACTGGTTATGACACATATCATGTAAGCATGAATGTATGATATTGTACCTGAAACTTGAGATCTTGACGTCACTGGTCGGCGTAACTCTTCTGGCGGCTCTATACAGTCAACAATCTCTTCCTAGTTGTCTCAACGGCTCTAAAGGTTTCCTCTATGATATGCAGTGTGAACATGGTATTGTCACCCACATGTTGCCAATATAAAGGAGTGGCGCATCGCCTTCCATACAAGGCTTCAAATGGTACCATGCCTATGATGATGTGGTAGCTTTTGTTATAGTAAACTCAACCAGTGGGAGGTGATCCTTCCAGGATCCCTTCCATTCAATTGCACACGCTTGTAGCAAGGTCTAGATGGTCCTCTCAGACTTTCCATCTGTCTGTGGGTGATAAGTTGAACTCATATGTAGCTCGATCCTCAAAGCTCTCATGAATTCTCCCTAGTAGTATGAAGTAAAGCGGGAATCTCTATCTGAAACCACCTCTTCTGACATCCCATTCAACCGAATAACATATTGGATGTATAATTTGGCTAGTTGTACTGATGTATATGTCATGTCGACCAAAATGAAATGGGCTGACTCGGTCAACCGGTCGACGATCACCCATATCGCGCCATGTCTATCGGGGGTGCATGACAATGATGTCACAAAATCAATGGAGATGCTCTCACATTTCCACACCGGGATGGGAAAATGATGCAGTAAACGAGGAGGTCTTTGATGCTCTATCTTCACCATCTGGCAAGTAAGGCATCGGCTGACATGTTCGGCTATATCCTTTTTGATGCCCTCCCACCAAAAGTTTTGGCAAAATTTGTTGTACATCTTAGTGCCTCCTGGATGTATAGAAAGCTTGAACTATACGCTCATCAAAGATATCTCTCCTTAACACCTCATCATCCAGAACATACACATGGTCCCCCTTCCATAGGATGGATTCATGGACTCAGAATCCATCAAACTCATCCTTCAAGCATTCTTCAAGCTTCTACATCACTAAAGTTGGAGCTCCTTAGGCTTGAGCTTCTCGTGGTCCAGTAGTTTTCCAGTTTCTCACCTAACTTCAAGCTAACTACACAGGGTTTGTCTATCTGCACAAGTCTTATATTCTCGGTCCCAACCTAGAGCTTCAATACTTGTTTGCAAGAGCAACATCTGGAGGAACATCGAACAACACCACTAGGGCACTATCTCGGACTGATCGCTAGTAGACAATCTCCAGACACCAGTAGACCCATGACTCCCTCCTGAAGGTCCGCTTCTCTGTATCCATGTACACTGAGAAAGAGTCGAGGAGAAGAAGACAAAGAGGAATTGATGGGCTACATGTGCCCTCCAATTAGAATCGACCATTTGGTCGGCATCGTTAATGCAAAGAAAATCTCTAGCCATCTATAATATATAACTACTACTAATAGTGGGTTTTCCTATCTCCTCTCCTTTTTATTAACACGTGGCACTCACATATCTCTCCCCCTCCCATCCCCCCTCTCTCCTCCTCTCCATCCATTACTCTCTCTCCTCTCTCTTTCCATCCAGATTCCAAACACGTCCCACTTCCCTCTTTCTCTCTCTCCCCATATTCTCTCCTCTTCACTCATGCCTCTTTTATTTCTCTCTCTCTCTCTCCCCACTCACTCTTTCTCTATAGATTCTCTCACTCCCCCTCTCTCCCTCCATTAATTCACCTTTTATATCTAAAAAAAATCCTTTTTATAAATTTAAAAATTCATTAATATTAACTAAATAAAGGTCAAAGTATATATTATTCATATATTTATAAAAAAAATTGAAATATATATATTAAAAATCATTTTAAAAGTGATATTTTATTTTTAAATATACTATTTTGGAAAAAAATACTTTTTTTAAATTATTATTGATATCATTCATACTTAATAAATTTTAAGTAGTAGATTTTTTAAATCAAATGAATTCTTCAGAATAAACTAATTTACAATATCCTATTGCATGAATATTATTCTTTATAACATCTTATTAAATCTTGATTAATATATTATAATGAGGTCCTAATTATCTATAATACATAATTAACTTATTTTTATAACATTATTTAAAAGTTTAATAAATAGTTTAAGTTTATGGGTTGTTTTGTAAATACATGAGTTCAAATAGATTTGTTCCAACCAACTATTATAAGTCTTTCATTATTTCTTCTTTTATGTTATATAACTTCTTTATTTCCTCAAAATTTATCTTGTTTTTAAGGTTCTATTTACTTCAAGTCCTATTTTGTTTAACTTATCATTTTACTTTGCTATTTTTAGAAGTAACCAACCAATATATTTTTCAAAATAAAAATTACTAAAAATATTAAAAATATATTAAGGCGTAAAAATAATTTTCTTTCATAAATTTTTAGCATTTTGATAGTTATAATAAAATTTGTTAGATGTTACATTCATATACTTTTAAATATTAAAACTTTTTTTCAAAATTAGAACTTAATAAACAAAATAATTTATACGTATGGTTAAACTAAAATAACATAAAAATAAAACACATAAAATGAAATAAAAAATAAAACATTTTTTAAAGAATTAAATTTTGATAGATTTTAAATAAAAAATTAAATAATGGGATGTAAAGAATATGTTATCTGAATATATATATGCGTGTGTAACACATGATCGTAATATATACATATATATTATAAATCGAAATATAAGATGAAAAATAAAAATTAAAATTTTACTAATATGTATGGTATATGTAAGAGAAATTATAAAAAATACAACAAAGTTTTTTTTAAAAAACCATAAGATATTATAAATCTAATAAATATCAGTTATGATGTGACTAACACTAATAAAAAATAGATACACTTTTCTACAAAAAAACTCCCCCTCCTCCCCTTCTCAATTTCAAATTTTATTCTTTTATTTGTCGTTATTTTAATTAGATGTCTAATAAATATCAACTATGATGCTGATATCTAATAAATATCAACATTATCTTTAAGTCAAGAAAATAAAGCATGCTATTTGGAAAGGATGCCTTACATATCATTAAAATTTCTTCGCAATATGTTCATACTTCACATATTATGATGCCACTATGTTCTTATACATTATCTTGAAAATATACTCATGCCGCGAAGTGCTGGTATGCACCCTAGTTGATACTGTTCCCCAACTTTAGACATGTGGCGTACCATCGGCCACTTAATCAAAGAAGAAGCAAGGAGCTCCACCCGTCTAGATTCACCACCTAAATCACCTGCACAATAAGCAACTGGAGTTTTGCAGAAGATCCCTCACACCTCTTTGTATTCACCTCAAAGTCCCCTGGTCACATGCTTCTTAGCATGTGCTTTGGAGAATTATTAATGCACTCCCTAGCTTTCTTGATAACTCGAAGAAGGCCCCACCCTTGGGCCATTTATATAGAGTCTAGATAGTTTTTAATATTTGCATAAAGGTCCCTATAGACCTTAGTTAAGGGTAATTTCTAATTCTTATATTTACATTCATAACCATGGAGATATTTATTTATATCTTGCAATGTAAGCTAAGAAAATTGTGATTCTAGCACAATTGCAAAATCGATTTAATTTTCCTTCGGTTAGCATATTTTAAACATTTATTAGACATTTTATGAATTGTTTATGTATTTTTGAAGATGACATTGTTCTCATTATATTTAATCCACAATAAGCTGATTTTATCTCAGAAAATCGTGTAAAAATACCCATTGGAAAGAGAATGCAGCTGGAAATTTTTGGCACTTGAAAACTTGACTTTCATTGAGATTTGTGCATCTGATAAATTATTTGATGAATTGATTATTTGATTTTTCGTTATCCCACATTCTAATATATTCTAAAAATAAAAATACACATGTGTGCATCATTGACTGAGGTATATTGAGATTTTTCTTGATTTTTTTGAGATTATTTAATTAGATAAAAAAACATTACTAAGCATGGTATTTATAAATCTACGTTTTTAATTCATTCATATTATTTTAGAAAATTCTAAATTTTTTTATTATTATATTTTCTTTCATATCTTGCATAGATTTTATTTTATTACAACACAAAGCCTTTTCCCATATTAAGTAGGGCTAGCTACGTGGATTATTTACCTCTTTTCAGATCTATCTTAGGTCATTATTGGGATTAGATTCAAAAAATTAAGATCCATTCGAATAGTCTCATTCCAACACTTCTTGAGCCTTACTCGGCCTGTCTTAGCCGGCTCAACATCCCAACACTCGCATCTTCTAACTGGTACATCATCTGGCCTCCTTTGCAAATGGACAAACCACCTTAAGTGATTTTCTTGCATCTTATCATTGATCGGAGCTACAACCACTTTCCTTCTGATTGCTTCATTCCCAATCTAATCTTTACATGTATGTCCACACATTCACCTTAGCATTATCAATTCTGCAACTGATATTCTATGCACAAGTTCATGTTTCACATGCTGACATTCAGATTCATATAACATAGCAAGTTTCATTGCTGCTAGCAAGTCTCATTGCAGCTTTGTAAAAATTTCCTTTGATTTTCTCATCACATAAAACAATAGAGTCTCCTCTCCACTTAAGCCAACCTACATTTTGTGAATAACATATCCGTCAAGTTTCCCACCATGTTGCAAAATAGATCTTGAGTATCTAAAAAAATCTTTTTTTCTGAATATTATTGTCACCGATTTTTACATCGATTCCTTCACCATTGCTTCCATCAAAAGTTCACTTTATATATTCGGTCTTAGCCATACTTATATGAAATCCTTGAGTCACTAATGTGTGTCTCCATGTCTCAAGCTTCTCATCTACTCCATCTCTAGTCTCGTCAATCAATATAATGTCATCAGTGAATAAAATACACCAAGGTATCTCATCTTGAATGTGACTAGACAATTAATCTATAATCAAAGTAAAAAGAATTGGATTCAAAGTTGAACCTTGATGCAGACCAATGTTGATGTCAAAATAGTAAGTCTATAGATCACTACACAAGATGAATCCCTATCATACATATCTTTATGATGTAAATATCTAAGACATATATATGCCTCTTCTCCAAAGCTCACTACAATATCTTCTGTGGGACAGAATCATATCTCCAGTAGATTTTATTTCCTTGTATAACAAGAATCTTAAAAATGACTCAACTCATTTTCGAATTCATTGCTTTAATTGATCGCTTCTCTTACTTATATATCCATAAAATTTGTGAACATTTAAAACCCCATAAAAATCATCTCTTTTTGAAAATAAAACTTTGAGTTATTGGAAAAAAGGATTTTTATCAGTTGTGCCCTTGTGAGATATTGCAATGTCAGTTATGCCCCTCCCTTTTTTGAAATATCAATTGTGCCCCTACCTCCTTGAAAAATTCATAGTTCTACCCTTTTGTAATAAAAATTAGGGTTTTTATCAGTTGTACCCCTCCGAGATATTGCAATATCAGTTACGCCTCTCCCTTTTCGGGAATATTAGTTGTACCCCCGACTTCTTGTCATTTTATCACTTATGCACCTCCGTTAGTCTAACCGTAAATGAGTTGAACTTAAACATGATTTTTCAAACCATGGTGCAATTAAGAGGGGCATAGTTATCCAGATTTTATCGTCGTCATCTTCTTCATCCATTTGTTCTTCTTCCTTTCTCTTTACAACTCTCTTAATTACTCCTTCATGCATCCATTAAATCGCTAAAATTTTACATTTTCACGGATATATCACTCATTGCGGATCAAATGGTGAATTTTATTGAATTTTTCTGTGAGTTTTTATGAATCAATTAATCAAAAATTTATCCTAACTAAACAAATACTGAAAGTTCCCCTGTTTCAACTTGCAGCCTCCTCCTCCCCTCCCATTCCTCCTCCACCCCGTTCCTCCTCCTCTACCAGCGTATTTTTCATCCTCCTTTGCTCCCGCTTCGTCGAGAAACCTTGCGACTGCTCCAACAGCCAGTCCCTTACATTCATCTAAAGCAGCAGCCTCCTTCCTGTGGCTGCAACAACAATATGCCCCTTGTTAGAGGAGGAGGAGGTGACAAGGCACGACACAATATGGGAGGTGGAGAGGGAGGTGTGGGGTGGAGGAGCTCAGGGTGGAGGGAGAGGTGCAGGGGCGGCACGAGGAGCTGAGTGCAGAGAGAGGTACAGGGCGAATGGGATGTGCAGGGGGGGATCTCGCAGTGGAGGGGGAGATGCGGTAGTGACTGGAGGAGATGGAGGCGGAGAGGGAGGTGCTTGCGGCAGAGAGGGAGGTGCGTGCGGAGGAGAGGTGTGGGTGGAGGAGCATGGGGAGAAGGGGAGGTGCAGGGATGGAGATGAGGGGGTGGGCTGGTTAGGAGGGGCAGAGGAGGGGCCGAAGGTGGGGGAGGATGTGGGGAAGAAAGGGGCGGCAGCGAGAGGTCAGGTTGGGGATGGAGGAGGAGGGACCGTAGGTGGGGGCGGAGGTCGGGCTGGAGATGGCGAGGGGAGGTCTGGATGGGGATAGAGAGGGAGCCGAAGGTGGGGGGAGGTGGGGAAGCAAGGGGAAGCGGTGGGAGGGGTTGGGGGTGGTCAGGAGGAGCCAGTGGAGGAGCAGGAGGTTGAGAGGAGGAAGAGAAGGTGGGAAGAGGAAGAGGATGATGGAGGAGGAGGAAGAAGAAGGGGCTAGACATTTCAATACATTTTTTAAAACTAATTCATGTTATGTCCTCAAAGTTAACGTCTGTTTGCATTGGAGATGAACGACAACTAACCCGAGAGGTACAAGTGATATAATGTCAAGAAGTCGGGGGCACAACTGATATTCCCGAAAAGGGAGGGGCATAGCTGATATTGCAATATCTCGGAGGGGCACAACTGATAAAAATCCTAAAAATTATGACCCTATTAACAGAAGGGCAAAACCGTGAATTTTGTAAAAAGGTAGGGAGACAACTGATATTTTAAAAGAGGAGGGGCATGACTGATATTGCAATATCCCAAAGGGCACAACTGAATAAAAAATGTAAGAAATAATTATAGATCCTCACATTACCTCATCGAGTTCGACTTTGGAACTTATTAATTACACATTAAGGGAACAACATCTGCATTAAACTAATTGAACATTTTTTTGTGTGATATTGAGCAATCAATGATTTTTAACTACACACGACAAGATTAAACTTATGATTTTGGCAGTATGTCATAGAGGTAATGGAGAGTTGCAAAACAAATAATAGTTTCCAATTTCATGTCACAACTCCATCAAATTTTTTAAAAATAAAGTCAATCATCATTTTCGCGAAGGAGTGTAAAAAGTTTAACATCAATTAATAATCAAAAACACGTCCCATTTACTCTTGGACTGGGTTGACTTTCGAATTGATTACCCATTTGGGTATGGGTTTAGAATTGCCTCGTGGGCACTCAAATCCAAATTTACCCCAAACCTGACTAAAAAAATATTGATACAGATATGTATGGCGCATCGTTAGTCAAACTAGCGAATCCATTTCATATATAATAGGTGTTGACTTGCATGTTTAAAGATTCAACTCAATTTTCTCCTTTCCATAAATTTATTTGTATTTAACTACATTTATGTATCTCTAGTAAATAAAATTATAAACCTTTAATATTCCTTACACATGCATCTCTTTATGTATCGTCCTTTACATGATCTTCCTTTGTTTTATTTATGTGTCAAAATCTTGTCTACATTTAAGAATAGCTTTAGGTTTTATTGTGCTGAATATATGGATACCCATTGAGTGCACAAATATCTGATGGGTATATGTGTACCTGCTATAAATTACCTGTTTAATAAAATGGACATGTATGGGTGATGATTTTATAAATGGGTACATATTTAGTAATATTGGTACCTGCCTCAAACCCGATCCGTTGACATACCTAATTATAACATGCAGTTATGAAGTAACAACGGAGTTGTAAAAACGTGGAGAACTTATAAAAAAATAACAAAGGAGTTGTAAAAAAGTTAAGAGTTGTAGGATTGATTCAAGGTATGTGCTCTAACATGGAGATGTAAAAACTAAATAAGAAATCATGAAAATATACTTGAAGTTGTAAAAAAAACATTTAAAAAAGCTTAGAGTTGTGAAGCCAAAGAAATAATTACAAAAAGTAACATAGATTTGTAAAACTTGTTAAAGAATCGTAATATACACACATGGACCCTTCAAAATGTGAGATCTTGTCGGATCCATGTTAAGCCATCAATGAGATGTATCAATCGCCGGTATTACGTCATACTATCTCATTAAATTTGAATCTCATTTAATAATATCAATTTACTACTTTAGTTTTGTCTATATTTGATAATTTTCATAATACTTTTATTTATCAAAAATCCATTTTCATCGCAACGAACTGGATTTATGCATATACTTGTAAACCACCCCCAACAAGTTTACGCAGAATTTATATTCAGCTTTGTAAAGTTGTTAATACATTTTCTTACATTCTCATTCATAATGTTTAAGTAAAATGTGTATATTCCTTCGTAAAGTTAGTATTGTCCATTGCCACATCGTTTATTTTTACACGTCATTTGCCAGCATTATTTAAAGTAACATGCGTAGGTTTGAAGAACTATGTAATAATCGTTCTCCCTTTGCAAAGCTCCTGAACTTTGTAAAATTTTTACCGCGACCTGCAAGATAAAAATACTTAATAATTTATTAATTATATTTGGGAAAAGATAAGATGCAAAAAAATGAATAAAAAATTGTAAAATAAACGAACTAAGATGTACAGTATGATATCAATCATATAAGGTAGTATATCATTACGTAATATATAATCATTATTTCCACACTAAGGGGATGTTCGTTTGGAAGATAAGGGGGAATGGAATAAGGGGAATAAGCCTCCAACACGCTTCCCCGTGGTACGACTATTCCACATTATTTCATCTTATTTCACTCTTATTCCTATCTTTATCCCACCTTACCTACATTTATTTCACCTTATTCTCCTTATTCTTATCCTCCAGCCGAACGGAGAATAGACCCTTATTTCCCTTATTCCCCATCCTTATTCCTGCTTATTCTCCTACCGAACGGGCCCTAATTGTCGGAGATGTCTCTGTTTGTCACTTGGCGCGACAGGTAAATGTTGATGTTGATGATGGTGTCGTTGACGATGGAGGAGTTGTTTGCGAGCAATGATGGTGGAGGGATCTATAGAGCAGTGGCGGAGCCACGATACAGAATAAGAGAGGCACATCAACATATAATAGTAATAAAATAAGACTATAACATTAAAAATAAACCACTATAGGCATGCATATGCATGGAGATATATAAAGACATGTTTTTTTATATATAAAACGAATTTAAAACATACATATGTACACTCAGTTGTGGACAGAGTATTACACACTAGTCGAAGAAATACACATAAATATTTCTGTGTATCATTAACCTAAAAATCGATACAAAACCACATCCTGGAGTGGATTCTTTCGCTTTCAAAATTGTAATATGGTAAATTATTACTATATTGAAATTGAAATTATGGTTCACGTCGAAATGCTACTAATTCAATTAAATCGGATGACTCTCATCTAAAAGAATGCTTAGAGAAAAAATAAAGTGGTGACCAGTACTACAACCCTAGAGATGATAAATTTCTACATATATCTTGATAACATATCCACATGTGCAATTATATGCATAGTATCATATATCACATGTTGCACGTAAATGCAACAATTGAATTGTGTGTCTTACTTACATTCTTAGGTGATTTCAATATCACACATTAAATCTAAAAATTAGATGTATTACATGAAACTAATATATTAATAAATCTTAATATAATCTAGGATCTAAATACATACTGATCAGGAATAAAAATATCATAATGGTAATATATAATGCATTTTAATGATATTAATCCCTAAAATTGTACTTGCTTGCTGCAGCCAGTGCAACTAGTCCATAAGCAAATGGGGTGTGCACAACACGTCCTAGAGAGAGGCAACGACTGGGGTACGATGTCAATGCGTGGGAGGGGACTTAAGGGAGGCGCAACAACCTAGAGAGAATGTGCAAGAGCCGAACCGAGAGGGATGGAGGGCACATGCATAGGGATGAAAACAAATGTGAATATATTCATATCCATTCGCTATCATATTCATTTTATACATATTTTGGTATTCATATTCATATTCATTTTAAAATAGATGCGGATATTGATATCACTTTGACATTCGCTAATATTTGCATTTATATTTGTATATTTGTTTTCGTACATAAGTATAGTAATAGATATATTTATAATTGTGTGTAACACCATTTTATGATTGCATTCATCATTATTTATATAATTGTTATGAAATTACTATATCCGATATATCTATTTATGTGTAAACCATCATAAACATGTATATCTTTGCTAATCTATTATTTTTTTTATTATTATTCATATCTGATTTGTATTCGTTTTACATTTGTATTCATTTTTAAGGATATGATAACACATTTTTCACATCCATCAATATTCGTATCCCCATTCGTATTCGTATTTTAAAATGAATAAGGATATGATTATACCTATATTCGTATCTGTATCCAGCCGTTTTCATCCCTACACATACGTGATGAAGGCGACAATTCCGACATTCAACTCTTGATAGATGGGGGGCACAACATACAAATATAAGGTATTATTTAATTCTTAATGAAGCAAAGTAAAGAGAAATTGCGAAGTTAGGGGGCCACCTGCCCCCACGTCAAAGATGTGGGTCCGCCGCTGCTATAGAGGCATGCAGAGGAAGAAGGACATCGTCTTTGGTGAAGGAAACCTACACGCCACTGTCATCACCAACACTCGTGCGTACCATATATGCGCGTCGGCAACATCGGCATTTGTAATCTTCTCCATCACCAACAGCATGTGGAGGAGGCTGTGTCTCGCATACCGTCACCGTCCATCACATGTCACTTGTCGTCGCTCGCCGTCCGTGTTCTTCCACAGGACATTCCTCCACACATCATCTCTTAACGTCGGCCTTCACATGCTGCCATCTTATCCACCGTCGTCGTCCTCCTACCGCCATCCTCTCCATCGATATCCTCCACCTCCGTCCGCAAGAGTGATTTTATGATTCAGAGGAGAGGTTCTAAATTTTAGGGAAGAAGCAGAATGTGAGAGAATAGGAGTAAATTTAGGATTAACATTATGCAATTGGAAACTTAACATGATTGAAATCGGTTTTAATAAATAAAATAATAACCAATAACATGCCATTAATCATAATCATCCGATCGATTAGGATCGAATGTGGTGGATGACATACCATAAAAATGGTAAGACCTATCTCATTTGGAGTTTCGCCAATGTATGTGCGTGCGTGTGCACGTATACATACACATACACGCTCGCACACACATATACGGATATATCCCTTTCAATGAAGCGGGTCATTCATATAACAGGAATAGGGATGTAAATGGTTACAGATATATCTGTATCCGATTCATCACCGTATCTGTTTTATATAAAATTTGACATTTGTATCCATATACATTTTAGAATGGATACGGATATGGATATCGTTTTAATATCTGCTAACATCCGTAACCATATATCTGTTTTCGTATATAAATAGAGTCATAGATTCATTTTTAACCACATATAACATAATTCTATACCTACTTTTACCATATTTGTATAATTTTTATGATACAAACATATTTGGTAAATTTTTATCATGTGTTTTCCATCCAATTCATATATATATATATATAAGTTGATTTTATAGAGTATTTTTAACATTACTTATATGCAATCAGTAACCATTTTACATCCGTATTCGTTTTTTAAAGATACGGTAAGATAGTTTTAAATTTTTAATATGTGTCAATATCTATATTCGCATCCATATTCGTATTCAAGGAAGGTGAAATTCCTCATGTAAATGTAGATTTTTTTATATAAATATATGTTTTATAATTGTATTCACACATTTAAATTACAAAAATAATATTTCAAAATTAAAACAATGTTGATGGGCTTCCTCTCGATCGTATCATGCTGTTATTATTACACGATCCATTCTACAAATAGTGTGTATTCTAGGAAATTAACATTGTTCTTGGGTGTTTGTGCTTCTCGGGTCCAATCGTAGACTCATATCTCTTTTCTATTTCCTTCAACTCTACTAGTAATGATGACCTTCATGTCTTTTGTGATATTTTTGTTATTAATACATAGAAAATTTTACCAACCAAAAAATTCAATTATTATCTGTCTAATTACAATTTTGGCTATTGTAATGAGAAGGAAATGATGAACAAAGTTAGATAATTGTCCCCCGCAATTGGAGCAAATTTCCTTGTTTGGTGATATTAAAAATGTATTCGTATTTTCCTTATTCGTGCGATTCGTTGTGTTAGTATACATGAATGTGATTTTCCTACAATTAAGATAAGTGATAAACTTGACTTAGAAATAACCAACTGAAAAATAAAAAACTATGTTACCACTATAAAAAAAGCAGTTTAAAAATGAAGGATATGGGAGAATCCTTAAGTGTATCGTGGAAGCGTGAGAATCGCATCATATACGATCGAGAGCGACTAGTTGCACTAGTTGCTCAATGCAACGGAATTTAAAGATTCTAATCGATGAAAGCGCATGATTTAAGAACACTTCTTGGATCGTTTCATCTAACCATGTAATAAATAAAGGAATACCTTTTGTAGCCTGGTTGTGATCGAGCCTCTAAGAGAAGAAACCTCCCTGTCTCAAGTCAGATCAATCAGAGGAGGCGCTTGCGAGCATGGGGATGAGTCGCGTGCTTCTCGCAATCCAAGTTGTTGATCCAAGCAATAAATCTCCTGATCTCGTCACACGTGATCGAACGTCTTCTTCACGAGCGAAACACATCAAAGAAGACGCAGATCGTAAAATTGTCGAAGCGGCAACACAACGCCGATGCGACGACCTTCTCTTAGGGATGGAGTGGAAGATCACTCATGGAGAGAGAAGGGGTGGCGTGAGAATGCGAGAGAGAGAGAGAGAGAGAGGAGATGTGTTGTTGATATTGCAACTTGAAGAGAAAGGGTGCCTCTTCCTATATAGGGTTTGGGGAGTCTATGGATCTCAATCCATGGACAAAACAAAATCAATGGATGGGATTGATTTATATTACTTTTAATTACCATGATTTTGGTGTAAAAACACAACAATAATTAATATAACTCAGATTAATATATATTGATAAATAAATACAAATTAATTCAAAATTAAATCAATTTATCATGGAGATTGTGAGGAGGAGATTGCGCCCATCCCTAAAAAGGGGGGACGGTCACCTAATCCTCATAGGACTTGGTAGTCGTGTAGTCGTCCACCTCTTTTACTTGGGAGGGGCAATCTCCTTCTAATTCGTGAGATTACTTATCTCATGAAATCTACAAGATTATCTCACAAAAATAATTCATAATTATCTTGTGAACATTGCAATCATGTCATTGGAAATATGTGAATCACATTCACCATCCAAAACAAAATGTAAATTATATTTTCAATTAATTATCCAATGTGAACCCAATTCACATCAATAATTAATCAACAAATATAAATCACAATAATCTCTCTCTAATATACCATAATCATATTTATAATATACATGAATAATTGGATAGAGATATCCATATTATTGATATTCATAATAATTAAATCACATTTAATTATATTGGATCATCATTCTCATGCATCCAAATAACATGAATCAAATTCATATTATTCATCATATTTAATTATCCATTTCTCAATGCTTAGATATAATTCAATAATGGAATTATTCTTGAACTCTTTCAAGAATAATGTGCTTTCTCCGCAGATACTTGCTGATATGGACTGGGTCATTGTATGTTCCTCATATAGTGACTTGGATATTGAGATTACATCTCAAATTTAGATCTCATGGACCTCTTATATATGCTTGATTAAATCAAGGATGTAAATCTAATCTTCTCATTGTATATGAATCTCATTCAGATCAATGTCCAACACTTGGACCAAGATCATATTACTTATCTACTGATAGGAGTCACTAAAATCCATACCTATTTCATCACTTCCTCAGAATAGAAGCGTCATGGTTATACAATCGTTTATGATTACATCACCCTCATGTATTCCTAATACCTGTACATCCTGCATACTAAAAGACTTATGATAAATCCGGAGATATAGATCAATTTTACACTATCATCTTTAGGGTTTCATCATCAAGTTTCTCAATCTTGATCATTGGGAGTTAGTATCAATCATATGTTTTACAAAAAAAACATATATTATACCTACAAATTCTTGTCATGCTTCCAAAGCACGACGACCATGCATGGAATTTGATCAGTCCCAATACCTCATGAGTGAGCTCATGTCTTCCGATTCACATGTGAACCTGTATGATCCCTTTGAGAAATTGTATTACTCATATACCCTCATATGCACACCTGCTCGCCGGTATATAAACCTTGATTAGATCATCAACCTATTGGTCTGCCAAATGTAGACACTCAGACATATAACAACACAACTATCTCTGGTCAAAGGATATGCCTATATCGTGACAGTACATGACATAGGACTTTGGTTATCTCGATCTCGTTAAGTCAACTCTTTGACTTAACTAACCCAATACCTCTGAACTCTATTCCCATGCAGAGGAAATGCATTAAGTGGTCGGTCAGATATCAACCTAATGAGAAAGAATTGTTATCTCCTACTCAGACTGGAGATCATCTCTTAATAATCATTTGACGGTGCTTGATGAGTCATCAATCTAACTCCTTAGATATTCATCCAAGCACCAGACTCTATGATTCAATTATTGAATCAACAACTGTATGATCATTAATACAATCATGATACATAACCTTAATTGTGCAGAGGGACCTTATAGTGCATTCATCCATTTAATCTCAGATAGGGAGTGAAAAATCAATAACTTTTATTGATAGATCAATTATTACAATAAAAATTATTGTAGGAATGGTTCGCCTCGGGCTCACATGACTAATAAAAATTACATATTTTTGGTTAATGAATGATACATTTATAACAATGAACTCTAATTATGTATGTTACAAAAGGAAATATATAAAAAAATATTTGATATCGAAAAACAAAGTTGCCTATTAAATTGTTAAGAAGAAAATGACCAAATTGATGTAAACTACTATTAAATTCTAAGTGATCCTAGTTTCCTTGTATGCAAGATTCATTAATAAGAATATGATTTTTTTAGATGAGTAAATATTGGAACTATGCTTATTTAAATCAACACACATTAATAAACTATACTACCATTTTACAAAAGGGAATTTTATGCTCATAAACTTCTATACTTTCAATATCACGTATGTAACCCTCTATAGTCACGAATTAAATCCAAAATCATGAATAGTGCTTATCTCTCAGGGATTTTAACACCCATAACCATACATGAGGGGAGGAGGGTTATAGGTGTATGACTATCTGAAGAGTTGAGCATTATGCAGAGTTCTGGGTGTAATTCGCGATTATGGAAGGTTATGTACATAATATTGAAAGTATGCAGAATTATGAGTGTAAAAATCTCTTTACAAAATTGCTATACATAGATATAAAATTTAAATGATTAAATGTTAAATATATGAAACAAGAAGATCTTTTATCATGTATTTTACAAATACAATGATGCAAAAACAAATATTGACTCCATCCCTTTACGAACTTGGATATCGAAAATTAAATGAGCGCAAGCTTAATATGTCAAAGTTACTTTTCACAAATGTTTTTATAATGCTTGTTTTTGTATTTTTAAAGTATATTCAAGGATTAATTGAGAAAATTATTAATCAAACAAAGTTTACAAAATCATCTACTATGTTACAAATAAGCTATATTAAAATACAATACGATGATTTCTATTGATATATTAACAAATAACTCCTACAGCATATCGGACTCCTTTATTGATTAATTGTTGGTTGATGTGGTCAAGTGTAAACATGGGATGCAAAAATAAAAAACAAATCATTGTTGCAAAGAACATTGACATGCTTACATAGTGGTGATCAACATTTAATTATTAAAATAAAAAATATTGAACCAGTAGAAAATTACATTACAATAAGAAGACTAAATGAAAATAAGTGAACCTTGTTGAATCACTTGATTTTCTTCGCCGGAGAAAATGGAATAAGGGACACAGTATATGGAGATAAACAAATGCAACTGTTGTTCGCTATATTTAAAATTAATAATAATTACTTAATTATGGAAACAAGACCTATTAAATATTACGAGGAAACATATTAAAGAGTATTTAAGGATTAATTTAAGGGATTTTTACCTCGGGATCTCAAGAATCTCTGTAACTAGGGAAATCTTACTTCGTCCACTAGGAATAATTTGGACTATTTGGTTAGGTAGAAATGGTATGCTTTTTTACCTCGGGATCTACTGTGAGAATGTAATATTTCATTTTAGGTCTCTTCTTGAGTCCTGGCTATTGTAAGATTCTGTGTAATCCATTCTCTTCATATTAATTTAAGTGGGGTGGACACCTAAGCGTGTTCCCCCCTTTTTGAATAAAAAAGATTCTCTGTAACTTACCTCTTAGATTTTGTAAACATCATTATTATCCCCTTGACCTTGTAAACTTATTAACTCTTACCCCCACGGACTCTGTGCGTAATAGACATCCATTTATACCTCCGCCCACAGCTTCTCGTGCCACCTCCGCCGATGGCGACTTCTCACACTTTGAACGACCTCAGTGAAAAGTTCTTCAAATTGATGGTTAAGTCTGACTCATTCAAATCTCCTTCGTCTCCTTCTTTGAGAAAGCATAGGCGAAGAATAAGAGTCATCCGGTAAAACGCCAAGTATTGATCGGGTGCTGCTTCCCTCCTCTGAAAACATGTTCTACGAGTTGACTCAAGGGTCCCATACCTCTGTCGAAGATTATTCCAATGGGGTACATCTTTTTTTTGATGGGTAAGTAAAATTTCATTAACTAAACTGCAGAAAGCAGTAAAACCATTACAAGAGAGCACCTTAAAATGTGCTTTACATAGAATGCCCTCAAAAAAGACAAAAATTTGAAGAGGTTAGAGGCGGCTGAGAGAACAAAAATCAGCACAAAAAATTAGGACAGTAAGTGTCTAGCTTTAGTAACTATGCAGGAAGCGATTTTGTCTGAAGTTGCGGAGCAAGCAGAGGTCCAGCGGCTGTTGCGTTCCGCCCACAATTCCCATGTCGTAGCAGCAAGAATGACGCTCCATTTTTCACGGGTTTTGTGCTCAGGAATGGCCGAGATCCATTCAGCAATACCAAAGATGGATAGGGTGGGAGGACATGAAAGTCCCAAAGTTTCAAGAGCAAGTGACCAGCAAGTAGCAGAGAAGTTACACATGAAGAACAGATGGTCACGAGATTCATCATCATTTCCGCAGAGGTAACATTTGCCTGGGTTAAAAAGCCCATGCCGAGCTAGTCTTTCAAGAGTGGGAAGACGGTTGATCATTGCGCGGTAAAGTGTGCAAGAATGCCTTGGCGCAGAACGCCTATTCCAAACCACATGTGCCCAGGTAACAGCTGGGGCCCGAGGCCTGATCAGCTCAAATGCGTCCGAAAAGGAAAATCCCTTAGGGGAACGGGTCCAGACATGCTGGCCGTTCGAGCAAGAAATAGCGTTACTAAATTGATCACGCATACGGAGAATGGTTTTCCAGAGCAAGGAGTCACTGGAGGCTGGTGTAACCTCCCAGATGGAAAGGGAGTTTAGGTACTTGGAGCGCATGAAAGTGGCCCATAGGGAGTTCTCCGCGGTAAGAATTCTCCACGCCCATGACACGATCATGGCGTCCCGGAGTGAGGTGCAGCTTCGCAAGCCCAAACCTCCCTCAAGCTTCGGCAGACACACAGTTTTCCAAGCGATGTGGTGATGGCCAAAACCCCAAAGGAAGTCGGCGCAAAGTTTGTCAATCCTGCGAGTGGAACTACACGTAATGAGCGTTCCAGCAACCCAAAAAAACGAGATCCCAGCGATGACAGATTGAAGTAGTTGCCGCCGCCCAGGAAGGGAAAGAGCGGCTGCTTTCCAACCGCCGATGGAGGCCCTAACCCGATCTTCAAGATTCTTCATGGCCGTGACGCGCCCGCATTTGGAAACCAACGGAATGCCCAGATAAGTTGTTGGCAGCGAGTCCCTGAGCACCCCAAGTTGGAGTGTGGTCCCGAAGTCATTAGGAGCACGTTTTGGTCTGAAAAGTTTGCTTTTCTTAGCGTTCATTTTCAGCCCGGAGACTTTAGCGAAGTCCTCCAAGATCTCCCTAACAGCAAGGAGAGAGGAGGGCGAGCCACGGCACAAGAAAAGAAGGTCATCAGCGTAGATAAGGTGAGAAGGCACCCTTCGGCTGCCACGGCCCAGCGGCATGAGGCGGCCTCTAGCAACCGAGTTATCCACAAGATTGGTAAGAGTTTCCATGCCGACCACAAAAAGAAGCGGACTGAGAGGGTCACCTTGTCGGAGACCCCTGGTGCCCTTAAAGAAGCCCTGAGATGAGCCATTAATCAAGATGGAGAAGGATGAGGTGGTGATGCAGTTGGTGATCCATCCAACCCAAGTGGAGCATAACCCCATAAGTTCCAAGCTCTTTAGGATGAAAGCATGCTCGATTGTATCAAATGCTTTTGTTAAATCAATCTTAAGGCAAGCCCTAGCCAGATTTGCTTTCCTTTCAAAGCCCCCAAGCACCTCCTGGGCCAAGCGGGTGCTGTCTCCGATAGATCTGCCTTTAACAAAGGCAGTTTGATTTAGGGATATAAGTTTAGGGAGCACAGCTGCCATGCGAGTGGCAAGGAGCTTGGCAAAGACCTTGTAAATGACGTTACAACAAGAGATAGGCCTGTAGTCACCCAAACTAGCTGGCGAGTTCTTCTTGGGTACCAGAGTGAGGAAAGTGTGGTTAGCTTCCCTCACCATGTGCCCACCTTTGTGGAGGAATGCCATCGCATCGCACACATCCTCCTTGACGAGGTTCCAATGTAACCTGTAGAATTTAGAGTTAAATCCATCTGGGCCAGGGGCTTTGGATGAGGGGATATCGCGAAGGGCAGCCCATATTTCATCCACATCGAATGGCCTGACCAACCAGCGACTCTCCTCAGGCGCAAGGCGGTGCTTAGGGGGTGGGGGGTCCGGCGCTAAGGGCCTGGGGATCTCCGGCCAAGGAGGTCTCTAAAGAAGGCCACGGCGTTAGAAGCCACAACCAGATCGTTATCCACAAGGCGACCATCACTGTCCAGGAGAGGGGGAAGAGTATTTCTTGCGGTACGACCCTTCGCCGACAGGTGAAAGAATTTCGTATTTCTGTCCCCAAGTTTGAGCCAGTCAATCCGGCTCTTTTGACGCCAAGCGGATTCAAGGTCGTCCTCAAGCTTTTCCAAGGACTCCTTTGCATCAGCCTCAAGCTGGGCCATAATGGGGTCAAGAGGCTCAATACTCAAAGCGTTATTGATCATGCCAAGAGTTGAGTTCATAGACTTAATGTCATTGAACACATTCGCCTCTTTCGAGGCCCATGCACGGAGCGCCTTCTTGACATTCTTCACTTTTTTGAGTAGGCAGTAGAGCGGGTTACCCCCGGGTCGCAGGTTCCAGGCCGAGGAGATGACCTCTGAGTAGCCTGATCTAGAGGCCCAATAATTGAAAAAGCAGAAGGGCTTTCCTTTGGGGGCCAGCTCCCCAAGCTTAATCGATAACAGGAGGTGATCCGAAAATTGAAGCGAGATGTAGGACAGAGGGCGGTTGGGGAAGAGGGCAAGCCAGGAGTCATTAACCAGCGCACGATCAAGGCGGGCAGCAATTCTTGTAGGTCCAATGGAGGAGTTAGACCAAGACCATGGGTTTCCCGTGGTGGGGAGTTCCAATAGTTTGCATCCCTCAACACAATTATTAAAATCAGCCATGGGGCCACTCGCTGGTGGTCTGCCACCTCTCTTTTCCGACGCATATCTTACCGTGTTAAAATCTCCAAGAACAACCCATGGAGTATTATCCATGGGCTGATTGTTCAGGAGGACATTCCAAAGGTCTCTTCGCGCACTAGGGCAGTTGGCGTCGTAAACGATAGTGACCAAGATATTTAGGCCACCAGCATTAGTGCACGAGAGGGAGAGTGCTTGCGGGGAAGACCACATTGTTGTGCATGTCCATGAGGCAGCATTCCATAGGACGTAAACTCGTCCCAGGTCGGTTTGATTATGGAGAACGTTCCATCCTGATGGAATTTTTGATTCAAACTTTTGCCTATTTTCAGGCCGTATCTTTGTTTCGATCAGTCCGACAATATCAGCTTGCAGCCCTTGCAGGGATTTCCAGAGGACCTTTTGTTTGCGCGGCTTGTTGAGCCCACGCACATTGCATACCGCAATTGACATTAAATATTGGATGATTGGCCATCGCGGCCAACAGATTTATGGAGGCCCGGAAAGGGCTTCTTTTTCTTGTGCGAGGCCACCGACCAGATTTGATTGGACTCAACCATGATTTTTGCAGTGTTGTTCCCCACCAAATGGGAAGGCCGCGAAGGGTCTTCAGCTCTAGGGAAATTGAGGTCAAAGGTGTCGGAGGCCTTTGGCCCTGCCTTTCTAAAGTGAGCAGGAGGCCTTTGCATAAGGGCCCTAGGCCCAAATGGGAAAGCGCTGAAAGGTCTTCCGGGGGGCCTCCTCTAGGCTTTCGGCGGGATCTCCAGAGTATTCACCACAGGCACAACAACATTGATCGAGGTTCCAGCAGGGATCTGCCGAACAAGAGGGGGAGGCGGCGAGGCAGGATCCCATGACTGCACAATGGGGGGATCCAGGCAGCAAAGGAGGCCCCCGAGGTTGCCGTTTTCACGTGTGGATGAATTGGGGCTCTGAAGTGCCCCGATTGTGGAGGGCAGAGATGGATTAGAAGCGGTGTGAGGAGGAACAACACCGGAGAGCTGATCTCCACAAGCCTTAGAAGATTCAGGAGAGGTGCTCTCGCCGTGTGGGTTGAGTAGGGCCCCATATGGCTGAGCAGGGGTCAGATGAACCGCCGAGGTGTTTCCATCTTCAGACCTTCCGTCGACGGTGTGACCTTCCACGGACCGGGGAGCTGTAGCGTTAGCGGTAACCGTGAAGGGGCAGCTTGCAGTATTGTGGTTAAAAGTAGAACATAGCGTGCAACGGGGGGGGGGGGGGGGGGGGCTCCACTCGAGCTCAACCCCTATCATCTGTCGATGGCCATTGAAGAAGACCAGGGGTACAGCCTTAGGGATTTCTTTGGATGCACGAATGGAGATGCAACAACGCGCATAACTTTCCTTTTGGCCGGAGGCAGTTGCCGCGTCCATGAAGAGTGGTGTGCCCAGAAGGCTCGCCAGTTTATTTAGTATTGGGGAGCAATGTCCAAGACTGAGTCCATGGAAACGCACCCATACCGGAACTTCCGATAGGAAATCGCGTTCGAAACAGGAGCAGGCATCCCAACGGCGAATGACGATGAATCTCCCTTGGAATAACCAAGGTCCACCATCAAGAATGCGCTGGCAAGCTTCCGCCGAAGCCAGTTGAAGGTAGAAAAAATCATTTGGCCTTGGAAGAAGTTTGAATCCCCCAAGAGGCCTCCAGACCTTCTCTATAAAGGAAATAAGGAGCTTGCGATAAGGGTTCTTACCGAGCACATAAAACACTAACGTGTTTGCCCATAGTTGCTGCAGAGAGCAGATGTCGGCCTCCGTGGCGAAAGCGACCTCTTGGCCATCAATAGTTACAGGAGGCTCGAAGCCCATACGCCGTGGGGGTGGGAGAGGTCTAGGCCCACAAGCATCACGCCAGGAGGGGCGCGGATCGGAGCCCGAGGTGGAGGCGCGTGAAGGGGGGGCGAGAAGGTGGCGCGGATCGGACCCGGAGGTTCCATTTTGTAGAGCGGGTGTTTGGTCGGTCGGTTGGGGAAGGGGAAGTTCAGTGGATGTTGTAGCAACAACAGCGGGAGGCGAAAGCGGTCGTGGGAGGGATGGGGGTGAGGGTGGGAGTTGATGGTTGGAGGTGGGGAGAGAAGAAGGGATGGTGTGGTTTGGCGGCGGCGAGTTGTTAGGGTTTTGGAGGAGAGGGGGAGGGTCGGAAGGGGGTGGGAAGGGGAAGGGGTCCATCTGCAGACTTCCAATGGGGTACAACTTAGGTGAATAGGGGAATAGTGGAATTACCTCTGCTTCGGCCACTATGCGTGGTCAGAGATGGTGAGGTTTACATTAGATGAAAAGGGAAGCAGGCGAGAACAAATAGAGGTGCTTGGAGAAGAAGAAAATAAAGGGGAACTATCATTGTGCACGTTGTAAAGTTACTAACTCTACCCCCACAGACTCTGTGAGTAATGGACATCCATTTGTACCTCCAGCCACAGCTCCTTGTGCCACCTCCTCCGATGGCGACTTCTTACACTTTGAACGACCTCGGTGAAAAGTTCTTCAAATTGATGGTTGGGTCCGACTTGTCCAAATCTCCCACGTCTCCTTCTTTGAGAATCATCACGGGCGGAGAATAGGAGTCATCCGACAAAATATCAAGTCTTGATCGGGTGTTGCTCCCCTCCTCCGTGAAGACATGTTCTACGAGTTGACTCAATTGTCCCATACCCCCGTCGAAGGTTTTTCCAATCGGGTACAACTTAGGTGAATAGGGAAATAGTGGAAGGATCTCCGCTCCGGCCACTATGCGTGGTCAGAGGTGGTGGGGTTTACATCGGATTGAAAAGGAAAGTGGGCAAGAACGAATGAAGGTGTTTAGAGAAGAAGAAAACAAAGGGGAACAATCGTCGTTGTGCACCTTGTAAACTTACTAATTCTTACCCCCACAGACTCTGTGAGTAATGGACATCCATTTATACCTTCGACCACAGATCCTCGTGCCGCCTCCTCCGATGGTGACTTCTTACACTTTGAATAACCTCGATGAAAAGTTCTTCCAATTGATGGTTGGGTCCGACTCATCCAAATCTCGTTCTCCTCCTTCTTTGAGAATCATCACGAGCAGAGAATAGGAATCATCCGACAAGACGCCAAGTCTTGATCGGGTGCTGCTCCCCTCCTCTATGAAGACATGTTCTACGAGTTGACTCAAGGATCCCATCCCTCCGTCGAAGGTTATTACAATGGGGTACAACTCAGGTGAATAGGGAAATAATGGAAGGAGCTCTGCTTCGGCCACTGTGCATGATCAAAGGTGGTGGGGTTTACATCAGATTGAAAAAGGGAAGCGGGCGAGAAACGAATGGAGGTGCCTGGAGAAGAAGAAAACAAAGGAGAACGATCATCTGGTCCTCCGCCTGCGCCTCCCTGTGCCGCCCTGACCTCCCTACCCTCTGCTCTCACCTTCCCGCACCGCCCCGACCTCTCGACCCTCCCCACTCTACGTGTTGCTCGACCTGTGATTTAGGGGAGATAGAAGAAGAAGAAGTCTGGAAGGGATGGTTCAGAAGTAAATAAGTTGCAGTGTATTTGTTTAGCAGTCTTAGATATTCGACCAATTGATTCAAGAAATCATTCTGAAAATTTTGAAAAAAAAACATTTTCATGATAGAAAGGGATAGTTTATCCGTTAAAATAGAAATTTTTTGGTGACTTGGTTGATGGATGGAGTAGAGAAAAAAATAAAGAGGAAGAGGAGGAAGAAGAAGAATGGAGGAAGAAGAAGATGATGGAGATGAAAAAGGAGATGAGGAGGCGGGAGATCCACCATTCGATTCTCTTTTGGTTAGATTAACCTATGTTATTGACTCGAGCAAAAGTAAAATTAACGACAGGGTTCGTGGAGTAAGACGAAGCAAGTTTAATAGGTCAAAAGGACAATAATGATGTTTACAAAGTTGAGAAAGTAATTTACAAAGATTCCAAAGTTGGTGGTGTAAAAATTCCTTAATATAAACTAGCTGCAATTTCCACCAGTTTTGGTTTCGATAAGTACGCTGAAAGAAACAAGGATCACCTTCCCAAACTCATCTGGAGTTTTCACCTTCGAAGACCCTGTGTCGGCTTGCATGCAAACTATGGTTTAGGATATATTCTAGAATATAAGAGATTTGTAATAATGTAAATTTTGGGCGAGTCCCTGAGAGTGTAATAATGTAATTTTAACATATTTGTCTTTTGGGTGTGTCCCCGAGAGTAAAAGTCGGATGAGAACAACAGAGTGAAATATCAACAACTAATTTTGAAGACAATAGTGACAAAAAGTTGGATTTGTAAATCAAGGTCTACTGGATGCTTTAATTTTTTTAAATACAAAGGTTTATTACATTCGATAAATTTAGGTTTAGTAAATTTCGGTCTAGTATATCACGAAAGAAATGACGATTCAATAAATATAGTATACAATATCTAAGAACTAAATTGAGAAGACATAATTCATCGTGTGTAAAATAAATATGAGCGGGCAATTTGTTTATAATATCATAGTGTACTGTGATGCTTCTTGTGCACGTCATAAAATATACATGATTATATATGAGATACAATTAGCATTAATAGGTTCAACAGTGAGTAACGGTAAAAGGCAAGAAAAAGGAAGAAATATAAGCATATCAGTGGTGTAGAATGTAAATTTATTGAACAAAGAATTACGAAGGTAGATAGACTGTTCGATAAGTATTTGTTATACTACATCAGAAAAGGGAAGATATGATTTTGTGAAGTTTTTGTTTACATACACTTTGTACAAGTATGTCTTGTGTATGTTTTGTGTTTATCCTTAACTTAATATTAAGCAATATTTTTGAAATCGAATTGGAAATCGAAGTGTAAATCTTATTAAAATAATCGGATCGGGTTGAACCATGTAATCAAATCGGTTAAATGACGATGTCATCATTATTTAAAATTAGATTAAAATGATTTAGTAGGAGAAAGGTGATCGAACTGGCTAGTCAAACTAAAATGAAATAAAAAATATATATACAATATAGGTAAAATGAAGATGTCCCCTTTAGGTAGCTGATTAGCATCCCCGACTTGTCTACCACGTTAGACTGCATCTACGGTTGTATTTTTTTGCAACTTCTGTGATTTCCAAGAATATTCCACATCCCCAATTGGGTTGTCTCTTCTATCAATCTCCCTTACCGCATAGCCTCCTCCCTCAATGCTCCGACATTGCGCCACATCTCCCTCTCTAGCATGCCACAACCACTTGCTCCGCGTCAGCGAGCCCTAGCCACCGCAAGGCCCTCCCGACGCTCCAACTCTCTCGCAGAGCCGTTGGCTTCCCACATGTCCAGCACCTCTCGCACGAGACCTCACTGTCGCATCTTCTAACGACTACGGACATGCACCTCCCTACAATGCCTTTCCCCCTTAAAGCTCTGAATAATTGCAATGCAATGCCCCTTTGTACTCTCCCTCTCATGAGCAGTCTCTACTCCTTCCCATCCTCCTATCCCCTCTCCGTTTTGCAGGTGTGTCGTTTCCCTTCAACATCCTCCCTATCTGGGGGACGGATCGTCTGTTGTCGCATCTTCTGTTGTAACGAAGGGGACGCATCGGATGAGAAATGGGCTATCCGGTCCGGATCGTCCATTTCTCATCCGACGCATCCCCTGCATTACGGTATGGGAGTGGATGCTACGTTAGAGGAAGATATTGATTGCCCTCTCATTCAGATCCGACTTTCTATTCTTTCCAGCCTTCTTGGAATCCAAATTACAGATACTGATTGCCCACAAAGATTTGTGAATGAGTTCTACGGGCAAATGGCATCGCTTACTGTAAACCAGGTGGCAGGGAGACATTCCTAATGGTGACTTGTATGGGGTCTAATAGGCCCAAAGTACAAAATCAAGCAACTGTGACCAATTCTTCATATCGAGATGTACAAGCTTCTATGGATTTGTCTTTATTTCTCTATTTCAACATTTGACCAATCCATTCAACTGTGGGTGGTACGTAATGACGACCCCAGGCAACTCGAGTTAAGGAAAATCTATAGTCATTGCTACCCGAATCGCAAGGCACAATCAACAAGTAAAATCAGACCACCAAAACAAATCAATCAAACATGAAAATCAAGGCAAACGATCTTGCTATTTATTTAACCGTGAATAACCACCAAGGTCGACACAAGGAGCACAAGACAACCTACGGAGTAGTCAGAAATCAAGCAATCAAAGGCATATTTTTGGTGGTTTTAAATTTGTGTTTTTTTGTATTTTCTTTTTAGAAAACGAGCAAGAATAATAGAAGCAAGCTCGCTACAATGATTTTTATTAGGGTTTAAAATACTCAAAAATTCGAAATAAAAATATTTTTGTGTTTTCAAAATATACAGATGTTTTTGGTAATTTTATGGGCTTTTTCTGATTTTTATGGAATTTTCTAAAAATGATAGAAAGACAAAAACAACAAGCAGTGTACAGCTTGGATAGAATGGCAAATCAAAATTATTAAAGTGCCTCTAAGATCCTGGCAGTAATTTTATGTGAAAGTATAAAATAAAATCTACCTACGAAGCTAAAAGCACATTTTTTTTGACTTTTGTAGAATTTTTAATGATTTTTATAAGATTTTTAGTCTTCTACAATTTTAAGGTATTTTATAAAAGATAATAAAACCAAAATGCTAGTGAAGTTAAAATTAGGCGAAATAAACACACAGGAATTTTTGTAGAATTTTTAAGACAATTTTTATAATTTTATGGATTTTTAAATTAGACAGGGATACTTTTTTCGGTTTTAATTTTTAGAAAATATCAAATAAAATTAAATCAAGTCACAAAAATTACTATAAATATTACACAGTAGCAGGAGCCATGTGTAATTTTAGTAGAATTTTCGGAGTTAATTTAGTAATTATTTGATCGAAAACCAAGGACACATCAAATAGGGACCTACATAGAAATAGTTTAATCTCTGGACTAAACAATAATAGGAAAAGAAAGTCCAAGGGTACGTCTGTAAAATTTCCACTCAATTCCAGCACATGCGTAAAGCAACGTTCACAGGGGTATAGATGCAAATTCAGCAAACTTCTCATTCAAACATGAACCATGAAAATATCCAGGGCCAAATATGCAAAAACACCGTAGTTCACATGATCTAGAACGTGTCTCCAGATAGGAAGGAATAAAACACAAATACCAGAAAGTCTAAGGACTAAAGTGCAAATAGTTCCAACTACAACTTTTATTTACAGACTAAAATATAACACATAGAAATTGCTGGGTAAAAAGGGAAACATACCCTTGCATCACGTGAGGTGCACGTGGGGTGGACACGTGGCGGCCGTTGAAAAGGCGAGGACGTGCGGCTCTGACGACGTCAGGCGTCAGATCTGATGGTGCCAGAAAAGTCGAGGACGTGGAGTGTACGTGGCCGTCTGATCTGACATCCAATGATCTGAAAAGGGGGTGACATCAGCGGTCAGGATGAAAACTAGGCGAGCAGGCTGATCCAACGGTGCAAAAGCCTCCTGGAAGAACAGGCGCTAGGTTACCTTCGCCGGAGGCGAGGAAGGGATCCCCAGCCCCGATGATCGATCGGAAAGCACCGGATGGATCGTGAAGGTCTTCCGTGTCAGCTGGTCGGCTCGGATGGAGGCTCCAACGGCTGAGTAAGCGTGGTGACGATAAGGCACTGGAGTTGCTCCAGCGAGCTCTGAAATGGGTGGAAGGGAAGCTCCCAACGCTCACAAGGTCCTACAAGGGGTAGCTATGACTCGGAGCTACGCTCCGGTCCTGGTTATTTGGACTAAAAACAAAATAAGCGAGGTGGGATGCTGGTCGATCTCCGGCGGAGGTGATGGAGGAGATCTGAATCCTAATCTCGGTCGGGTTACCTGAAGGTCTGGATAGACTCCTGAGCTCCAGGCGAAGGGGGTCGTCGGGGTAATGGCCTCGATCGAGCGGCAGAAGGCAGGGGAGGCTGTTCACAGTGTATCTCCGACCACGAAGGCTAAGCTACGGTGTCACTGCACCAAATCGAACGCCAAGCGGCGCTCCAGACAGCTGTCACTCTGTCGGAGGTGTCTAGGGTATCAAGAGAGAGTGAGGCACGAGCTACCATCTTGGGGAAGAGGATGAGATGCTTTATAGCACTCCCAGGTGGTTGGAAAGAACGGACGAGGGCACATGAACTGAGAAGGATCCGCACCTCCCTAGGGATCTGCGAGGATAGTAGATCCACAAGGGAGATGCAGACGAAGAATCGGGGCATGAGGTTGCGCGATCCTCCCGGGAGAAATGCGAGAAATCGATTGGTCATGCAATCGGGTCGGGTCAAGCCCTGGAAGAGGGGGTTGACCCAAGTCAACAATCCTGCGTGGACCAATCAGAAGCAATGGGGGAAAATGACAAAACACGTTACAAGATAAAATAGCAAGGAAAATGAAAGATAAATAAATTAAAAATAATAAATGAATTTAAATTAAAAAATGAATAAAATGAAAAAATTTTATTTTTTAAGGATTTTTGTGATATTTATTTATTTATTTGAAAAATAAATTACTCTATATACAACATATTGTATTATATACAGGTTTAATATACCAATGTATTTCGTACAATTATTTTTATTTTAATATTTTAACAAAAATACCCTAATTTTATATTTTATTTATTTACAACAAAATTTTTGGAGTATAAAATATTTTTTACTTTATTTTTATTATTTTTTACATGTATATAATAAATGAGGGAAGAAAGCATATATACATGTATTATGTACAAAGGAGAAAGAATTTTTTTATTTTTTTGATTTTTATTTTAATTTTAGAAATATATACAAGGAGGTAACAATATAATATTTTTTATTTTAGCAAAAATAATTTACTTATTTTACACACATGATATGTATAACATAGAGTAGGCCCCATCTCTCTCTACCTATTTATTTGGCGATCAGGCCAATGCTATGCCCTCTCTTGGGGTTTGGGTCACTCTGTATTTATTCTAAATACCTCCTTCCTTTTTATTTTATTTCTTTTATTTTTTGCACCAATACATGCTAATTATGTAATATTGACACATGCATGTATAATGCTAAGTTATTGTATTTGCACCTATTTACATGATGCTTTGCCAAGATATTTAGCTAAAATAAAAGAATAAAGAGGGATGGAAGTGGATTCATTACCCCCTATACTTTACTTTTGCTAGTCCCTTAGCAAACACTTATTTGAAAAAGAAGTGAAAAGAGAAAAGAAAAGAAAAAGAAGGATAATCAATGCTGATTATTAAACTTGTCTTCATTAAATTAGAGTATGGAGCTCAGTTAGACCTTTGGATTATTGGTTTATCAGAACACTATTTGAACCTAAGGTTAAGACTCAACAGCCTCTAAGTTCCATCAATCTATGGTCACGACTCCTCAATACTCCAGATCAGATTAAGTCTACATATACAAACTCTAATGACCATGAATCTTTTCTTGTACTATGTAAGTGATATGTAGCTCCCCACCTCAAAAATGGCAAAGTAACAACCTCCCCTTAACAAGGTAACTCTAATGCCCTAGTCCAACAGCTCTTTCCTCGAGGAGCAGGGTATTCCCTTCTAAGTTCAAATTCAACTGGCTCAAGAAGAGGAGGAAGAAGAGAATGGACCATGACCAGTGTAGTCATGTATCCTTGGGAGCCCAACCAGTATAGTTAAGTCTCCCGCTGCAAGCTTCATGAGATGAGAATGGGTAACATAAGCTTTGCTTTATTTGGTTGTATACACTCCAGTGGGTATTTCATTTTCTATCAGACCCACCACATTTTTGGAGTTTTTCTTTTTTTTTGCACTATTTTTCCCGATGTGCATATGTACAACGTATCTAAAAGGTGCAACATATATACATGAGGACTTTTTCTTCTTGAGCCAGTAGACTATCCCTCTTTTGAAGCATTATTGCAACCCACAACTCTTGTCTTTAGACCTCAACACCGCCAGAACAAGTTGAGTTGCACTTCCCTCACTAAAAGAAGGTGAGAGGTTCCACCTAGAAGTACTACCCTCATATGCTGCCCCATGCCAAAGGAAACTGCCTCCTCACCACCTCATCCGTAGAGAGCTATGTGTAAGGTGCTGGTGCAAGCAAAGCCATTGTCTGTAAGATTCATGTGTGCATTGTTAAATGCTCTACTTAGGCTCATCAAGATGACATGTGATCATAGCCTAGTGGACTCAAAGAATTAAGTCCCAAATGGACCTGAAGAGTCTCAACCCCAAATCCTATAAGGTTCCTCTTAGAATTAGGTGGATTAAGGTCTTAACCACGCTCCATTTTCCAATTTAATTCCATGCTAGTTTAAATGTCAACTATGATTCAGAAGAATGTACAAGTATATGTAAAAAACTTTTTATGTGAAATTTTTGAAAATGTACAAAAACGTTTTGAAAATTTTTGAATGTATGCATGGATGAAGAAGTTTTGCAAATAATTTGCACACATTTACACAAGGATTTTTGCAAACTTTTATTTTTCAAACATTTTGCAAATATTTTGCACTATATACATAGTTTTGATATCAAAATATTTACAAACATTTTACAATCAAAAAGTTTTTACAATTATTTGTACAAAAATAATTTGTAGAAATAGCTATGTATGTGCAAGAAAGAATTTTATGCACAAGAAAAAAATTTTAAATTTTTTTACAGTTTTTAATAAAGGATTTTAGCCATTTTATTTATTAACACACTCACACAAAGTACGAGTTATGGATAAAGTATATATGAAATATATACGACACCCCCTATACTTAGCTCGAACGACATCCTCAGAGTGGATCAAGAGCGATGAAGAAGACGTAATTCGTGCTTAGTACATGGAAGTGAAAAGGAAAGCTATACTACAACGACGAATCAAAGAATAGAATAAACTTCTCCCCTATTCTTAGGATCAAGTAATCCTAAGTATAGCAGGTTGTATATAAAAGGAAAACCGAGTGATAGGATGTATAGGGTTTACCTCCCCTATACTTAGGATGATATATCCTTAAATATAGGTAGCAAAACAGAGGTAAAAAGAATCAAAAGAATAATCAAGAGTCTGACATCTCCCATATACTTAGGTTAAAGTACACCTTAAGGGCCCATTTGGTTACTGGGTACCCTGGTGTACGCCGATGTATCCCCCTCCAACTCTGGGTTGGAAATCTAACACAAATCAAGGTCATATCACATCACATTCCTTATTCCAACTCTCTCCCAACCCTCATAACTATCCAAACACCTACTATTCACAAGTGGATACCCCAACCCACCCCATCCCACTAACCAAACATGCCCTAAGTATAGCATAATCATGAGATGTAAATGGGGTGTTGGACTAAAGAATGAGATGATATGGACATCTGGATCTATACAAGGTGGATGACAGTGATAATCAGGCATGAGATGCAACAGATGTGAGTCAAAGACCACATCTCATGCAAAATGAATCAGGACAACGTCAACGATTAGCAGCTCATGATCTAGATATGTTTTGAGCCACTGCCGGTTAACACGAAAGGTAGACTTAGATGGCATCTCAGATATGTCAATAGTCCCATTGTCATGTACCTTTCAGATCATGTATGGTCCCTTCCACTTGCTCTGCAACTTCCCTGGAAATAATTTAAGCCTGGCATCAAACAACCATACTCTCTGATCTGGCTCAAACTGCTTATGGCTGATATGAGAATCATGCCATTTCTTTACTCGTTCCTTGTAATATAGGCTGCTTGGAAAGGTTGTATCTCTAAGCTCCTCCATGACTGCCAATTCTGCCTTCCTTTGATCTCCAACACTCACTCCTTGTAATATAGGCTGCTTGAAAAGGTTGTATCTCTAAGCTCCTCCAGGACTGCCAATTCTGCCTTCCTTTGATCTCAAACACTCACTGGATCCAATAATATATCCATGACAACCCAAAGTGACTTGTGCCTAATCTCAATAGGTAAATGGCAGTGCTTGCCATAAACGAGATGAAAGGGAGATGTACCCAAAGGAGTCTTGAAGGAAGTCTGATATGCCCACAAGACTGAGCCCAAAAGATGTGACCAATCCTTTCGGTCTGGGCGGACTACCTTCTGCAATATCGTTTTGATCTCCCTGTTCGATACTTCAGCAAGATCATTGGTCTAAGGATGATATGGAATGGCAACTCGATGGTCAATGTTGAACTCACTAGTAAGGGCCTTTACCTTATCGTTGACGAAATGAGATACCCCGTCAGATATCAAAACTCTAGGCATCCCGAACGGTGAAATGATATTCTTCCTCAAAAATATGCAAACAGCCCTAGCATCTGAGGTTCGGACAGGGATGGCCTCAACCCAACGACTAACATAATCCACAACCAACATAATGTACTCAAATCCCTGACTCTTAGGAAATGAACCCATGAAATCGATGCCCCATGCATCAAAAACCTCACAGAAGTGAATGAGCTGCATCGGCATCATATCACACTGTTGATGAATCCACGTTTCATCATCTTTATTCTATCATTTTGGCCTTAAAAACCCTAGCAAATGCGTGTAAATAGGCTTAATATCGGCATTTTAGCATTCATGCATATGTGTGTAAATATTGTATAAAATGCGGTTTTTAAAGCCAAAATTATAGAATAAAGAAAAGAAAAGAAAAAGAATAAAATATTGTAAATATTTTATGACCCGAAACCCCGAGACCTAGGCATCTTGATGAATAGGTCGACAAGGAATAAAGTAGGGGGAGATAAGGGCTAAAAGACAGATAAAATACCTATACATTTTATTCATTCTTTATTCATTTTGGGACATATTTTTGGTTCCACTTTTTACACTTCAAATAAAGAAACTTTGTACATGAAAGTTGTAGATAATTTTATAAAGAAAAATACAAAATTGATTTCACAAAAAAATAATGTACAGATAAGAAGTTATGGTCTGAATAAAAATCCAGAATGCCAACTTCCCAGACCCGTATCTCACAAATAAAAACTCCAAATGCAGCGTACTCACCTTTAATTGTATATAGAAGAAAATAATCTAATTAATGGCAGTGGTTTCGCATTTGGCGGAGCTACGGTTTGAAAGTTGACTTTTGGACCCTCATTGTATACTTGTACATATTAAAATATTCAATTTATTATTTATTTATTATTTTTATAATTTTATATTTTTATAATGATGTAAATAATACTTATAATAATTATGTACATTAAAAGAAGAATAAAAACCTAAATAAAAACAAAAATAAAAATACTTGTATATATTCAATACATAGATACATACCTATACTTATGCCTATACAAAACATACTTGTATTTTATTAAATATATAAAATATATATCAGAAAATTAAAATAAAAATATATTTGTGTATATAAAAGTATTTTATAATTCTAGAAAATAAAAACCAAAATAAAATAAATTAAAAATACCAAAATAAAAATAAGATACTTAAATATATAGATATAGATACCTATAGGGGTACAAATGCAAACTTGTAAAAATACATTTCATAAAAATAATTAAAAATCACAATAAAATTATTTATAAAATAATAAACATTTTTTATTTTATAACAATAAATTAATAATGCTATTTACTATTTTAAAAGTAATTAATAAAACATTTTTTGGGGGCTTTTTCCTGGTTGGTCCACGTGGACCAACCAGGTGGCCTGGGATGTTGACCAGCCGGTCAACTCCCTGGCCCTAGCCTTCCCCCTTGTCAGAACTACCCATGACCCTCATTTCTCGATTTTTTCGCCACTTGTGCGTTGCTCGAGGAGGGTTGCTCCCTTCACGAAAGTTGTACCTGGTACAACTGCCATCCGCGCCGACCTATTGGATCCTATCAGATCTTCTTCCCTCGCCCGTGATCTGTCCTCGAACATCGCACCTCGACCAACTTTCAAAAACGACCCCATTCCTTCCCATTCCTCTTTGAACCCTCTTTGACCACTCTTCTTCCATCTCTTGGGCGTGCTCCGGATTGGGCCTGGTGACAGGGGGTCCTCCAGCCGCCTAGAGGCGAGGTTGAGCGGCCGAGGCGGCGCTCCACCACCATCTCCGGCAAGCCTCGCTTTGCCGTGAGGTTCTACCTCCGATCACCGTCGTTCGAGGGAGTAACTTAGCTTTTTTCTTGCGTACTTTGTTTGGATTTTTATTTCTGTATCATTTTGTTTTGTTTTCATCTCGTTTCGAGCTGCCGTTCACCCATTTGGACTTCGTCGGAGCAGCTCCGCCACCCATATTCCGTTGTGTTTCCACCGCTCGTTCTCGCCTTGGACCCGTGCACTAACTTCGCATCTGTATTCCGCAGGCCCAGGCGCTTCCAGGAGTTCATTTGGAGCTCTAATCAGCCGCGTGAAGCTCGCCGGAGGAGCATCCCACGCGCCGCCGCCCGCGCGCCGCACCGCCCAGCCGCTCCTGCGCAAGAACGAAGGGGGGAGGGGCATGCTACAGCTGCCATCGATCTTGCCCTCCCCCTTTTGATCACCACCGTCCGATCCCAGCACCCCAGGCCGTCAGATCCCAAAGGCTCCATTTAATCTCGGCCGTTATAACCCAAGGGGTATCGCCCCCTCCGCGCGTCGACACGTGTCCTCCCATTCTTCATCAGCCGTCGATCGCCCTCCTGCCTGGGTATTTTACAACTTTTGCCCAGGCGTTTTTGCTTGTTATGTTTCGCGCCTAAACTATCCTTTGCAGTTCTCATAATTTTGTAAACTTTATGATTGGCCCCCCGTTTTTTTGTAGAATCGCTTGGAGACACCCGCCAGCTCACGTGCGTAGCGCGTGAGCCTTGGCGTTTTTGCAGGCGTCCCCAGAAGTTTTGCCACATTTACGTTTAGTCCAGAACTTTTTAATTGCAGTTATAAGTTTCTGGTTATATTGCATGCGTGCCCTGGAATATTTCGCATATTGCGGATAGGCCCCTGCCAGGTCCTCGTGCGTACGCACGTGGGTCTGGAGATTTTGCGGGGATACCCTCGTGTTTTGGGTTGTTGCTTTTTGATCCTGAAAGTCTCCATGCCAGTTATATAGTTTTGGTATTTTTACACGCAGGCCCTCAAACTTCCTTCTATTTCCAAAAATGCCCCTGCGAATGTGAAGTTTCTTTTTGGCTTCTTGTATTATATGCATGCATCTCTAAAACCCCAAAAAATTCCCAAAAATCATTGTAGCTTCCTGTTGCATAGTAGTTTGTTACCATATTTTTATTTTCCATAATTATTGCATTTTATTATTATTAAAAATTCAAAAATAGTCATTTTCAGCACTGTTTGCATTAGAAAATACCAAAAAAATATAAAAACTTTCCAGAAAAATCCCAAAAAAATATATTTTGTGTCTTTTAGTTAGTTTTAACTCCCAGCCAAAAATCATTAAAAAATACAAAACCAAACTCCTAAAAATTGCAAAACTCTAAAAACCTTCATAAAAATTTATAAAATTCATAAAAAATCCAAAAATAGTGTTTTCTTTTCCTGAATTTTCTTTGTTTGATTATCTTTAAGTGAAAATTAATTTGGAGAATTTTTGTCACTGATTTCTATTTTATTTCTCCATTTTAGTTTCAGCCTTGTATTTTGCCACTGTTTGCTTTATTTTGATAATTAAAAATACCAAAAACATTCTAAAAATTACCCAAAAATCACAAAAACAGTAAA
This sequence comes from Ottelia alismoides, assembly GCA_037367405.1. Lineage (NCBI taxonomy): Eukaryota > Viridiplantae > Streptophyta > Magnoliopsida > Alismatales > Hydrocharitaceae > Ottelia > Ottelia alismoides. The sequence goes on along the minus strand of JAZKJV010007375.1, from coordinate 348,170 downwards.
AAAGTATAAAAAGACCAAAAAGACTTTATTTCCTTATTTTTGAGTATTTTTATCTATTTTTATAAATACCTTAGCTTGTCTTTTATTACCTTGTCTTTATTTTCCAATATTGAAAAAGAAAATATAAAAAAATATAAAATATAAAAAGAAAATAAAAATCAGTAAATTAAAAATCAAAATACAAAATTATAAAATTAAAAATTAAATAAAAAAATTATAAAATTCAAAAAACCCACCAAAATAGCATAATAGGCACTTGATCACAACACACACATTTTTGAGCACTTGTGCCCCGATCTACCTGTCTGCTCCCTGTGTTCGACCTCTACACATACTTGCACCTATACACATCTTGTTGTAGAGTTATAATAAATTTTAACTCCGCACATTTACTTTCATTGCCTGATTTATTTGTCGTGGGTTAATTGTTGTTTGAATCTCGGATTTCGTTGGAGGTCAAATCAGCGACTGTTGATTCGCCTTGTGAGTCAACACGACCTCTGCGATATCCGTGTTCAACAAATGGCGCCGTTGCCGGGGAGCAACAGCGCGTAGTTCTGGTCTTGTTGTGTTTGTGATTATTTGTCTACATTTTGCGGCTTTTATTTTTATTTTGATATATCTTTTGAGCTATCTAATCCCTCTCTTTGTTGACTTTTTGCGAGGAACCGCGGATCGAGGGAGGCGCTCCACCCTAGGCGCCTACGCACCCACGTGAAGCCGGCATCTGCCAGCCGAGCATCGAGGAGACAAAGAGGAAATTTTGAAGACCGCGCTCTATTTTAGTTGCATTTTCTTTTATTGCATTTATCTTTGTAATTTTTGTGAGAGAGAGACCACCTTTATTGTAATAATACAGGTACCCCCGGACTTGGACATTCGAGCCTAATTTCCAAGTGATTGTTCACTTGGGGGCTCTCGCGGTTTTGTCGGCTTTTCTCGCATTCTTTTCATTTTGTTTTGTTTTTCGATTTTTTTTATTTTGTGTGATTGAGCCCCTAGTTCTAGGATTGCTTGCGATAGACTAAGGCCAAACACCTAATATTTTGCATGAACCTATAGTCTCGTTTTGGACTTAGTCAAATTTTTAAACAGTTGGTTCATCATCTTCGATCCGCTGCGCCGCGAGCTCACACCCGAACAAGCGCTTTCTCCTACCTCAAATGTGTTGAGCAGAGGAGGGGTGAGCCTAGACCGGACTCTAGGATTGAAGATCGGTGAACAACTTGTGGTTCTTCCCGCTAATAGCAATTACTGAACTTAGGGCGATTTCATCGGTTTTTGCATTTGCATATAGTTAGGTTTCAATTCTGTTGAGCATCTTTGCATGTAGAGTGCTGGAGGCAAGGTGAGCATTTACGCTTTAGCATTCATCATCGTTTTTGCCGCTTGCATTGCTTTTCCGACTCTCCCTCTGTTTTTGCCAACTTAGGTGCTCAAAGGAATTGAATCCCCAATAGGATCGTGCATTTTCATTAAAAATCCAAAAAAGTGATAACCAATAAAATTGGGACTGCTAATATTACTCGACCCTAAAATTGACCAAAAAGAAAATATTCTCTTGGGGTGAGTAATCCCCTCATTGTCTTCGCATTTATTTGCTCACGCACACACTAAGGTTAGAGCCCAAAATCCCATTCAGCCCCCTAAGTGTTTGCGCAATTTTGGACTTCTCACCTAACTCTAAAACAGACAAGATAAAAAGACCGCTCTTTGCGGTCTCTACCGAGTTGAGTAGGTGAATTGAGGGTTTGACTTGTTTTCATTTTTGCTTGTGATTGTTTGTGTGTCCTAGATCGCCGCTGCGCATTTGCGCCTTCTTCTCCACTCTCTTGACTTGACCGTCGTGCTCTCCCGATCATTCTTCCTTTGTTTCGAGATGGCCGACTGGAGCGTATTTTATCCGGACTTTGCGGATCATTCGTTCACTTCAGCCGGTCCACCTCCTTTTTTCCAGGAGGACCTTGTTCCTGATTTTTGTACATATCCGACCAACCCACTATTTCAGGATTCGGACTTTGACCTTCATCAGTCATTTCCACCACCATCGCCTACACATTTCGACAACCCGCTCTTCCTTGAGTATCCTGATCCGGAATGTGATTTTTGTCCACACCCACCGCCCACATTCGACTCACCCGATCCTGAGATTTTGGAGTCACCTTTCATGATATCCACACTTGAGACCTTGAACCAGATGATGGAGCATATGAATTCGAGGATCACTGATCTTACTAGTTTAAATAAGAACCAGAATGTCGCTCCATTCTTTGAGGATATGGATTCATTTGAGGACGACCATGAGAGCTTGCAATCACCCAAAACACACAAAAATGAGAAAATTTTAAAAATATAAAAAGAGTTCGGGAGGCACATGATCGAGACAGACTGTGAGGAGAGGTACCACTTGCCAGATCCTTTGACCACACAACCTCTCACACCTTGTCCCACCTCTGACCCCGAGGATGTCGCTGTACAGACTGCTCTTGGCATGCCTCGTGTAGATATTGATTCCGACTTCTTCCCTTGTAGGGAGGAAGTCCAAAAATTCAAAAAAATGCTGACTGAACCCGAAGTGGTGGCCACCATACATGAGATTATCCGTGCCCCACTTCAGCAGGCCATGACCGATTTATCTGCTCCTCTTCCCAAGAAGAGAAAGCGGAGGAGCAGATCTGAGCGTCATATCTTGACCATGGCCACTGCCCATGCCATCACACACCGTCCCATTCCTCGGAAGAAGAACACTGCCACACCTTTCATTAGTTGCACCATCTCTGACCACACATGTGATCGCACTCTCCTAGACGGCGGTGCTTCGATTAGCATCATACCCTTCTCGCTGGTACAGTCTCTTCACTTAGGGCCTCTCAAGAAGACCAGGATGATCGTACAGTTTGCTGATGGATCAATAAAGAGGCCGAAGGGTATCCTTGAAAACGCTGTCATATCGATTCAGGGCACGAGCCACAATGTTGATTTTGTCGTGTTGCCCATGGAGAACTCCACAGGGGAGCATTCTCCAATCATCCTGGGACGACCATTCCTTGCCTCTGCGAGGGTCGTTATCGACTATGGATCAGGAGAGATTCGCTTCCGCCCTGCTGACGAGGGCGTAGCAGTGATCACCGCACCCACTGCCGACCAGAGACCTGCACCTGATGTGACCACACCTATCTTGGCTGACCTCGAGGACCATGACCTTGATGATACTATCAGAGAATTTTGTTGTCTATTGGATTCCACTGAGACCCGAGAATTCCTCTCGGTTGAGGAAAACTTGGAAAGCATGGACCTCGACGTTCCTTCTTCTGGGACTTGGCGTTGTGTTGATGACATCCGCGGGATCTACACGATTGATACCATTGAGCGGAGGGCAGATATAGAGACTATACAGGGCGGACATGCTTTGACTACTTCCACTGATGAGTCCGCTCCTGTCCATGAAGATACTGATGAGACTAAGGCCGAATTTGATTTTGTTGCTTTTCTTCAGAGATTCGGGCCTTTTGATGAGAAAGATGATCCGGTTGAGATTATAGAGGACGAACAGAGTTTGACTACTTCCACCGATGAGTTCGTGCCTTTTGGTTTTGACCTGGATGACTCCTCGCAGGACGACTCCGAGTACACTACTTCCGATGATGATGAGTTCGTCCCATTCCACTTTGATATCAGCGAGACTCCCAAGGCCGGACCTAGCCGTACTTCTTCCACTACTCCGTCTGTGCCTTCACACCCTAGGGCCCCTGAGGACTTACACCCCGTCGACCCTGATCGGATTCCGTCCACTGTGGACCCCGATGTCGACCTGCATCACACCAGATCCATTCCTCAGCGGTCTCGCAAGAAGGTTCGCTTTCTACCTTCTTGACCCTCTGTACATCCATCCTGTTGTACATTCGTGTTGTGTACTTCCGTCTCTCTTCCGTATTGCTCGTCCTCCCATTCTCGTGTTTGCCTAGCTTAGGACGCACTTTGTCCTACGTTTAGGAGGGGTGGACGAGCCGAGTGCTCTTTCTTCGTCCGTGTTATCACTCCTGTTGTTGCCTATACTTAGGGCTTCTTTTACCCTAAGTATAGGGGGAGTGGTTTGTACATCCTCCGATCTCTTCTCCTATATCACTCTTTCCATCTTCAGATTCCTTTTCTTCTTTTCTTCTTTTCTTCTTTTCCTCTGCTATCTTCTTCATCTACCGAAAAGGTGCCGCCCTTGTAGACAGTTTTCCATACTTAGGACGTACTTTGTCCTAAGTATAGGGGGGTTGGCACCCCGAGTTGTTCTATCCTTTTCGATACTCTCCATTGTCTCCTCTTCTTGTCTATACTTAGGGATATCTTACCCTAAGTATAGGGGGAGACAATCTGAGTACGATCTGTTCATTCCCACCCTTGACCCTCCCTGCTTTGTGTACAGTCTGCTATACTTAGGATTATTTGATCCTAAGTATAGGGGGGACGGTCAACTTCTCATTCATTGATTCATTACTTCATTCCTTTATTTTTTAGATTTTCCTATACTTAGTACGAGTTATGTCTTCTCTTTTCTCTCCGATCTATGAGGACATAGCTCAAGCTAAGTATAGGGGGGTCGTATATACTACGTATATACTTTAGCCATAACTCGTACTTTCGTATTTTCCTAATAATATGGCTAAAAATTCTTTAAAATTCATTAAAAATCCTTAATAAAAAGATGTGATTATTCCTCAAATTCTTTTTGTATTTACTGATTAATAAATCAGGTGAAAATGTTTTTTGCAAAATGTTTGAAAAATAGTTTGAAAATCTTTGTGAACATCTATTGAAAACTATTTTGAAAATATTTTGTTTCGTGTTTTCAACCTGTGTAAAAATGTGTGGTTTGTAAAACTTCTTTTCTTTGTGTGAAATAAAAATGTTTGAAAAATGATTTGCAAAATGGTTTGAAAAATGGTTGCAAAAATGATTTGAAAAACCTATATATACTGTTTTGAAAGCCTTTGCAAAATGATTTTCAAATGTGTGTAAAATGTTTGTAAAAATTATTTTGGACTATAGTTTTCAAAAATTGTGTGTAAATTGTTTTCAAATAAATTTGAGGAATATACACATCACACCAAAATCCACTATATATGTATATATGTATAAAATTGACTACTTACCCTGTAAATCCTTAAAATCCACTTCTTGTAAATATAAGAAGCACTCCCGTGTACATATTTTAACCTATTTTTCAGCCAAAATCTTTTGTTTTTAAAAATTCCCAAAAACATTTGCAAAATTAAAATCCAAAAACATTTGAAAAATCTTTTTGAAAAATACAAAAAAAATGCATCTGCATCTGCATCATCATCATCTTTTCAAAAATCCATAAAAAGTTCAAAATCCTTGAAAATTGCATCACAAAAATATTTTCTGCATTGCATTGCATAGCATTCGCATTTTTCGGATTGAGTTTGATAGTTGAACAAGTCTAAGTAAAATCCGAAGATTGGAGCTTGATTGGACCTTAAAATATACCTAATAACAGGAACCTTATAGGAACTGGGTTTGAGGTACTTCAGGTCTAGTTGACTTAATTCTTTGAGGATCACGGGACTTGGTTCAATGGATTCTTGACTGCCTAAGTAGAGTATTTCGGAGCACACGCACGACTCTTGTTGATAATGACCTAACTTGGACACCTGCACCTTTCACATAGCTCTCCACGGATGAGGTGGTGAGGAGGCAGTTTCCTTTGGCTTGGGGTAGCATATGAGGGTAGTACTTCTAGGCGGAACCTCTCTTCTTCTTCTAGTGAAGGAAGTGCACCTCAACTTGGTCTAGTGGTGATGAAGGCTAAAGACAGAAGCCGTGGGTTGCAATAAAGCTTCAAAAGAGGGATAGTCTACTGGCTCAAGAGGAAAATTTCTTGTATATATGCTGCACCATGTAGATAGGTTGTACAGATGCAATTGAAAAAAAAAAAAAGAAAAAAAAAAGAAAAAAGAAAAAAAAGAAGAACTCCAAAAAAGTGGTGGGTCGGATTGAAAATTTAATAACCCCACCGGAGTGTATATAGTCCAATAAAGCAAAAGCTTATGGTATCCATGTTACATCTCATGAAGCTTGCAGCGGGAGACTTAGCTACACTGGTTGAGCTCCCAAAAGTCTATACTTCTTCCCCCTCTTCTTGAGCCGGTTGCACTTGAACTTAGAAGGGAATACCCCGCTTCTCGAGGAAAGAGTTGCTAGACCGAGGCATTAGAGTTACCAGGTTGAGGGAGGTTGTTTCTTTGTCACTTCTGAGGTAGGGAGCTACATATCACTTACACTGTACGAGTCAGACTCATAGTCGTAAGAGTTTGCGTATGAGTTGAAGTATTTCTGACCTGGCTATTGAGGAGACTTGGACAGAGTTTTGGGATTCTCAAGGACTGTTGGATTTCAAACTTGGTTCTCATTAAGGTTCCGACCGCACTAAAATTCCAAAGGTCCGACTTAAGCTCCAAACTTTGATTTTGCGAAGACAAGTTCAATAATTAAACTTAATCTAATTTTCTTCTTTTTCTTTTCTTTCTTTTTCTTTTTGCACTTATTGCATAAGTGTTTGCTAGGGACTAGCAAAGGCAAGTATAGGGGGATGATGAATCCACGTTTCATCATCTTTATTCTATCATTTTGGCCTTAAAAACCCTAGCAAATGCGTGTAAATAGGCTTAATATCGGCATTTTAGCATTCATGCATATGTGTGTAAATATTGTATAAAATGCGGTTTTTAAAGCCAAAATTATAGAATAAAGAAAAGAAAAGAAAAAGAATAAAATATTGTAAATATTTTATGACCCGAAACCCCGAGACCTAGGCATCTTGATGAATAGGTCGACAAGGAATAAAGTAGGGGGAGATAAGGGCTAAAAGACAGATAAAATACCTATACATTTTATTCATTCTTTATTCATTTTGGGACATATTTTTGGTTCCACTTTTTACACTTCAAATAAAGAAACTTTGTACATGAAAGTTGTAGATAATTTTATAAAGAAAAATACAAAATTGATTTCACAAAAAAATAATGTACAGATAAGAAGTTATGGTCTGAATAAAAATCCAGAATGCCAACTTCCCAGACCCGTATCTCACAAATAAAAACTCCAAATGCAGCGTACTCACCTTTAATTGTATATAGAAGAAAATAATCTAATTAATGGCAGTGGTTTCGCATTTGGCGGAGCTACGGTTTGAAAGTTGACTTTTGGACCCTCATTGTATACTTGTACATATTAAAATATTCAATTTATTATTTATTTATTATTTTTATAATTTTATATTTTTATAATGATGTAAATAATACTTATAATAATTATGTACATTAAAAGAAGAATAAAAACCTAAATAAAAACAAAAATAAAAATACTTGTATATATTCAATACATAGATACATACCTATACTTATGCCTATACAAAACATACTTGTATTTTATTAAATATATAAAATATATATCAGAAAATTAAAATAAAAATATATTTGTGTATATAAAAGTATTTTATAATTCTAGAAAATAAAAACCAAAATAAAATAAATTAAAAATACCAAAATAAAAATAAGATACTTAAATATATAGATATAGATACCTATAGGGGTACAAATGCAAACTTGTAAAAATACATTTCATAAAAATAATTAAAAATCACAATAAAATTATTTATAAAATAATAAACATTTTTTATTTTATAACAATAAATTAATAATGCTATTTACTATTTTAAAAGTAATTAATAAAACATTTTTTGGGGGCTTTTTCCTGGTTGGTCCACGTGGACCAACCAGGTGGCCTGGGATGTTGACCAGCCGGTCAACTCCCTGGCCCTAGCCTTCCCCCTTGTCAGAACTACCCGTGACCCTCATTTCTCGATTTTTTCGCCACTTGTGCGTTGCTCGAGGAGGGTTGCTCCCTTCACGAAAGTTGTACCTGGTACAACTGCCATCCGCGCCGACCTATTGGATCCTATCAGATCTTCTTCCCTCGCCCGTGATCTGTCCTCGAACATCGCACCTCGACCAACTTTCAAAAACGACCCCATTCCTTCCCATTCCTCTTTGAACCCTCTTTGACCACTCTTCTTCCATCTCTTGGGCGTGCTCCGGATTGGGCCTGGTGACAGGGGGTCCTCCAGCCGCCTAGAGGCGAGGTTGAGCGGCCGAGGCGGCGCTCCACCACCATCTCCGGCAAGCCTCGCTTTGCCGTGAGGTTCTACCTCCGATCACCGTCGTTCGAGGGAGTAACTTAGCTTTTTTCTTGCGTACTTTGTTTGGATTTTTATTTCTGTATCATTTTGTTTTGTTTTCATCTCGTTTCGAGCTGCCGTTCACCCATTTGGACTTCGTCGGAGCAGCTCCGCCACCCATATTCCGTTGTGTTTCCACCGCTCGTTCTCGCCTTGGACCCGTGCACTAACTTCGCATCTGTATTCCGCAGGCCCAGGCGCTTCCAGGAGTTCATTTGGAGCTCTAATCAGCCGCGTGAAGCTCGCCGGAGGAGCATCCCACGCGCCGCCGCCCGCGCGCCGCACCGCCCAGCCGCTCCTGCGCAAGAACGAAGGGGGGAGGGGCATGCTACAGCTGCCATCGATCTTGCCCTCTCCCTTTTGATCGCCACCGTCCGATCCCAGCACCCCAGGTCGTCAGATCCCAAAGGCTCCATTTAATCTCGGCCGTTATAACCCAAGGGGTATCGCCCCCTCCGCGCGTCGACACGTGTCCTCCCATTCTTCATCAGCCGTCGATCGCCCTCCTGCCTGGGTATTTTATAACTTTTGCCCAGGCGTTTTTGCTTGTTATGTTTCGCGCCTAAACTATCCTTTGCAGTTCTCATAATTTTGTAAACTTTATGATTGGCCCCCCGGTTTTTTGTAGAATCGCTTGGAGACACCCGCCAGCTCACGTGCGTAGCGCGTGAGCCTTGGCGTTTTTGCAGGCGTCCCCAGAAGTTTTGCCACATTTACGTTTAGTCCAGAACTTTTTAATTGCAGTTATAAGTTTCTGGTTATATTGCATGCGTGCCCTGGAATATTTCGCATATTGCGGATAGGCCCCTGCCAGGTCCTCGTGCGTACGCACGTGGGTCTGGAGATTTTGCGGGGATACCCTCGTGTTTTGGGTTGTTGCTTTTTGATCCTGAAAGTCTCCATGCCAGTTATATAGTTTTGGTATTTTTACACGCAGGCCCTCAAACTTCCTTCTATTTCCAAAAATGCCCCTGCGAATATGAAGTTTCTTTTTGGCTTCTTGTATTATATGCATGCATCTCTAAAACCCCAAAAAATTCCCAAAAATCATTGTAGCTTCCTGTTGCATAGTAGTTTGTTACCATATTTTTATTTTCCATAATTATTGCATTTTATTATTATTAAAAATTCAAAAATAGTCATTTTCAGCACTGTTTGCATTAGAAAATACCAAAAAAATATAAAAACTTTCCAGAAAAATCCCAAAAAAATATATTTTGTGTCTTTTAGTTAGTTTTAACTCCCAGCCAAAAATCATTAAAAAATACAAAACCAAACTCCTAAAAATTGCAAAACTCTAAAAACCTTCATAAAAATTTATAAAATTCATAAAAAATCCAAAAATAGTGTTTGCTTTTCCTGAATTTTCTTTGTTTGATTATCTTTAAGTGAAAATTAATTTGGAGAATTTTTGTCACTGATTTCTATTTTATTTCTCCATTTTAGTTTCAGCCTTGTATTTTGCCACTGTTTGCTTTATTTTGATAATTAAAAATACCAAAAACATTCTAAAAATTACCCAAAAATCACAAAAACAGTAAAAAAGTATAAAAAGACCAAAAAGACTTTATTTCCTTATTTTTGAGTATTTTTATCTATTTTTATAAATACCTTAGCTTGTCTTTTATTACCTTGTCTTTATTTTCCAATATTGAAAAAGAAAATATAAAAAAATATAAAATATAAAAAGAAAATAAAAATCAGTAAATTAAAAATCAAAATACAAAATTATAAAATTAAAAATTAAATAAAAAAATTATAAAATTCAAAAAACCCACCAAAATAGCATAATAGGCACTTGATCACAACACACACATTTTTGAGCACTTGTGCCCCGATCTACCTGTCTGCTCCCTGTGTTCGACCTCTACACATACTTGCACCTATACACATCTTGTTGTAGAGTTATAATAAATTTTAACTCCGCACATTTACTTTCATTGCCTGATTTATTTGTCGTGGGTTAATTGTTGTTTGAATCTCGGATTTCGTTGGAGGTCAAATCAGCGACTGTTGATTCGCCTTGTGAGTCAACACGACCTCTGCGATATCCGTGTTCAACAAATGGCGCCGTTGCCGGGGAGCAACAGCGCGTAGTTCTGGTCTTGTTGTGTTTGTGATTATTTGTCTACATTTTACGGCTTTTATTTTTATTTTGATATATCTTTTGAGCTATCTAATCCCTCTCTTTGTTGACTTTTTGCGAGGAACCGTGGATCGAGGGAGGCGCTCCACCCTAGGCACCTACGCACCCACGTGAAGCCGGCATCTGCCAGCCGAGCATCGAGGAGACAAAGAGGAAATTTTGAAGACCGCGCTCTATTTTAGTTGCATTTTCTTTTATTGCATTTATCTTTGTAATTTTTGTGAGAGAGAGACCACCTTTATTGTAATAATACAGGTACCCCCGGACTTGGACATTCGAGCCTAATTTCCAAGTGATTGTTCACTTGGGGGCTCTCGCGGTTTTGTCGGCTTTTCTCGCATTCTTTTCATTTTGTTTTGTTTTTCGATTTTTTTTATTTTGTGTGATTGAGCCCCTAGTTCTAGGATTGCTTGCGATAGACTAAGGCCAAACACCTAATATTTTGCATGCACCTATAGTCTCGTTTTGGACTTAGTCAAATTTTTAAACAGTTGGTTCATCATCTTCGATCCGCTGCGCCGCGAGCTCACACCCGAACAAGCGCTTTCTCCTACCTCAAATGTGTTGAGCAGAGGAGAGGTGAGCCTAGACCGAACTCTAGGATTGAAGATCGGTGACCAACTTGTGGTTCTTCCCGCTAATAGCAATTACTGAACTTAGGGCGATTTCATCGGTTTTTGCATTTGCATATAGTTAGGTTTCAATTCTGTTGAGCATCTTTGCATGTAGAGTGCTGGAGGCAAGGTGAGCATTTACGCTTTAGCATTCATCATCGTTTTTGCCGCTTGCATTGCTTTTCCGACTCTCCCTCTGTTTTTGCCAACTTAGGTGCTCAAAGGAATTGAATCCCCGATAGGATCGTGCATTTTCATTAAAAATCCAAAAAAGTGATAACCAATAAAATTGGGACTGCTAATATTACTCGACCCTAAAATTGACCAAAAAGAAAATATTCTCTTGGGGTGAGTAATCCCCTCATTGTCTTCGCATTTATTTGCTCACGCACACACTAAGGTTAGAGCCCAAAATCCCCTCATTGTCTTAGTACATGGAAGTGAAAAGGAAAGCTATACTACAACGACGAATCAAAGAATAGAATAAACTTCTCCCCTATTCTTAGGATCAAGTAATCCTAAGTATAGCAGGTTGTATATAAAAGGAAAACCGAGTGATAGGATGTATAGGGTTTACCTCCCCTATACTTAGGATGATATATCCTTAAATATAGGTAGCAAAACAGAGGTAAAAAGAATCAAAAGAATAATCAAGAGTCTGACATCTCCCCTATACTTAGGTTAAAGTACACCTTAAGGGCCCATTTGGTTACTGGGTACCCTGGTGTACGCCGATGTATCCCCCTCCAACTCTGGGTTGGAAATCTAACACAAATCAAGGTCATATCACATCACATTCCTTATTCCAACTCTCTCCCAACCCTCATAACTATCCAAACACCTACTATTCACAAGTGGATACCCCAACCCACCCCATCCCACTAACCAAACATGCCCTAAGTATAGCATAATCATGAGATGTAAATGGGGTGTTGGACTAAAGAATGAGATGATATGGACATCTGGATCTATACAAGGTGGATGACAGTGATAATCAGGCATGAGATGCAACAGATGTGAGTCAAAGACCACATCTCATGCAAAATGAATCAGGACAACGTCAACGATTAGCAGCTCATGATCTAGATATGTTTTGAGCCACTGCCGGTTAACACGAAAGGTAGACTCAGATGGCATCTCAGATATGTCAATAGTCCCATTGTCATGTACCTTTCAGATCATGTATGGTCCCTTCCACTTGCTCTGCAACTTCCCTGGAAATAATTTAAGCCTGGCATCAAACAACCATACTCTCTGATCTGGCTCAAACTGCTTATGGCTGATATGAGAATCATGCCATTTCTTTACTCGTTCCTTGTAATATAGGCTGCTTGGAAAGGTTGTATCTCTAAGCTCCTCCATGACTGCCAATTCTGCCTTCCTTTGATCTCCAACACTCACTCCTTGTAATATAGGCTGCTTGAAAAGGTTGTATCTCTAAGCTCCTCCAGGACTGCCAATTCTGCCTTCCTTTGATCTCAAACACTCACTGGATCCAATAATATATCCATGACAACCCAAAGTGACTTGTGCCTAATCTCAATAGGTAAATGGCAGTGCTTGCCATAAACGAGATGAAAGGGAGATGTACCCAAAGGAGTCTTGAAGGAAGTCTGATATGCCCACAAGACTGAGCCCAAAAGATGTGACCAATCCTTTCGGTCTGGGCGGACTACCTTCTGCAATATCGTTTTGATCTCCCTGTTCGATACTTCAGCAAGATCATTGGTCTAAGGATGATATGGAATGGCAACTCGATGGTCAATGTTGAACTCACTAGTAAGGGCCTTTACCTTATCGTTGACGAAATGAGATACCCCGTCAGATATCAAAACTCTAGGCATCCCGAACGGTGAAATGATATTCTTCCTCAAAAATATGCAAACAGCCCTAGCATCTGAGGTTCGGACAGGGATGGCCTCAACCCAACGACTAACATAATCCACAACCAACATAATGTACTCAAATCCCTGACTCTTAGGAAATGAACCCATGAAATCGATGCCCCATGCATCAAAAACCTCACAGAAGTGAATGAGCTGCATCGGCATCATATCACACTGTCCATAAGTGCCCATCCTCTGATAGTCAGTACACCTCTTTACAAATTCATCAGAATCCTTGAAGAGGGTAGGCCACCATAGGCCGGATTGGAGCACTTTCTGTGCCGTTCTCCTCCCAGAATGATGTCCCCTACCTCCAGCTTGTGACAGTAGGTGAGGATGCTATGGTGCTCCTCCCGAGGAATGCATCATTGCCAGATACTATCCCCTCCTTCATGATAAAGGATGGGATCCTCCCAATGGTACGACTTGGCCTTCGCTAGGAAGGTCTCAAGTCGCTGCCTGGGCCAACCTTGTGGAACTTTCTTGGCAAAAAGATAATTCACAATGTCAGTGTACCATGGGAGTGAGGCGATAGCAAGGATCACCTCATCTAAGAAGGTCTCAGAAATGGGATCAGTCCGCTCAGATTCCTCAAGATGCTCTAATCGGGAAAGATGATCCGCCATCACATTCTTGACTCCAGGTTTATCCTTAATCTCAATATCAAACTCCTGGAGTAGAAGGATCCATCTAGTTAATCTCGCTTTGGCATCCTTCTTTGCCACGAGGTACCTGATGGCGGTATGCTCAGTAAAGATAATCACTCCATATCCAATGATATACGATATGAACTTATTTAAGGCAAAAACTACGGCTAGCATCTCCTTCTCAGTGACAGTGTAGTTCCGCTACGTGACATCCAATGTACGACTAGCATAGTGAATGGCAAAAGGCACTCCATCCCTCCTGTGTATCAGCATGGTACCTACGGCAAAATCGGAGGCATCCATCATGATCTCGAATGGGAGAGACCAATCAGGTGGCTGAAGGACAGGAACTTCAACAACTAGACTCTTGAGAGTCTTAAATGACGCAAGACACTTATCATCTACAATGAACTCGGTGTCTTTGGTCAGAAGATCAGTCAACGGTCGGGCAATCCTGCTGAAATCATGAATGAATCATCGGTAAAAACCGACGTGCTCCAGAAAAGACCGTAACTGTCGCAGGTTGGATGGTGGATTGAGTTTCCTGATGATATCCACCTTGGCCGGATCAAACTCCATGCCCATGTTGGAGATGATATGACCAAGCACCATCCCCTGAGTCACCATGAAGTGACTCTTCTCCCAAGATAGAACAAGATGGACCTCGATGCATCACTGAAGGACACTGTCTAGGCAATCAAGACAAGCATCAAACCCATCATCATAGATCAAAAAAAAGTCATCCATGAAGACCTCTAAGCAGTCACCCACCATGTCTAAAAAGATAGACAACATGCACCTTTGAAATGTCATCGGAGCGTTACATAGACCAAAGGCATCCGTCTGAAAGCATATGTCCCAAACGGACATGTGAATGTAATCTTATCCTTTTCTTCGAGCGCAATGGCCACATGATTGTAGCCGGAGTACCCATTAAGAAAACAGTAATGACTCTTCCCAGCTAGCCTCTCTATAATCTGATCAATAAAAGGTAGTCGGAAATGATCCTTCTTGGTGGCCTGATTCAATCGTCTGTAGTCTACACAGATCCTCCAACAAGTTGGTACCCGGGTAGCTATCTCCTCTCCCGACTCACTCACAAATGTAGTGATGCCCGTCTTCTTGGGCACCTCATGTAATGGACTAACCCACTTGGAGTAGGAGATGGGGTAGATAAAATCGGCGCTCCACCATTTCAAAATTTCCCTCATGACAACCTCTCAAAGGTTCGTTGGAACTCGTGCGATGGCCTAGCGTCCTCTTCGAGATAGATATGGTGGGAGCACATGCCAAACTTATCCCCTGGAGATCAGCTAAGCTCCATCCTATCGTGTTGCGGTTCCTTTCAAGAACCTCCATCAATCAAGATTCTTGCTCTCCAGTCAAGTCTGCTAAGATAATGACTGGGTACATCTCATGCTCACCTGCAAGGAATCTATACTTCAGCGACTGCGGAAAGGGCTTCAACACTAGGCAACTGGGAGTTGACAAATCTGGCCTCTGAAAAGTCTGAGCGAAGGCGACCAAATCTGCGTGGAAATACTCTCGCTGATCATGAAAATCCAATGTAGACTGCTCTGCTGGTATATTTGTGCTATGTATCGGATCAGTCTCCACCCTAACTGCTGGATTTGTAGGAATCAGACATGGTATCAACTCATAAAACTCTTCCCAATAGATATATGACTCCGAGGCATATGAATCTAAATCACAAGGGAAAGAAACTGCCTCACTATCCGGAACGTGGTCTGTAGCCTCGAATGTGTCCTCTACCAAGAGTGGATGAAGCTCTGTTTTCCGCCAATTAGAGTGATGAATCACATATGCATCGGTCTCCATGGCAAAAACCTACCAGAAGGCGAGCTCCATGACTATACGACTGTGTAGTTCTCCCCCTCCGGCCAGCAACCCAGTTTCGACGAACTCGCCATTCCTTTCGAAGCAAAGATCAGAGAGACCTGTTATTCCTCCAATCCAGACGATACCCCCTCACCTTCATCATCATCTTCTTCTTTCCTCCATTCCTCGTGTTTTTCTTCATTTCGCTCCTCATCTCCCTACTCAAATCTCTCATCATCGTCTTCTTCTTCATCCACCAATTCAAACTCCACCACCAATTCACCACCATCTTCGAGCCTCATAGCCTTCCCTTCTATCTCACCGCCGACTTCCATGGACGACAACTCCTCTTTCCACCACCTCGCTTTGAGCTCCGCACCATCATCCTCTGAGCAGCAGCCAACAGGTCCATCCTCGAGGAATAAGATGCCCCAGGAAGAAGCCTCCATATAGCATTTGATCAAGAACACATGAAATCTCTACCTTCAGATTTCGCCCAAACTTCGACCCTTAGATCAAGAAGCATTGGACCATATAGACCGTCCAAAGACATCCAAATCTCGACATTGAATCATCTTCAAATGAATGCACCAGATCCTTCCCGGACCTTGGACTTGAGCCTTGTGCCTCGAGTTACAATAAGACAATCTAAGCATGACACGTGGAGCACGTGACCTAGGCTACCTAACCGAGCTGGTCCTCATGTGTGTTCCACACACGTGGTTGCAGGTAATTTACACCAAAGCCCCCTACATTATTTAGAATCATGAGAAGGTCCGGTCATGTGCACCACGTGCGAGACTTTGGAAAATTTGCACCAGTTCACATCTAGCTCCTAGAAACTACAAGAAGAACCCCGTACACGGACAATTTACATCGAGAGCCTTGCCGATTTTGCCAAATTGCAAGAAATCCTTCATAAAGGGTATATTTAAGACATTCCCTTTACTTTATTTACATATATGCCCCTAGAAATTCATTTTGACATCTGTTGAGTATCTAGTGTAGGATTTTTATGTCCTTTATATCATTTTGAACCGTATTCAATTCTCTACTATATTGAACAATTGATAAACTATTTGGAGACATTTTTGGGAATTAATTAATTCAATAAGTTATTTATTTATTGTAAGGACTTTCATTCTTGATATTGATCTTTTATTGCTCCATAAATTGAGAAATTGGGGAATTATTTGGTTTGATAATTTCTTTTTGTAACTAATTGATTATTGTGGTTCGTGTCATTGATTGGCTCTTTGCTTGACTGCTTGTCTCTTGCTTGACCTTGCATATATCGTAATGCATTTCATTCATTTATTCATCATTTAAAATTCAAAAAATATTGTATTTGTTTATTGCTCCAAATAACATATCATTATTTCTTGCTTTAAAATCTTTTCAAAATTCATGCATCATATTTTTTCCTTTGATTAATTATATATCTTGGATTTGAAAAAAATCTAAAAATACAAAAACACTAAAAAAAGTTCTTTTTCCCGAAAATCAACTTTTTTAAAGTATCTAATTATCGATTCTTAACCCTCATATTACCTCATTAAGTTCGACCTTGGGACTTACTCAAGTAAAATAAATAATTTGATCAAATCTAGACCTAATTGTCTATATTATTTCTTGGCGCGATCATTTTTGACGGATCCTGAATTGCCTAACTACAACAATTAAAATGACAAATTAAATAGTGTGATTCCAGAACTCGTCAAGGAGGAAGAAGTGGAAGGGATGCAATGACGCGGTAGAATAGATAGGATGAGGATCCTTTGCTGTACTGTAATCATCTTTAGTTTTTTTATATTGATTCTAAAATCCAACCTTATGAATAAAATTATATATTAATGCTCTACATATCCTCTAAATTTCACTCGAATCCGAGCTTATTTGATATTTTATCTTAATGGTTTAAGATTCATGTCTTTTTAAATGGAATTTAAAATAAGTTCAGATTTGTGTGAAATTTGGAGGATATGTAGAGCATTAATCTAAGATTGAATCTATAAGGTTGGATTTTGAAAGAAAAATCGCAAAAAAATTTAAAGATGATTACAACACCTCTGATATAACTCTCATTAAAACAAAGGATCCTCTTCCACACAAACAACCCAAATTTGGGGACATTTCGTATTCTTGAAAATCAAAGAACCCACAAAATATTATAACTGCAGATGCAATCCAACGATGTAAAGAATCGGAGGGTTGCCAATTTGCTGCCTAAAGGGGCAACCCCATTTTACCAATAATATACACTTAAAAATACTTGAAATAGGAAGAAAATATATAGACAATGTATATGTTTCATAGTATACATAAAATATTTTTTTCATATGCATCATCGAATGACACACACACACACATGCACACACACATGAGGAAAGGGAGTCTACTTCACAAAGTACGTAACCTTACCTACTTCATGTCCATTTTTGGATTTTTTTTATTTTTTGAAAAACACCACCATGGATTTTCATAACTATATCTCTCTAATATATCATTTAAGTTAGTCATAAATAGAGACTCCTATGCCCTCCATCCAAAATATGTAATTTTAACGATCTTAAATTTGTTGTAGTCGTTCTGGATGGGGGGCATAGGAGTCTTTATTTCTGACAAAATTTGAAAGACATATTAAAGGGATATAGTTATGAAAATCCATAGTACTATTTTCCAAATTTTTTTTACCAAAAATAGACATGAAGTAGGTAAGGTAAACGTACTTCATAAAGTAGGCTCTCTCTATATATATAGGCCTAGATGCTCTATAGAATAACGGTACTTTAATCATATCTAAATTCTGTAACATGCCAAAGAAGGCAGATGGGAACAGGGAACAATCCAGGAGAAGCAAGTGGTTAGTCCTCGGTGACGAAGATAAATGGCCAGTCCGGAGTTGAGAGAAAGCGACGGAAAGAGAAGAATGAATGAACAATCAAAGGAAAGGTCGGAGGGAGTGAGCGAAGGATCCTTATGAAATCCTGGAGAAGAAGGAGAAAAGACTATGTTACATCATTGATGTATCTGCCTTTTCCAAATATATAGTGAGTTCTTTCCCTGATTTCCCAGTTTCCAAATCTTCACATTGGCTTCTGCCTTTAGCCTGGAATCTCCCGAGTGCAGGACCCCCAAAAGACCCCCGGCCTCTCACGGCGGTTCGTTCTTCCTCTGTACCCTTGCTTGAATGAAGACACCCCGCTCGGAATCTCAGAAAGGGGAGGATGCGGAGACTCTTCAACCCAATGAAAGAAGGCCGGAAAGGTGGAACATCCCTCTATCGCTATCTTTCCGTAAGTCACTGTTCTTTCTACTTCACCCTTCTGCCTTAGGTTTCGGCCTATATTCGGTGCACCTACTGACGCTCTACTCCCCTTCTGCTCTCCTTCGCATGCTTCTCAGACTCAAAGTTGCTATACATATGCTTAGCACAGTCCGATGCTCAGCTTGCCTGCTCCGTGCTCAGTCAGCTACCAGGGGAAGGCTGTTATATAATAGGCCTTAGCAGATAATTACAAAATGACTGATAGCTGTCTTGCTAGCCATTTCACCAAGTAAGAGCATATGAGCAGGCACCATTTATAGTACGTGCAACTATGTCCGAACTTTCTATATAATAAGCTACTTCAAAAACAATTAATATCTCCAGTGGCTACATTTATGTTAAGTCTGGTCGCTCAGGCCATTGTACCTTTTGATTATGGTATGGTATTGTCAGATCCGAACATAGGGCTGTGAATGAATAACTGACGTACGCTTGAGTGAAAGCAGCTTTATATATCACGACGCATTGGCACAGAGCTCTGATCCGAACGAACTACCTCTAATATATATCACGGGCTTAGGTACCGCTTAAACCCCAGAAGACGAAAGGTTGTATTTTTGGAATTTTTTTATTTTTTGAAAAACACCACCATGGATTTTCATAACTATATCTCTCTCTCTAATATATCATTTAAGTTTAGTCGGAAATAGAGACTCCTATGCCCTCTATCCAAAATATGTAATTTTAACGATCTTAAATTTGTTGTAATCGTTCTGGATGGAGGGCATATGAGTCTTTATTTCTGACAAAATTTGAATGACATATTAAAGGGATATAGTTATGAAAATCCATAGTTGTATTTTCTAAAAAAATAATTTTTTTTATCAAAAATAGACATGAAGTCGGTAAGATAAACATACTTCATAAAGTAGGCTCTCTCTCTATACATATACATATACATATACATGTACATGTACATATACATATACATATACATATACATATACATATACATATGAAGGATATTGTGAATCCTTAAGCGCATCACGGAAGCGTGTTGATCGCATCGTATGCGATCGGAGCAACTAGTAGTACTAGATGCTAGATGCAACGGAAATTAAAATTTTTTAACTTTAAAGATGAAACCACATGATCACGAGAACACTTCTCGGATCGTTTCATCAAACCACAAAGTACAAGGAATACCTCTTGAAGCGTGGTTGTGATCGCGAGATCCCAAGTAGAGATCCTCCTATCTTAAGTCCGACCCACGGAGAATGCGCTTGCGGGCACGATGATGAGTCGCGTCCTTCCCGCAATCCTTTGATGAAGATCCAAGCGTCGAGGCGTAGAAAAAATGATCTCCTTCCTAATACACAAAGTGGACGGCCACTTGAATATTAGGGAGACCCCACGAGAATGAGAGAGAGAGAGAGTAGAGTTCTTCAACTCAAGAATGTTGTCACTTGGAAAGGCTACCCTAGCCCTCCTTTTATACTAGTTTAGGATCCAATGGATCTCAATCCATGGGACACATGGATCCAAGGACTATGCTTGGTCCATGCTAAATCAATGGCTATGATTGTTGTTGGTTAAAACCAACAACATCAATTTAAATATTAATTAATTAAGAGATAATGTGATAAATGAAATGGAGTCAACCAATCTCCCTAAAATTGGGGGGCGTCACCCATGAACAATTCATGGGTGACGCCACCTATGGAGGGTGGTTTATTTTGCTCTATTTTATTTATCTTATTATTCCTTAATTAATCACAATAAATATTCACCAAATTAATTCCAAATTAATTTTGAATATTTCAATCTTGCCATTGAATATTATGTGAATCATATTCACAACCCAAACTAATTAGTAAATTGCATTTCCAATTAATTAATAAATGTGAATCCAATCCACATTATTAATTAACAAATCTATTTACATAAGTTCTCTCTCTTATATATGTATATTATAAATCATATTTATAACATACATATATCATGGATAGTGTTATCCACATTCTCTTAATCCTTGATAATTAAATCCCATTTAATTATCTTAGATAATCATTTTCACAATATGAATCATATTCATATTTAAGCTTGATAATTAAATCTCATTTAATCATCAAGTCCTTGCTTGGATATTTCATCAAAAGAATTATTCTTGAACCCTTTCAAGAATAATGTGCTTTCTCCGCAGATACTTGGAGATAAGGACAGGGCGATTGTATTATTCCATGTATAGTGACTTGGATGTTGAGATATTATCTCAAATCCAGATCGAACGAACCTCCCACAGATGCTTGATTAAATCAAGACCGCAAATCCAATCTTCTCATTGAATCTGAATCCCATTCAGACCAATGTCCAACACTTGGACTAAGATCGGATTGCTTCTCTACTGAAAGGAGACACTAAAATCCATACCTGTTTCATCACTCCCTCAGAATGGAAGCGTCATGGATATACAATCGTTTATGATCACATCACCCTTTAGGTATTCCCAATACCTGTACATCCTGCATACTGGAAGACCCATGATCAACCCGAAGATCAAGATCATTTTATACTGTCTTCTTCAGGGTTTAATCATTAAGTTTCTCAATCTTGGTCATTGGGATTTGGTATCGATCATATGCTTTCCCAAAGCATATATCATACCTTCAAATTCATGTCATGCTTCCAAAGCACGACGACCATGCATGGAATTTGATCGGTCCCAATACCTCATGAGTGAGCTCATGTCTTCCGGTTCACAAGTGAACCTGTATGATCCCTTTGAGAGATCATATTGCTCATATACCCTTATATGCACACCAGCTCGCCGGTGTATAGACCTTGGTTAGGTCATCAACCTATTGGTCTGCCAAATGTACATACTCAGATATATAGCAATATATCTGTCTCCGGTCAAAGGATGCGTGCCTATGCTGTGACAGCATTCAACATAGGACTTAGGTTATCTCGATCTCATTAGGTCAACCCATTGACCTAACTAATCTGACACCTCCGAATCACTATTCCCATGCAGAGGACCTGCATCAAGAGGTCAGTCAGATATCAGCCTATGTGAGAAAGGATTGCCATCTCCTACTCAGGTTGGAGATCTCCACTTGACAATCATTTGACGGTGCTTGATGAGTCCTCTATTTAACTCTTTAGATATTCATCCAAACACCAGCCTCTATGATTCATTTAATGAATCAACAGCTATATGATCATCAAGCTGGCCATGGTACATAACCCTAATTGTACAGAGGGACCTTATAGTGCATTCATTCATATAATTTCAGAAAGGGAGTGAAACATCAATAACTTTTATTGATAAACTTAAATATTACAATACCATTTATTGTAAGAATGGTTCGCCCAGGGCTCACAAGTCTAACAATCTCCCACTAGCCCTCAGAACCATTCAGGTACAATCCGTAAACCCATACTCATTACATGCTGGTCAAAAAACTTCTGTGTCAAAGGTTTGGTAAGAGGATCAGCAATGTTGTCGGTAGAGGCCACCTTGGTGATGATGATATCACCACGCTTTTGAATCTCCTGAATGATGTGGTATTTCCTTTCCACGTGCTTGCTCTTCTGATGGCACCTGGGTTCCTTTGCTTGGGCAATGGCTCCAGTGTTATCGCAGAGTAACGGGACGGGAGTATCAGAGGAAACTACGCCAAGCTCCAAGATGAACTTGCGCAACCACACCGCCTCCTTTGCAGCATCCGATGCGGCAATGTATTCGGCTTCTGTTGTTGAATCCGCCGTAGTGTCCTGCTTCTTGCTTCTCCAGCTCACAGCACCACCGTTCAACAGGAATACAAACCCTGATATCGACTTTCGATCATCAATATCTGACTGGAAGTCTGAATCTGTATATCCCAAGACTTGGAGATCACCATCCCCATAGACCAAGATGTAATCTTGCGTCCGTCTTAGGTATTTGAATATGTTCTTTACTGCATTCCAGTGTTTTTCTCCATAGCAGGATTGGTAACGACTTACCACTCCCACTGCATGGCAGATGTCTGGCCTAGTATACATCATGGCATACATCAAGCTTCCTACGGCTGATGCATAAGGGCATCCAGCCATGGCCTTCTTTTCCTCAACACTTTGAGTAGCCATCCCTTTGGACAGATGGATACCATGTCCTAAGGGGAGGAATCCTTTCTTCGAACTATCCATACGGAATCGTTCAAGAATCTTCTTGATGTATCCATGTTGTGATAATCCCAATATTCTCTTTTCTCGGTTTCTGAACAACTTCAGGCCTAAGATGTAAGAGGCTTCTCCAAGATATTTCATCTCGAAGGTATGGGATAGCCAAATCTTCACACTGGTCATCATTCCTGTATCATTTCCAATGATAAGGATATCATCTACATAAAGCACGATGAACACAATGGCGCTCCCACTAAGCTTCTTGTACACACAAGGTTCATCAGGATTTTGCACAAAATCATAACTCTTTATGGTTTCGTCAAATCTGATGTTCCAGCTACGAGAAGCTTGTTTGATCCCATAAATGGATTTCTTCAGCTTGCATACTTTACCATCCTCAGCTATGAAGCCCTGGGGCTGCTCCATATAGATATCCTCCTCGAGGTATCCATTGAGGAAAGCCGTCTTGACGTCCATCTGCCAGATGTCGTAGTCAAGATATGCAGCTATAGCCAGCAGTGTCCTGATGGACTTAAGCATGGCCACAGGAGAGAATGTCTCATCGTAGTCGATGCCTTCTCTCTGTGTGTAGCCCTTGGCTACGAGCCGTGCCTTGAAAGTCTCTACTTTCCCATCAGGTCCCCTCTTTCTCTTGAAGATCCATTTACACCCAATGGGTTTTACCCCTTTAGGTGGATCCCCTAGGGTCCATACACCATTCTTATGCATGGAGTCAATCTATGACTTCATTGCTAGCATCCATCTATCCATGTCATGATCCGCAAGTGCTTCATCATATGAAGAAGGATCATTGTCAGTCTCACCTGACACATGGAATCCATACCTTTCAGGTGGTGCAACCACCCTCGAACTCCTTCGAAGAGGTATGGGTGTTTCATCTTCATTTATTCCTTCAGTTTCTGGTTCAGGAATCTCAAAATCCTCAGGGGATTTAATGAGTTCCTCTACTTCATTCTTGTCTTGACCTTTAAGGAAATCATCCTCCAGAAATTTCACATCCCTAGAGACAAAAACCTTTTGGGTCTCAGGGTCATAAAGCTGGTATCCAATACCATCTTTAACATACCCAATGAAGTAGCACTCATGAGTGCGAGATTCTAGCTTACTTGCGTCCACGTTCTTCGCATGAACCAAGCATCCCCAAACCCTCAAGTGATTGACACTAGGTTTGGTTCCATACCAGAGCTCGTGAGAAGTCTTTGGTATAGACTTGCTAGGAATCTTGTTTAGGATATATATTGCAATCTCTACTGCATATCCCCAGAAACTAAGAGGTAAATGTGCTTTACTCATCATTGAATGGACCATGTCCATGATGGTCCTGTTGCGTCTTTCAGCAACACCATTAAGTTGGGGAGTTCCAGGAGGAGTGAGATTGGAGACAATTCCATTCTCTTTAAGGTATTCCTTGAATTCATCTGAGAGGTACTCACCACCTCGGTCAGATCGAATCCGTTTAATCTTCCTGTCGGCTTGGTTCTCAACCAAAGCCTTAAACTCTTTGAACTTTTCAAAGGTTTCAGATTTATGACGTAGCAGGAAGATAAACCCGTATCGCGAATGGTCATCGATAAACGTCAAATAATATCGATATCCATTTCTAGTCCCGGTATTGAAGGGACCACATACATCAGTATGTATTAGGTCGCGAATACCCTCGCATCTCGTAACCTTGTTACGGAAAGGCATCCTGGTCATTTTACCTCGAATGCAATGTTCACAGGTAGGTAAAGTTTGAACCTGTAGAAAATCTAAAGGTCCATCCTTTATCAATCTATTGATCCTATCAACAGATAAATGACCGAGCCTTTGATGCCAAATCATATTCGAATGATTTCCATTCTCCCTGGATCTCTTAGGATTTTTATTATCAGTGGTAGTGACATTTATGACACATTCATTAATGCACAATTCATAGAGTCCAGCAGAAGTCAGAACACCTTCCACAACAAATTTATCATATTGATTAATGAATAATTTATTACAGAACAGGAAAGAGTACCCATGTCTAACAAGCTTAGACACAGATATCAAGTTCCTCCTGACCTCAGGTACATAAAGACACTCTTTAAGTACTAGGACTCGACCACTAGATAACGACAGTCTGCATGTCCCGATGGCGACTGCTGCAACACTTGCATCAGATCCCATCTGGATAACTATCTCCCCTTGCTCAAGATTCCTAGTTTCCTGAAACAAATGCAATGAATTGCATACGTGAACAGAAGCACCAGAATCTATAACCCAACTTCCTTCTCGTCCAACGAGAAAGCTGGTTTCAATGATGAAAGTAGATTTCATACCTGCTGGGGCTTTACCTTTGTCGGTAGACTTCAAGTAATCCGGGCAGTTACGCCGCCAGTGCCCCGGCTTCTTGCAGTGGTGACAGACATCGGTCTTTTTCGATGTCATCAGTGTGGAAGCACTAGAAGATGAACCAACTCCTTGATTCTTCTTCTTTCTCTTCGAGATTGGGCCCTTCTGAGAACCTTGCTTCCGCCCGCGCTTTCCTCTCACCTGTGCAACCATTGCACTAGCAGAGGGGCTGTCCTTTTTCATGACGTCTTCTGCAGACTTCAATGCAGCTAACAGCCCAGCGTTTGTGAAGTCACCTTTGTTCATGTGGTAAGACACAACAAAGTTGTTGAAAGACTTAGGGAGCGACAGGAGAATGAAATCAGCTTGCATTTCAGAATCCAAGTAGGCTCCCAGGGTTTCCAGCTCAGAGAGGTACCCAAACATTTTGAGTACATGTTCTCTGACAGAGGTCCCTTCCTGCATCTTGCAGCGAATAAGCTCTTTCATCACATTATAACGCTGTGTGCGGTTTATGTCATCGAACATTTCTTTCAGATTCAGCATAATCTCTTGGCAATTGTTCATTTCCACATGTTGCTTCTGAAGCACATTGGATAATGACCCAAGGATGTAACACATTGTCAGATTATGGTCTTCATCATATTTATCATTATATGATTTATCTTCATCAATCACAGGGTTTGCTATCTTGTCCTTGCTAAGCACGTAGGAGATACGCTCTGCAGAGAGAACAAGATCCAAATTTCGGATCCAATCCGAATAATTTGGTCCGGTCAACTGGTTGACCTCTAAAAGCCTGCTAAGTGGGTTCATGGACTTCATTTTCTGAAATTAAGAATGCACTATATTAGAATAATTATATATTCATTTTAAGAATAATTTGATTAAGGTATTTTAAATCAAATTTGTCCTGCCATGTCGACTTTGAAAGATTATTCCCTTATTTTTCTTTCAAAGTAAGAGATATACTTACCGCTATATCTCAAGCAAGATCTGGGATCTCCTCTCTATCCTTATCACATCCCAATAATATGAGAACCTGTGACTCGAATAAGAGAAGCGGGAACACATTCCGCCTTGCAAGTCCAACTTGCATTTCCCAATTCGGTCTTTAACACCCGGGCCCACCACCCCTAAGATGATGTTGACCCGTTGTTAATTGAACCAACCGTCAACAGGCTTAATACTCGCTATACGCAATCCAATATCGCCCCAATAATATGAGGACTCGATATTGAGGTCACTACGTATACGGCCTTACTCTTTCGAGAAGCAAAGAACCCGATTCAATTAAATCATGCATAGGATCTATCACTTCGGACAGGCGTCTCCTATACACAACAACTGGCGACGAAATCCTTTGCCTTGACGGGAGACCATGGATGTCACTTATGTGATCCTCCACCTCATATTCAAATTTATAATTAATTATCGTGAATCACATTCACATAATTAATTCTTCCAAGGGAAATACACATCTATTCAAAATAGAGTGTTTATTGGATATAATTAATTTAATCATATTAAATTAATCATTAATCCAATCATCAATCAACAAACATGTCTTTTACTTGAATAGTAGGTATATACTCAAAGTACGTATTATTCGAATTTTAATAATTAGGAAAATACATATTGTCTATCCCCGGTATTATACAGTCCCTACCCGCTGTCATGGCCAGTACCGACGAGAGTGGGACGGACCACATACGTTGCAACCCGCGACCCCAATGCTCTCCGACTAGGCACCACATCCGCCTCGGGAAAGGATAATACCAGATAGACCATCATGTACTTTGAGATGTTCATCGGTTTTTTTCAACCGAAATTATACCATATAATATAAATCAAAACATTTTTGATTATAAGGAGATTTGCTAGACAAATCCCCAATCCTATTCAAGCAAAAGGGTTTTTGATGTAAAAGCTGTCCTACAACTATTGTAGGATAAACTGTAGTTTTCATGAAAGCAATGTTTGTTGATGAAACAATGATCAAGATCTAATATCTCATCATTGTAGTTTAGGCAAGTGTCATTCAATGAAATAATTATTTCTTTAAATATTTAAAAAATATTTATCACTAATTATTCCAGAAAATTAACAATTAATTTTCATCATGATAATTGAATGACATATCACAAGGTTCAAGATCAAAATTGTTAATTTCCAGCAGTGACCCCCAATCACTAAAATTAACTTATCTTGATCAATTTAAATCCAAAAAATGCAAACTCAGTTTCCAAAGATTGTCTATTTGATTTATTAAAGAATCCAAGTGATAATTCACACATTTCAAGGCGGATTAAAACCGTAATTATCTCATCAATTACGTTCAAATCCACAGTTCCCGCAACAGTGAATATAGTCATATTCAAAAAGCCATATCTTGAGCAAATAAAGTCCAAATTTAGTAAACTCAAGTCCTATGGTTTCCTTGTTTAATGTGGAACAAAATCCAATTGGAAATTTCGTCTTTAAATATTTTAAACAGTACAGAAAAATTCAATTAGACAGAGGTGCGAAAATTGAAATGCAGTAAAAATTTCGCAACCCTTTCAAGAACCAAATCGCCTAAGGTGTATGGATCATATCCAAAACCTTATTCAACCTGGCTCTGATACCACTTGAAGGATATTGTGAATCCTTAAGCGCATCACGGAAGCGTGTTGATCGCATCGTATGCGATCGGAGCAACTAGTAGTACTAGATGCTAGATGCAGCGGAAATTAAAATTTTTTAACTTTAAAGATGAAACCACATGATCACGAGAACACTTCTCGGATCGTTTCATCAAACCACAAAGTACAAGGAATATCTCTTGAAGCGTGGTTGTGATCGCGAGATCCCAAAGTAGAGATCCTCCTATCTTAAGTCCGACCCACGGAGAATGCGCTTGCGGGCACGATGATGAGTCGCGTCCTTCCCGCAATCCTTTGACGAAGATCCAAGCGTCGAGGTGTAGCAAAAATGATCTCCTTCCTAATACACAAAGTGGACGGCCACTTTAATATTAGGAAGACCCCACGAGAATGAGAGAGAGAGAGAGAGAGTAGAGTTCTTCAACTCAAGAATGTTGTCACTTGGAAAGGCTACCCTAGCCCTCCTTTTATACTAGTTTAGGATCCAATGGATCTCAATCCATGGGACACATGGATCCAAGGACTATGCTTGGTCCATGCTAAATCGATGGCTATGATTGTTGTTGGTTAAAACCAACAACATCAATTTAAATATTAATTAATTAAGAGATAATGTGATAAATGAAATGGAGTCAACCAACCTCCCTAAAATTGGGGGGCGTCACCCATGAACAATTCATGGGTGACGCCACCTATGGAGGGTGGTTTATTTTGCTCTATTTTATTTATCTTATTATTCCTTAATTAATCACAATAAATATTCACCAAATTAATTCCAAATTAATTTTGAATATTTCAATCTTGCCATTGAATATTATGTGAATCATATTCACAACC
Source organism: Ottelia alismoides (assembly GCA_037367405.1). NCBI lineage: Eukaryota > Viridiplantae > Streptophyta > Magnoliopsida > Alismatales > Hydrocharitaceae > Ottelia > Ottelia alismoides. The sequence continues at coordinate 319,533 of JAZKJV010007375.1, read as the reverse complement.
CAAACTAATTAGTAAATTGCATTTCCAATTAATTAATAAATGTGAATCCAATCCACATTATTAATTAACAAATCTATTTACATAAGTTCTCTCTCTTATATATGTATATTATAAATCATATTTATAACATACATATATCATGGATAGTGTTATCCACATTCTCTTAATCCTTGATAATTAAATCCCATTTAATTATCTTAGATAATCATTTTCACAATATGAATCATATTCATATTTAAGCTTGATAATTAAATCTCATTTAATCATCAAGTCCTTGCTTGGATATTTCATCAAAAGAATTATTCTTGAACCCTTTCAAGAATAATGTGCTTTCTCCGCAGATACTTGGAGATAAGGACAGGGCGATTGTATTATTCCATGTATAGTGACTTGGATGTTGAGATATTATCTCAAATCCAGATCGAACGAACCTCCCATAGATGCTTGATTAAATCAAGACCGCAAATCCAATCTTCTCATTGGATCTGAATTCCATTCAGACCAATGTCCAACACTTGGACTAAGATCGGATTGCTTCTCTACTGAAAGGAGACACTAAAATCCAGACCTGTTTCATCACTCCCTCGGAATGGAAGCGTCATGGATATACAATCGTTTATGATCACATCACCCTTCAGGTATTCCCAATACCTGTACATCCTGCATACTGGAAGACCCATGATCAACCCGAAGATCAAGATCATTTTATACTGTCTTCTTCAGGGTTTAATCATTAAGTTTCTCAATCTTGGTCATTGGGATTTGGTATCGATCATATGCTTTCCCAAAGCATATATCATACCTTCAAATTCATGTCATGCTTCCAAAGCACGACGACCATGCATGGAATTTGATCGGTCCCAATACCTCATGAGTGAGCTCATGTCTTCCGGTTCACAAGTGAACCTGTATGTTCCCTTTGAGAGATCATATTGCTCATATACCCTTATATGCACACCAGCTCGCCGGTGTATAGACCTTGGTTAGGTCATCAACCTATTGGTCTGCCAAATGTACATACTCAGATATATAGCAATATATCTGTCTTCGGTCAAAGGATGCGTGCCTATGCTGTGACAGCATTCAACATAGGACTTAGGTTATCTCGATCTCATTAGGTCAACCTATTGACCTAACTAATCTGACACCTCCGAATCACTATTCCCATGCAGAGGACCTGCATCAAGAGGTAGGTCAGATATCAGCCTATGTAAGAAAGGATTGCCATCTCCTACTCAGGCTGGAGATCTCCACTTGACAATCATTTGACGGTGCTTGATGAGTCCTCTATCTAACTCTTTAGATATTCATCCAAACACCAGCCTCTATGATTCATTTAATGAATCAACAGCTATATGATCATCAAGCTGGCCATGGTACATAACCCTAATTGTACAGAGGGACCTTATAGTGCATTCATTCATATAATTTCAGAAAGGGAGTGAAACATCAATAACTTTTATTGATAAACTTAAATATTACAATAACATTTATTGTAAGAATGGTTCGCCCAGGGCTCACAAGTCTAACAACATATACATATACATATACACATACATATACATACATACATACATACATACATACATACATACATATATATATAGAGGAGTGATCCTATGTGAGCAAAAAATTGTGAGAGCATGAGAGGAATGATTTTGGACCACATGATTCTGTTTTCTCTCTCCTGGTTTTCTCTCTCCTGGGTGAATCATGTGGTCCAGAGTCACCCTTCTCATGCTCTCACAACTTTTTGCTCTCATAGGATCACTCCTATATATATATATATATGGGTAAAATGGGGCTGCCCCCAGGGAGTAGCCAACTTGGCTACTCCCACCCCTATTTTTCCGTCGTTATTTTATTTTTTTAGAAAATAAAAATTTGTATATTCATCACTATATCCCTCTCACATTCTATTAAAATTTCGTCAGAAACAGAGACTCCTAAGCCCTCCATCCAGACGTCATTTTTTTAACGGTCGCAGGATTTTTTAAATCGACCATGTTTGGATGGAGGTCGTAGGAGTCTCTGTTTCTGACGAAATTTTAATAGAATGTGAGAGGGATATAATGATGAATATACAAATTTTTATTTTCCAAAAAAATAAAAAAATGAAGGAAAAATAGGGGTGGGAGTAGCCAAGTTGGCTACTCCCTGGGGGCATCCCCATTTACCTCTCTCTCTCTCTCTCTCTCTCTCTATATATATATATATATACACACATACACACACACATGCCTCGATACTCTATAGAATAACGGTAGTTTAATCATATCTAAACTCTATAACATGCAAAAGGTTGTGTTAGAGTAATTTGTTAGGAGTTTAAGATTGATGACTAATGGTCATAGGTCAATTCTCACAACTAGCATTAATTTTTTGAATAAAGTGAAAATTAACTACAATTCAATTTCGATTCAATTTTGGTTGGTTAGACTATATTAAAATCAATAGGTTGAACCGACACGTTGATTAAAATTTGAACTTTCAAATCGAACCGGTAAAAACCTATTCATTGGGTTGGATCGATCCAAGCCCTATTCACTGGATAACCGACCCATCCGGTTCGATATTCAAAACACTTTCAGATACTGATTTCAGATAGTATTTTTGTCATAAAATACTATAATAATTTTTTAACATAAATTACAAAACTTCATTTTTAATACCCATACTAAGTGCTTATTTATTTATTTTTATAAAACGAATGTTCTAATTTACACACTATTGTTTACTCCTTTAAATATTATTAACAAATCCATCAATAATAATGCCTTTAGCAATCACATACATATGTTTATTTATATATTTTTTATAATAATCCTATTCCTTTCCGCATCTTTTCCAAACATAACCCAACAAAGGAATCTCAATTAGAATCACAAAACAAAAGAATCGAACTGTCCATTCCATTCTATTTCCTTTCTGACCCCATTCCATTCATGCGGACCAGACATCATCACATTATCAACTTTGAATATCTTGACGTATTGATATCGAGCAAGGATCTTAGGTTTTTTAAATGCAAACTCTCTTCCATCGAAGACTGAATGTTTCCAGATCCCTGCATAATCTATTCTACAGTCAGGTTTAATGTGAAACCATGCAGCAGTTTATTAATCTAAGTTATGGTCATGCCTACCAAGATTGAGCAGCAATCCTTGAAGTTTGAGTATAGTTTAAGGTTAACCAGTAAGACACTCCTGAAAAGTCCACATTCTCGATTTTGTCAGTCAACAATTTTAACCGATGCACTGAAAGATCACGATATATTTATTTTTCAGTACAAAATATCTTACTCATCAACCAGAAAGATAATATTCTAACAACAAATTCCAAAATTCGTGTTATTGCATTTACATGGATCTTGTTCCGACCACAGATGAATAAAAAGAATAAATCTCAAGGAAGTAACATAAGTTGGCCAGTTGACCAGAAAAGAATTCCAACTTCAATCCCTATCCTATGTTGATATCGACATGTCATTAGATGCTGTTAATTAGCAGCCTAATGTTTCATGCGAGGGGGCAACGTCAGTGACACTCTTGGACTAGGAATGCCCATGTATGCGAGGCGAGGGGAGAGCCTCACGCGCGGGCTGGGCCGAGGGGACGGAATGGGAACTCTGTTCGCGATGGGCGACATATCGACTCGAGGTGATAAATTGACTTGCTCGAGAGCCTTCGATTGCAGATCAACCGGGTAGTCTCTAACACACATGATACGAGGCCCGACACCGCTGGACCAGTTGCAGGAGAGGCGCTTGCTGGGTTCGTAGAACGGTACTTCAATCTGGTTGGTGATGTTTCGCTTGCTATTGTCTAGTGTAGAGGAAGTTTTGACTGCCTTGCTTTTACTTGAGGTTGCAGCTAGCTTATTGCCATCCTTGTTGTTGGATCCATTATCGATCGACGAATAGTCATCGTCGTCCACCGAGCATCTCTGTGATAAGAATTCAAGGAAAGAAGTGTGAGGTGATACTGATGCATCGTTTGTATGAACAAAGATCTCAGTTTCTGATGGTGTTTTTGGTTACCTTCACGTTGGTGAGATCGACATTGTTATCAACAAGAAAGCTTATGAACTCCTTGAAATTCTCTTCAGTTGGTAGGTAATGTCCACTGTATGGCCAAATAGCCTGAAAGTTGTTCAAGAACCATGAGTAAATTAGATTCAAATATAAATGCCATATTCAAGATAAGGACTTGAAGATTTGGAAGATCATGCTACCTCGAGTACACCGTTCTTCGCGACCAATCTTCCTGCGGAGGTCGTGGCCGCGCCTGAGAGAAAGCTCGAGTGTTGAAACTCACCCTTCTTTTTCTGTAAGAAGATGGAGATTGTTAAGAGCCATATGAGATGAGACGTTCACCATTTTGCATACTTGAAATCACATACAATAACTACGGTACTGATTGTTGCAAGAAAATATAAATTCACCTGTCCGACATATAGATTCCTTGATGTGCTAAGAACAAATATCCATTTTGATCCCTCGACGGTATCCACGAGCTTTCTGCTTTCTTTGTAGACGAGCAAACCATTCGCCACGATGACCTCATAGGCTTCCCGTTCTTTCTGCAGAGTTTGGAAAAAGATGGCAAGCTAAGAAACCAGTTGTGCAAACACAGCAAAGTCGAGCTCCGATTTCGCTAACCCCAATCGTAAACATTCATGAAAAAATGTAGACAAGGATTAAGATGCTAACCGGTCTAAGGTATCTGATGCATTGGTGCTGAAGCCTGCTTCTCGGGCATTTGTCCAGGCTAATCTCCTTACCATCCCCAAGATCCAACCTTCAAGTTTAGAAACAGAAAATTAGCGCTTGATCATGAAGCATCTTAGCAGCTAAACAGACGTCGTTAGTCGTTATATGTGCTTACCAGTAGAAGAAGGGCTGTGTGCTCTCAGTTTCGAACCAAACATCGTAGTAGATGTGAAGATTGTGGCCGTACCGATGTCGTGGGTCGATCTGCATAGAATGAACACCGATCTATTAGAATTTAGACGACTTACAAGCTGCCAGATGATGTAAATTAACTAAGGTATTTCTTGGAAACAGTTTAGATCAATGGGTTCATCATTAAAGAGTTGAACAGAACCAGAGAGTAGCAGCCAAGTAGCTTCCACTAACTTGAGTCCTTGCAAAATATTGCAATTACACTTGCTTGTGACCCATATTAATTTTCTATATTTGCACCTTCACACTTTCTATATGAAAAAAGCAGGAGTGTGGTCACGTAGAATTGTACTTCTTTTAATTGTTGTTGACTTTGACACGAGACTTGTTTGTTATCAAAGTCAAACACAACTTGTTGGCCTACGAAGTCAAACACAAAGGTAGCAACGAAGAAATTTCATCAAAGAAAGACTTACAGCTTCGAGCCAGTGCTGCAGAGCCAATTTCTGGGCCTTCTCATCTTTAGACAATCCCTTGCCGACCTTCGCAGCCCTGTCCCGGGCTCTCATCCAGCGCCTGGCCACCGTCTCTTCGTTCTTGCCGACGAAGAACGTAACCGAGCTGCGATTAAGATCTATGCGGTCGAATGTTTTCCACCTAAAACAAGAATGAGAGTAAAAATCAAAACAAGATATCACATAATTAACCACCGACGGATTAACGGAAGGGATCGAGAGACGAACCACAACTCCTCGGCTACAACAGCGCAATCGGCGAGATTCCGACGAGTACGATGGCCCTTGTAAACGCTCTGCAGCTTGACTGCAGCTGCATCTTGCTCCACGGGAGACCTCGGGGAGATGGATTTCAGGAGACGCGACGGAGACTTGGGCGAGGGAAACGACCCAACGGGGCTCTTGGGATCCATATTCAAGCTTTGGAACTTGAACGAAGAGGACTTGGGTGTGGTTGATTCCACACCCCAGTTCTTGAAGCTCAGCGACCGCTCCAAGCTCGCGCACGCCGAGTCCCTCGGCGACGTCGACACCATAGCTCTGTCCTTGCTTTCCTTGATGCTGGGAAGCTTCAGAATGACCCCTTTGGTTAATCTTGATGAACACAACGTCCTGGCGCCCATCAAATTCGAAGATGGAGAAAAACGGAGCTCTGGGAAATCACAGCCCAGTACAGAGGTGTCACCCCTCTCTCCTGTCAAGATTTGGGTCTCCTTCCGTTGCTGCTCTTGTGAACGTCGGTGACTCTTGCCGTTCTACCGTCCCATCCAGTGTGTGTATTTATAGATAACACAGACGAGGGAGAAGAGGGTCTTTGACAAACAAAACTACGCGCCCTTCAAAGTGGAAGATCATGGACCTGTCAATGCGCGTGTCTGAGAATGTACGCTAGTGGATTAACCTGTATTTTTTGGTGTAGAAATGGAGGCGCTTACTTAAATTAAATTAAATTAAATTAAATAGGGTATAATGGAGTGGGACAGGAGAACGTAAGGGTGGGGATGGCTGATGGCTCTGTTTCTTTCCTTCCACACGCAAATGGATGGAGGGGTTTGGAATAAGGCGATATTTTGGTGTATTGAAAGCTAAAGTTGGATGCCTTATTCCAGAGTCAATATTTGGAATTTATTTTTTTAATAATTAAAAAAATACGACATTATGGATTTTCCAGGGGCGCTTTGTTTGAAGGGTGGGCGGGAATCGGTGATGTGGCACGTGCTCATCTTAACAGGAAAAAAGAATGTAATCTTTTAGGTCCTTTCAAATATTCGACAGAATTAAACCGGCAATTTAATCGTTTTTTTAAAGGGAGGAAAGAATCGAAGACTATATTCCCCCAATTGGAGGACCGAAACATGTGGAAATGGGTGCCCCAGTCTATTGTACAACCCCCACTTTTTGCAAAACCCACGATAGAGATGACCAAAGATGAGGAGATGAAAGAGAATGGATTGAGATGAAGAGAAAAATATGACTCTACAATTAGGGATGGTTATTGAGTCACAGGTTCGGCTCGATAAGGATTTGTGAGCCTCACCCATTAGACTATTGAGCCGAGTCTGAACCATAATTTTTGGCTCGATAGCTTAATAAGTCGAGCCCGAGCCAAGCCTCGCTCGACTCGATAACTCAATAAAGGCTCGCTAAGGAATATATATATATATATATATACACACACATATAATATATATATATCATACTAGTAAAATTAAAATAGCACTTTTCAATTTTCCCTCCATTAACTTTGCCCCTCCCACGAGTCACGAGTTATGACCCAATTCTCAAATCCCATTCCTGCCCGCACATTTGTCCCCCGTCCACGCATTTGAAAATTAGTAATTTTCTCTCTTTTTTTATGAGACAATGGAATGTTACAATATATATTATAATTAAGATTTTGTACACAACTTGGATAGTGGTGTACTGGTAAAAACACAATTTTAGAAAGAGTAGGTCTTATGTTAGAACCCGTGTAAAACACTTTCCACCAAAAAGTACCCATTTTCCTTAACGAGCTTGCCTTGGGCTCGAGCGCAGATCGGGCTCGATAAGGGGCTCGACTCGAGCCTTATCGAGCCCGAGCCAGGGGCTGGCTCGGCTTGTTGGGCTCGATAGCCAACCCTATCCATAACTTATCATCGTTCCTCTACTATCTTTGTATATGTGGTTCCACATTTTAAATTTTATGTAAGTTATTTGCCGATGATATTATGTTGGTTGATGAGTCTAGAGATAGAAGAAATAAGAAGCTGGCTTGGAGACTGGAGAGGAGTTAGAAATTTGACTATGGAGGGATCATGATAAATTTAACCATGTTAAGATAAATTTTGTTGTGTTATGATATCTTAATGTACTGTTAGTTCTCTAATAACATTAGTTCTCTTCAACTATTTTTTGTTTAACGCCATTATATATATGTGCAAAAAATAAGTGGCTTATCTATTGAAATTTAGTAATAAAATAAACTTTTGAAGGATTATCTCACTTGTGGAGAAGCTGCTCCTTGTTCTTAGTAGGAGGCATATGCGCATTCAGAGGTGGAAAGAACATAGGGGTGGATGGATGGAACCAACCCGAGTGACACATGTGATATTGATGCAAGAAATTATAGTTACATCTGATATTGCAAAAAAAGAGGAGCATAATTGGTATTGCAAATAAATATTCCTTTACACTTGTACCCATCGATTGTGAAATTACAATTATGCTAAATCTTCTTAACAGTCACACTTGTGCCCTCTATTCTTACAAAATTCACAGTCCCTCCATTCTATCAAGGTAAAATAGGAGCATAAATATAATTACAAAAAGTCAAGAGTTGTAAATTTTGTAAGAATATACGAGCACAATTATTATCGCAAAAAAGGGGGTATAATCGTAATTGTAGAATCACGAAGTGGTACATGTGTTAAAAAAGCCTTCTAATCGTATAGTCAAAATATTATAACTATTTATAATGATAGTTATCCTATCACATATTTTTAGGCATCTAAGTAATTTTGAAATCAAATTTTTATGAATAAATACTTCTACTACCGACAAAGTTCACAAAATATTTGTAGTACATTATTTCTATATGCATATATAACATTTGTGATGTATTGACATAAAATGAATAAATACATGGGATGCATTAGTTTAGTTTCTTAGTTTTATAATTGGCCGGCAACTAACATTACTCATTAATTCATTTGAAAAATAAAAAAAATAAAAAATAATAGTATATGTTTGACTCAAAATATTTATATTAACTATAGAAAAAAAATTCAATTTATAAAGTTAGGTTTTCAAATTTGACCAAAAATATGTATTGGAAAGTAGATGACGTGTCTGACAATTCAATTCGTTATTTGCATTTATTCTAGAACTAAAAGTTTAATAATTCAATTATCTAGATGCCTAAAAAGTATCTAATTTTCTAACCATTTATAGTTACATGACATCAAATTTGTATCATAGTAATCACTATGTTAGTCAATGTAAATGGTGAATGCATTCTTATCATTGATTCATGATATTCATGTTGGTTTTTATCTATCCAACTCTCACACAAATAGGAAATAATGTTGATTATTTTTTAATAGGCGCATATCTTTATTTTTAACTCGAGAAACCATGCACGTAAGAGAAAGAAGAAAATTAATTGTTGAAAATACTCATGACATGTAACTTGACATACATAAGATGACAATTAAACCTTTTGACTGCAACTTTTATATATGTATTTCTTTAAAGTTTCATATTTATAGTTGATATAAAATTAAATACCCATTTCGTGATTTTTACTTTGGAATTTGCAAGACTTCTCAAGGTTGCAGAAAGCGGTAGTTGGTACTCGATCGACTGTGTCACTAACTAAGGATTAATCGGCAGTCGAGTGAGTAATCAGATTTAATCAGCCATTAGTCGGTTTTGAATTTTTTAATTATTTTAAATATATAAATCAGTTTTTATACACATATTCTTATATATTTACATCGATTTGTATATTTTTATACTACCACAGTAATTGTCTTTAAATATAACATTAAACATATTATAATAAGTTTGTTTTAAAAAATCAAAAACTAAAAAAAATCTCTATGTAAAAGTCGCCTGAGTAATCGACCGATAAGGACGACTACTCGACCCGATTAGTCGGGTTGATCGACTAATGATCGAGTCGCGTCGGCTACCCCCGACTCGACTAGTCGGGTCCACTAATCGATCGACTTTCACTACAGTAAGAGTCCTTATGTTTACTTTTGCAAATTGGATGCTACTATTTCAAATTACATATTCTTTTTAAAAAATTGTATTCGTATCTTTAATTAAATTATGCGAGCCTTAATATGGCTGAAAATATGTGAAGTGCTTATTTACAAAAAAAATTGGCGTTTTTTTGACTTTCAGACTAAGGTATTTGTTTATTGATAAACTATAATATCCGCATTTGATGTTTAATCAAACGCTTTCACTTTCCAAATTTAATGGACTCAACATAAATTCTACCAACTCCCATTAATTCATCGTCACACCATTATTGCTCGGAGTTATTTCTCTCCTCTCAACATCACCATAGTCAAAGCCGATCCAAAATTAGGATTTGTGTAATTTAAGATCTAATCCCTTCACTTTTTAAAACTCGTATTTTTAATCCGTCCTCCGGTATAATCCCGATTCGGAACTTAATTCCAGTGATCATTGGGACGACTGACCCAACCTGATCAACAAGAAATCCGGCCTTCTTTACTCCGTCCCAAGTCTAAAGTTGAAATGAGTCAGCTTGGATAAAAAATTAAGCCCTATGATTTTATGGGCTCGTCTTGGGCCAAGATTGGCCCAAAACCAGTCCAACATCTATTCTAATATAATCTTTAGGGTAATTAGTTCTTCACCAATTTTAAAATTCTTGATTATTGTGAATAAATTATACTATGTTGACTTAACATTTAGTTAATAAGATCTTTCCTATAACAAATGAAAATTGTAATGTATAACACTCTCCTGAAATTCTAGTATGCTAAGATCCTTTCCAAAAAAAATGAATTAAAGAAGTAAGCATAAATGGTTAATGAATGATGAACTTCGAAAATCGTTAGTTTGACCTGGCCTGCTTAAGACTAGCCCATTAACTTTGGGTCGGACTTGGACTTGAATCGAACTTTGATCGATTTTTTAGTCCTCGCCTTGGCCCAAAGCCTACTATTTGAAATGGGTCCAGGCCTCATACGACCTTAACAAGACCCGATCCGATGATCATCCATAGTTTGCTTCCTATACTACATGGTGACACACACTTGTTTTGAAGATCAATTAATGATGTTAAAAACCAATATGAATCAATGGTGACATATCAAAAGAAGACTGATATCTACATTCAATGATACCAATATCTGTCTAATTTCTTTCATACTGATTTGTTAAGACCAATATCAGTTAATGGTGATAGATCAAAAGAAGATTGGTATCTCTTTGATGGTTGATATCAAAGGTGTGATGCCAAGAGATTTCCAGTATATATTTTTGTACATTGAAAAACTTTTTGGCATCGCACCAGAAAAATTTTATAGATGAGATCGATACTTAATCAAATATATATAATAGAAAATATTACTATTGAGTTATAGAGTTTCAACAAATAATGTAAAAACTTACATCGAAACTACGCTTGACATTTTTTCATTACATATAAATCATAAATGATTTCTTCCACAGTGTCATTTTCTGTATCACTTTTTCCGAATGCATCTCTAATTTGGCGACACATATAATTTCATATGTAACTTGGCTGTTTACACTTTACATCGTTGCTTTGGTATCTTGCGAGCGTAACTACTATGTATATTTTACATTTTTAATGATTATTTTATCAATCCACCCTTATAAGTCTTATGTAGAAAACTTGGGAGACTTGCACTTGGGGGCCCAAGCCCCATGGTCGTCTTGAGGCCGCGAAGCAGCAGGAGAGGGAAGCCCTGCAAGGAGCGGGCAACGGGTGAGGTGGTGGTGGAGGCTGTTGGATGAGGAGGTGCCGGAGAAGGGGACGGATCGTTTGTTGTAGGCGGGAGGGCAGCAGAGTTTGCTGTGGCGTGTGCGCCGCACAATCTTGATCGATCGGTTCACACGATTGAACTTTTTGTGGTTCCGTACCGTGCAAAATCGTATGAACCGCTTGATAACGATCGAGCAGCTCACGCGACCACATCATGCACAACACCACAACAGAGGATCCTCTCTGGCTGGGGAAAGGAAGAGCGTAAAGGAGGGTAACGAAAGAAGTAACAACCGGATCTACTCTTGATTTGATTAACAAAAAGGGATGGTGAGTTCAGTGGAAGAAAGTACCGGAGGGGTTTACGTGTAAATGGAAGTCACTATCCACAGTTATACATGTCGTTCAACATATAACTATAGAAGTACAAAAGATTATGGATGAGAATTCTTCCACAGTAGGCACACACGACATCCAGTGGAAGATTCATACTTCTAATTACACCAATAATCTCCGCACTCTCCTAAGATAAAAAATCAACAGAAAAGATTTTGCAGTAATGCTTCAACCGCGAAGCTCAGATAGTAGGGCATTATAGACCAGCACCTCTGCTGACGTGCATGGTGCATCTCCTCACCTAGAAACAACAGAGCAGAGGTGAGAAAAGGGTGATGCGGACACGAGGGGAGTGTTGGACCATGGAACGGTTCCAAGGAGGCTGTTGTCGCTGACCAGCGGCTTTAATTGCAGGGGAGTCAAGGGAGATGGTGGCCTGCAATAAACAAATAACAATCGGGCCGATCAAGCGGTCACAGCACGAACCTTCAGCGCAGAAACCCGGAACCGGAGTGCTGTCTTGATCCCATGCGATGACGTCGACAGGTCGATCTGGACTTCGGCGAAGCGCAGTCGAAGGTGGGAAGGATTCTGCTCGGCTTTCTCCCCCACCACATTCTAGAGGGGATCGGATCTGTGGCCCCCTCGTCCTTTACGTGGGGAGACGGAAGTGTTGTGGGGGGAATGTGTGGTGGGCCCGAATTCTCCATGGGCGACTCGGACCCTTTTTGTTGATGTTGGAACAAAGTGGTTGATTTGGGAAGACTTGTTTGACTTCTCCTTATTTGTTGTTGCCTATTTAAATCACCTATTCTGGCGACTAGGGATTCTAAGATAATATCTTTGTATTATTTGTTTTTAAAAGAAATATAATTAGAAGAGAAAAGGGATACTCCTTTCTGAAGTAGGTAATCTTACCTACTTCTTGTCTATTTTCATTACTTTTTTTATTTTTTTCATTACTATATTCTTTTAATATGTCATTCCAATCTCGTGGGAAATAAAAACGCATGTATTTTCCACCTAAAACATTTAATTTTAACGATCTTAGAATTGTTGTAATCGATCCGTTCTGGATGGAAGACGTATGAGCTTCTATTTCTGACGAAATTTGAATGATATATTATACGGATATAGTTATGAAAGTGCATGGTGATATTTTCTAAAAAAATAAAAAAAGTGGCAAAAAATGAGCATGGAGTAGATAATGTTACCTTACCTACTCCATGAAGCAACCTCTCTTTCCTCTTATTAGAATACTGATGTTGGAAACTAAATCGACAACATTTTTAGTTTTGTAATATATATATATATATTTGTATATTGAGATATATGATATTTCTTTCAACTCTTTCAACATCAACAAAATTTTACTTACATATACAACAACAACAAACATTTTTCCCGCATTAAGTAGGATCGACTACATGGATTCTTTGCCTCCATTTAGATCTATCTCATGTCATTATCGGGCTTAGATCCGAAAAACTAAAATCCCTTCGGATAGTCACATTCCAACACTTCTTGGGCCTTCCTCGCCCTTTCTTAACCGGCTCAACATCCCAACATTCATATATCTTAACTGGTGTGTCACCCGACCTTCTTTGCAAATGGTCAAATCGTCTTAAGCAGTTTTCTCGCATCTTATCGTCGATCGAAGCTACACAAACTTTCCTACAGATTGCATCATTCTGAGAAAATTTACCTACATATAACAATACATAATTGGAATATTTGTTTCCATACCTGCCCGATTTCGAACGCAATAATAATAATAATAATTCATCGCAAAATAGTTATCCTTGATTCTTGGAATTATCAACATGTATCATATTCGTTGCCCATGGTTGTTTTAGTGACGATTATCTTTTCACTTAATACTAATTGTCGCTAATTTAACAATGACTAAAAAGAAAATAAGTTGAAAACAAATAAATAGCTTATGTTATACGATTCATCACTAGAATATATATCAACTGTGTCGTGTTGTGAATTTCAAGAATCGACAGTGTTGTGAATTTCAAGAATCGACCGTCATTTTGGAAATGGTTGTGAAAATTAAACTTCAAAAGATATACGATGAACTTTCAAATTGTTTATTGCTATAGTTCTATTACTTTGTAGCGTTTAGATTATAGATAAATAGATAATTCTTTTTAATATCGTCAGGAATGAGTGCCATTTGATCTTTACTGTATAAAGTTTATTTCTGAACAAACCAATTTAATTATTAAACAAGTTAAAAATGTTTACGATTTGAGATATAATTATTCAATCAATAGAGGAGGAGCAAAATAATCCATTAACAAGTGATTGGATGCAAAACTAATAGAAGAATGTGTGTATAAAAGCTTACATAGATAACATACGAGCGGATTGACTTATATTAATAAGAGGAATATGAGTATCAAATTTCATGAAAAATCGACAATCCTAACTTATTCGTCTGAAAGGATCAAATCCACAATTTTAAGACCGTTAAAATTTGACAGGCTCAAACAACATAGGAGTTTCGGATTGAACTGAATTTTGAATGAGAACATGTCAATTTCGGGTGATGTATATTTCTCAAGTGTCAAAAAAAATACCACAGCAAATAAAAGAAGAAGAATGGAGATTGGCAGTAGCTAAATATATGGTCATGGATATGGAAAAAAATGGTTAACTTAGATGGAATATGACTCGAGAGATCTCAAATCCCAATCAAAAGATCGATATGGTAAAAGGTGAGAGAGGTATAACAAAGTTTTCCTTGGGTTTGGCAAAGACGAATTCTTAGACTGCTTATACTTTGAGAAAGACTTTGATCATGCTTTGATATGCTCTTTGATCGGAGGATTAATTTATAGAATAATCTCTATTACTGTGTGCGTGATGAAAGAAACTTTGTTTAGGTAAACATTCATACGATAGCTGATGTAAAGTAAACGATTACAATATGATAATTTTGAAGAATCGGTAAACATGTATTGAATGATATTTTATTAGTGCATAAAGAGCATAATATTGAGCAACTATTAATGTGATATTCGATGGACAATAAAAGTATAAATTCGGTAATTAATTGCATACTGAATGAATCGGATCAAGTCAACAGACAGCTAGATGTGTAATATTATTCTTTACGAAATTATTTTTTATATTTAAAATTAGCAACAAATATTATATTCATTACTATATTATTAACGACAGTGGACGACGAATGTAAAGCGGTAAACAAGTCTGTTATTTGTTTGAATAGTCCTTCCATTTTCGTTGGATGCTAATACTTAATTAAGCACCTCGTTATACGTGTGGATGGGATGATTCCTGCCTTTAGTCCTACGGACAAGATTTAGGTCAAAGGAAGGGGTAAGATGTATCAATTAAAAATATTATGCCTCCCATTTGCAATTAAAAGTATAAAATACACAAATTTCAAAAAATCGACCGCTATTATACTTACACAATCATTCATTGCTCTTATCTCATATCACATCGAAACTTAGGAAAAACAAAAAAAAAATTTCGAACAGCCAACTATTACATAATAACTCAGCCATTGGCCCCGTGTTCTATATATTGGGAGATCTGATTACCAAACACTAAAACTTAATCTGATATCCCATGGACTCCGATCAACCTGAATTATTTACACGTTAAAATGATAATTAGAGAGTAATAATGCCGGGAAAATCGTTTAATTGTTAAGAGAGATTATAAGCAATCTAAGCCATCTTAATGTAATTGCATCGATCAGAACCTTTGGGCTCACTTTGAACGCAATTTTCTACTCAAAATGAAAGTATGAAGGGAACGGCACTTCGAATTTTACCATTTTCTCGACTTTTTACGATGTATCCAAAGTTGTACCAGTTGGAAGCCGTTTACTAAGGGCTATTCATCAAGTCTCAAAATGCATGAATCCAAGTAGTTTAGCAAAAGTTATGCGTGACGGATTGAAAGAGGATTTTGAATCCATATGGTTGGTTTAGGATGGAGTAGCCTCATGTCAAAGGTTTAGTCAAATGGATAACTCTTTGTTGAATATATGATTCATCACTTTAAAAGCTAAAAGAAGAACCCCGTTCTCAAGTAATTAGTCGCATTTAGTCATTTATATTACGTTAATACCATACATATATATGTAAATGATATCCATATTTTATCTTTCACAATTGCATTAATAAAGAGCCAAAAATTATGTATATAAATTACCTATATATTAGCCTGATTTTCCACATTTTTAATTAATTTATAATAACTCAAAATCAAATAAAATCAATTTTCTCATGTACATATTACTAACATAAATAAAAAAATATTAGAACAATAATAACATATATACATGTAAAATACGACCAAAACCTTATTTGGAGACAAATAGTCGTAAATACAAATATCTCTCACATATATCCTCCTATGAACCCCTACTTATTTTTAAATATATGTACATTCAATTATCTACAAATCAAGATCAAATTTAAAAGAAGTAGAGTTCACACATAAAACTTGAGTTTTGGGTCCTCATTGTATATTGTATATTTTTATTAAGGACACATATACATAAGTAACTCTTTTTAATATACAATGAGGACCCAAAACCCAAGTTTTATGTGTGAACTCTGCTTCTTTTAAATTTGTTTATTTTTCAAAATAATGAGTCAAACGAACCATCACGTGTTTTTCAAAATAAATAAATTAAAAAGAGTCACTCATTATTTTATATACATAAGTAACTCTTTTTAATTTATTTATTTTTCATTTGATTTCTTTGATTTACGTTCTAAGATGTGTAAAAATCAAATCGCAAACAAGCCAAAAATCAAAGAAAAAGAGTGCTTTTGTGTCTGTATATAGAGTATGTAAATAATTCTCTCCTATTTTATTTCTTTATTTTATTAAATAATAAAAATTCTAAAAAACTATATTAAGATATACATATTTCTTTCATATTTTATTTGATTTTATTTGGAAATTTCTTTTATTTAAAAATAAAAAAATGTATTACATAAATTTGGTATTCTATGTACAAAGAATATCCCCAAAAATACACTTTGTATATATGACTTTTTTTGATTTTAATCCCGTCAGAAAAGTTGTAGCTCTCATCGAGATGAACAACTACGATGAAGGAAACTTTTTGATTTGATATCATTTTCTATTTTATTTTTTTCTTTATTTTTAATTTTCGAATTCCGTGGGAACAACATGCAACACCTTTTGGAGCTACCACGTGCCCCCAATAAACCTTTTAGCCGCCCTTACGTTGGACCATTGGATAAAATAACCCTTCATCCAATGATCGAGATCAGGCATTTTTTAAATAAATATTGAAATAATTGGAATTAAATAAATAGCATGATGATTTGGTATTTAAAAAAAACCTCCATCTATCGACATCTTAGGTGCCGATTTGACACGCCATGCTCAAATCAGCGCATCAGATGCTGATTTGGGTTGTAGTGCCCAAATCAACACCCGAGGTACTGATTTGGCGCAGACCCTGGCTCAGCCCCCCTCCGTCCCCTTTTCCCCTTAAATAATTCAAAAGTTTTATTTAAATTATTTAAAATACTAAGTAAATTTTGTGCATTTTGAGTTCATTTATTATTTTTTTAAAACACCAAAAGATCTATTTATCTCTCACATATATTATGATATATCTAAAATAAATATCAAATGAAAAAATTTGCAAAATTAAAACTCATAAAAAAATTGATCTAGTTTAGGTAATACTCTAAATATAGGGCCTTTTTAAATAAATATTAAAATAATCGGCATTAGTTAAATAGGCATGATGGTTTCTTTTTTGTCACCTTTCTGATGATCAGAGAAAGAAATTATTGTCATCTAAAGTCTCAAATGTTTATTGTTGTTGTTGAGATCCTTGTCTAGTAAATCTCGTATAATGCATACATTAAGATTTAGGTTATATATAATACTTTAAGTAATGCCTATGATGCTTATTTAATTAATTCCGATTATTTTAATATCTATTTAAAAATGCCCTATATTTAGAATATTGCCTGAACTAGATTAAATTTTTTAATAAAATTTTTCATTTTGTAAATGTTTTTAGTTAATATTTATTTTAGATATATCATAATATATGTGGGAGATAAATATATTATTTTGTTTTTAAAAAGATCGTAAATGACCTCAAAATGCACAAAATTTACTAAGTATTTTAAAAACTTAAATAGAAAATTTGAAGTATTCAAGGGAAAAGAGGGAGTGAATAATATGGAAAGATCC
The DNA here is from genome assembly GCA_037367405.1 of Ottelia alismoides. Lineage (NCBI taxonomy): Eukaryota > Viridiplantae > Streptophyta > Magnoliopsida > Alismatales > Hydrocharitaceae > Ottelia > Ottelia alismoides. The sequence continues at coordinate 301,568 of JAZKJV010007375.1, read as the reverse complement.
TTAAGCACATTATGGAAGCGTGAGGATCACATCGTATGCGATCGAGAGCCACTAGTCGTACTAGTTGCTCCGGGCAACAAAATTTAAGAATTTTCATGCGATGAAATCACATGATCCAAGAACACTTCTCAGATCGTTTCATCTAAACCACAAACAAGTATTAGGGTTACCTCTTGAAGCATGGATGTGACCGAGTCTCTAAATGAAGAAACCTCCTGTCTCAAGTCCGATCCGATGGAGGAGACGCTTGCGAGCGCGTTGATGAAAAGTGTGCTTCTCACAATCCATGTTGATTATCCAAGAGGCGAATCTCCTGATCTCGTCACACGAGATCCGACATCTTCTTCATAAGCGAGGTGCCACGAAGGAGACGAAGGTCCACAAGCAAGCAATCCGGCAGCATGACAGTGACGCTGCAGCGATGACGACTCTCTCTAGAGTATCAAGGTGGATGGGACACATTGAGAGAGAGAGAGAAAGAGAGATGGCGTGTGGAGAATGAGAGAGAGAGCATATGTTGTTGTCTCTTGATGTTGTGCTTTGAAGAGCAAGGGGTGCCTCTTCTTATATAGTATTTTGGGAGTCCATGCATCACAATCCATGGATTACATAAAATCAATGGATGAGATTGATTTGTACTTCTTTTAATGGCTAAGATTTTGTTGTAAAAACACAACGATAATCAATTTAATTTAGATTAAATATATATTGAAAAAATCAATATAAATTAATCCTAAAATTAGAAAAATCAAGCATGGGATTATGGAATGGGGATTACATTCTTCCAAGGGATTAGATGGACGGTCGTCCTTTCCTAATGGTATTAAATGGTCGTCCACCCTCCCACTATGGAAGGGTGTAATCTCTTGTAATCTCATGAGATTACATTATTTCATGGAAATATCCAAGATTTATCACACTTGTTATAAATTATTCTACAAAAATAATTCTTTATTATTTTATGAATATTGCAATCTTGCCATTGGAAAATTGTGAATCACATTCACAGTCTACAATAAAATGTGAGATACATTTTCAATTAATTGTCAAATGTGAATCCAATTCACATCAACATTTAATTAACAAATGTAAATTACAAATGGCTCTCTCTTATATATTATAAATCACATTTATAATATATATGATTAATATAGATAATGCTATCCACATTATTTATATCCATGATAATTAAATCATATTTAATCATTTTGGATCTTTATTCTTATGTGCCTAGATAATGCGAATCACATTCACATTATTTATATATTTAATAATTAAATCACATTTAGTTATGTAAATAACTCTTATTATAATATGAATCAAATTCATATTATTCATGATAATTAAATCACATTTAATTATCAATTTTCTCAATGCTCGGATACATATATCAACAATGAAATTATCCTAAACTCTTTCAAGGATAATGCACTTTCTCCGCGGATACTTGAAGATAAGGACATGGTTGTATTGTTCCACGTATTGTGACTTGGATATTGAGATCACATCTCAAATCCAGATCTTACCGACCACTTATAGATGCTTTTATTAAATCAAGACTGCAAATCTAATCTTCTCATTGCATCTGAATCACATGCAGATCAATGTCCAACATTTGGACCTAGATCAGATCACTTCTTTACTGAGAGGAATCACTAAAATCCAAACCCGTTTCATCACTCCCTATGAATGGAATCTTCATGGTTATACAATCGTTTATGATCACATCACCCTCAGGTATTCCTAATATCCATACATCCTGCATACTAGAAGACCAAGAACGAACCTGAAGTTTTAGATCTATTTTACACTGTCTACTTCAGGATTTTATCATTAAGTTTATCATTGGGAGTTGGTATCGATCATATACTTTCTAAAAGCATATATAATACCCAGGTGTTGATCATATACTTTCCAAAGGCATATATCAAACCTACGAATTCAATCAATCTTCCAAAGCGAGACGACCATGCATAGAATTTGATTCTTCCCAATATCTCATGAGTGTGCTCATGTCTTTCGGTTCAGTAATGAACCTGTATAATCCCTTTGAGAGATCATATTACTCATATGCCCTTGCGAGCACACTAGCTTGCCGGTATATAGACCTTGGTTAGGTCATCAACCTATTGGTCTGCCAAATGTACATGCTCAGACATATAGTAAGACATCTGTCTCTAGTTAGAGGATGCATGCCTATATCGTGACAACATACGACATAGGTCTTTGATTATCTCGATCTCATTAAGTCAACTCTTTGACCTAACTTATCTAACACCTCCGAATCTCTATTCCTATGCAGAGGACCTACATCAAGAGATTGGTTAGATATCAACCTTTAGAGAAAGGATTGTCATCTCCTTCTCATGTTGGAGATCCTCTCTTAATAATCATTTGACATTGTTTGATGAGTCCTCAATCTAATTCTTTAGATATCCATCCAAGCACCAGATTATATGATTCAATAATTGAATCAACGGATGTATGATTATTAAGATTGCCATGGTACATAACCCTACAATTTTTGATTTAGAACCAAATTTTGAAGGAAGATGAAATGAATTTGATCTAACCTAGGTAGCATGTACCTATTAGATGAATTCATGGAATGCCTTATGGAGAAAGGAATATCATTCCTATCTCAATCCTCTTAATACACCTAAACTCAATAGAGTTGTAGGAGATACAATTGGATCATGTATGACATGATTTAATCATTGAGTAATCTTAGTATAATCACTTCTTAGTTTCCAAGGTATATATGTAGTAGACACTACAATATATATCCTTAATAAGGTTCCATGTAAGTAAGCTGGAATCTAGCACAAGAGAGTGCTACTTCATTAGGAAAATAAAGGATGGTATTGGATGCCTACATTATGACCTTGAGATTCTTAAAAGATTTCATCTCTAAGGATATGATTCTTGGAGGATGACTCTCTTGAGAATCATGATGAAAATGAAGTAAAAGAACTCATTTATCTTGGGAAGATGACAAGGCTCCTAAAATCGGAAACTAAAAGGACAATTAAAGATGAAACAATCATTATTCAAATGAGCTTGAGAATGGATTCCATGTGTCAGTTAAGTTTGACAATGATCTGACTTCATGTGATGAAGCTTCTAAGGATCATGACATGGAAAGATGGATATTAGCAATAAAGTCTAAAGTAGAGTTTATATACAAGTGTTGTATATGGATCCTCGAGGATCCACCTATAAGGGTAAGATCCGTTAGGTGTAAATGGATCTTCAAGAAATAAAGGGAACCTGATGAGAAGGTAGAGGCCTTCAAAGTACGAGTCGTATCATCAAGATACACACACAGAGAAGACATCGTTTACGATGTGACTTACTTTCTATTGAACATGCTTAAACTCATCAGAATATTGCTAACTATAGCTATACAACTTGACTATGATGTCTTCAAGAGGTGAGTCAAGATTGCATTCCTCTATGAATGCCTCTACGAGGATATTCACATGAAGTAGCCCCATGGCTTCATGGTTGAGGAAAGCAAGTTGTGCAAGAAATCCATCTATGGACTCAGATAAGCTTCTTGTAGTTGGGACATAATATGTGATGAAATTATAAATGTTATGATTTCAGATAGAATCTTGATGAACCATGCGAAGCTTAGTGGGAGTGCCAATGTGTTCGTCGTGCTAAATGTGGATGATATACTAATCATTTGGAATGATATAAGGATAATATAAGTGCTTTATTGACTAACTATTTCATACATTGAGATATGATCTCATGGATACCTGATGAATCCACATTTCATCATCTTTATTCTATCATTTTGGCACCAAAAACCCTAGCAAATGCCTGTAAATAGCATTAAAATCATCATCTTAGCATTCATGCATGTGCATCTTATTAGTGTATAAAATACTGTAATTAAAGCCAAAATTATAGAATAAATAAAGAAAAGAAAAAGAATAAAATACTGTAAATATTTTATGACCCGAAACCCCGAGACCTAGGCATCTTGATGAATAGGTCGAAAGGAATAAAGTAGGGGGAGATAAGGGCCAAAACACAGATAAAATACCTATATTTTCTATTCATTTTTTATTCATTTTGGGACCTATTTTTGGTTCCACTTTTTATACCTCAAATAAAGAAACTTTATACATGCAAGTTGTAGATAATTAAATAAAGAAAAATACAAAATTACTTTCACAGAAAAATAATGTATAGATAAAAAGTTATGGTCTGAATAAAAATCCAGGATCCCAACTTCCCAGACCCGTATCTCACAAATGAAAACTCCAAATACAGCATACTCACCTTTAATTGTATATAGCATAAAATAATCTATTTATTGGCGGTGGTTTCGCATTTGGCGGAGCTACGGTTTGAAAGTTGAGTTTTTGACCATCATTGTACACTTGTATAGATTAAAATATTCAATTTATTATTTATTCATCATTTTTTGTATTTTTATATTTTTTTTGGAAATATTACTCATAGTAATTATGTGCATTAAAATCAGAATAAAAGTATAAATAAAATTAAATAAAATACTTGTATATATCATATACATAGGTATTAGACCTATACGTATACATATACTTTTCACACTTATATTTTATTAAATATACAAAACACATAAGAAAAATAAAATAAAAATACATTTGTATGTATATAAGTATTTTATAATTGTAGAAAATAATAAATAAAAATAATAAAATTAAAATACACAGAATAAAAATAAAAGACCAAAATATATAGGTAATATACCTATATAGGGTATACAAGAAAACTAATAAAAATATACCTCATAAAAACAATTAAAAATCGGAATAAAATACTACATAAAATAATAAATATTTTTTTATTTTATAACCTAAAATTAATAAGGTCATTTACTAATTTATTTTGAATTTACAAATAAATTCTGCCTGGATTTCTCTGGTTGGTCCACGTGGACCAACCAGGGGCGGTCGCTTGTTGACCTCGGTCAACTCCCTGACCGAGGTTTGCCACTTCTGACGCCCTGATTTTTCCCCCGTTTTCAAGAAATTATGGCGCCCGATCCTTCTATTTTCTCGCCTCGAATCCTTCTTGGAACTTCTTCCCTGATCATCACTCTCCCACGACGCGCCTTCAGATCACGCAAAATCCTCATGATGCGCGCGTGGATCTCGCTTGAAGGAGACGCCACCATCTCCTACTTAAACAACCCGCCACCTTCGAGCCCAAGTTTGAACCCTCTTGGACCATTAATCCTCCTCCCTTTCGTGCTCTTTGGGTAGCCGGAGGTGACAGCTCCACCGCCCTGCCGTTAGACGAGTCGAGGAAGGCTCGAGGCGTCTCCACCACCTCCGCCGACCACCGGCGTCGAGGTTCCTCTACCTCAGGTCATCCACCTTCGAGGTACACCATTCTCCCTCTCCTTTTCGCTTCATTTTATTCCCCTTAGCTTCAGTATCAAAAATCCCTAAAAAATCCGAATTCCATCGATTGATTTGACCTCCCATCGCTCATCGCCGGAGTGCACCTCCGGCCGACATCTCTTCGCCGTCCACAGACCATCTCCGACCTCCATTTCGCCTCCGCGGGGTCCAGGCAGTTTTCCCTGGACCCTCTCACCCCTTTTTGCAGGTCAACGCGCAGTCAAAGTCACTGGGGGACATTTTACGAGGTTCGTCGGAGCCACCTGGAGCTCCGAGCTCTGCCGCCTTCGCGCCAGCACTCCGAAGCACCTCCGACGTGCCTGAGACCCCCAGCATCTTCCTCGACCTCCCAGGAGTCCACCGCTCAACTTTGGAGCCCATCCACCGCCGGAGGCGCGAGATCAAGCTCGGGGAAGTTCGCCTCGCCGGCGTTCTTCCCTGTTCTTCCACCTCGCTCCTCCATCGTTCGATTGAGCAACGACCCCAGTTCTGATCTCTACCGTTGGATCGCGTCACGCCTCAACCGTCAGATCGTCCTCGAGCGATCTAATCTTAGCCGACCATCGCCGAACCGTCATCGCACGTTGTGCGCGCGCCACGTGGATAGTGAGCGGCTCTCCGCCGTTCGATCGCGCACGAGGAGATAAGGCGTGGGTATTTTGCACTTTCCCCCTCGCCAAATTCTGTATTCCATTGCAGTCCATAAACTTTAAGTCGTAGTTCAAATATTTCTGTAATATTTGCAATTAGAACCCCGTAGTTCTCTTATTTGCACTAAGGTCCTATCCACGTCACCTCACGTGCTCGTGTGCGTGAGGGGGCTGGGTATTTTGCAAGGACCCCCTGGGGTTTGTTTATTTTGCTTAGGCCCATGAACTTCTCAATTAAGTTGTAAGGTTTTGGAAAAATTGCATAGGAGCCCCTGGAATTTTGTAATATTGTAAGAATACCCCTGCCAGGTCACGTGCCTAGTGCGCATGAGCTAGACATTTTGCAACGAAACCCCTCCGGGTTTGGGTATTTGTTTTCAGTCCAGAAACTTGTATTTAACGTTATATATTTTTGGGAAAATTTGCATGTATGCCCTCGGAACTTCTGTTATTTGCACTTATGCCCCTACCAGGCTATGACATTTTTGTGAGCTTCTCGTAATTATTTGGACCATCTTTTTAATTCCAAAAATTCTAAAAATTTGAACTTGAGCTCTTGTTTAATTGTACTTACACTCCATATTTTGCATTGCGTTTTTATTGCATTTTCATATTTATTAAAAATAAAAAACATGCATTTATTTCACTGTTTGCCTTAGAAAACCCATAAAAATTATAAAAACGTTTTGAAAAATTCCAAAAAAATAATATTTTGTGTGTCTCATCATCTATTAGTGTCAGTCCAAAAATAACTAAAAATCTCAAAAGAAAAACCTTAAAAATTCAAAAATACATAAAACTTCAAAAAAATATTTAAAATCAAAGAAAACTCAGAAAAATACAAACTCAGTTCCTGTTTGTTCTATATTCCATTCTCTTTATTTGTAAATTAGTGTGAAACATTTTTTGCTTTCTGCTAATTTTAACTCTCATTTTGCTCCCAACCAGTACCTATTTCACTGTTTTGCCTTGTTTCAGTACTTGAAAATACCAAAAACAGTTTGAGAAATACCCAAAAATCACAAAAATAGTACAAAATTATAAAAATACCAAAAACATTTTATTTCTGCATTTTTGGTGATTTTTTGCATATTTTTTATAAATACTCTATCTTGTCTTTTATTACTTTGCTTATATTTTCCAATATTGAAAAAGAAACAAAAAAATAAAATAAAATATAAAATTATAAAAATCAGAAATTTAAAAATCAAAATATAAAAATATAAAATCAAAATAAAAAAAAATTTAAAATTAAAAACCCACAAAAATTTCTTTGCTTGCTTGCTCAGTGTAGACACTTCACCTTCACTTGTGCACATTTGTTTGATTCTACCCTTTTTGCTCCCTGTGTTCGAACTCTCTGCATACTTGCCCTTTACATCATTTGTGCAGAGTTAAAAATAAATTTTAACTCCACATTATTTCTAATTTATTGATCTTTAGTGTGGGTTAATTGTTGATTAAACCAGGATTTTGTAGTGGTTAAGACACCGACTGTTGACTTGCCTTGTGAATCAATACAACCGCTCTCAATCCTGCGTCTATCAATACCTCGTGTATCATATTTCTGAAGGTGTTCAGAAGCAAAGAGAAGAGGGTATTGGGACCGCCACATTTGTACAACACCTTGGGCTTTTCCATTTTCTGGAAAATACCAAGAAAGGCTTCTTTTCCTTAAGATATGGTACTGACCTATCTAAAGAGATAACACCTCAAGGAGTTGAGGAAGTGAATGCTAAAAGTGCTTGCCCTTGTGCATCTAAGGATTCTATATATCTAGATAGTCACACTATCGGTACATCGGCTTATTGTAGTATTGGCATTTATCCAACTCTTAGATGTTACATGGAAGTTACAGAAGTACCATCAACTCTTTGACTTTCCTTCTTACATGGGTCATACCCATGCTTCCACTGCGCTCTTTTCATATATAAACAACCATTGCTTAAGATAAAGGACCTATTATGTTGAACTCAAGAGAATTCAATGTAAGAGAATTTCAACATTTATGCATGCTTCATTCAATTCATACAGTATGGATATCATGAAGCTTCATGAATAAGTTGATTATAGATATTAGAATGACGAACTCATCGTATATATATCCATCTAATCTTTAAAAGACTTTGGTTCAGGTAGGCATTCAAACATTTTGAATACAACATTTCATATAGAGCCACCATTCTACATGATGCAGTGAACCATGTCATTCATGATTAAATGTCGGGAGCACATATTTATGCCAGAATATCTTCTTAGATTTTATAAGGATTATTTGATAATTATTATTATCATCGACATGATACTTCGAAAGCATACTCGATGAGAGAACAAGACTATAGAGACAAACAAACCCTAGGTTGTTTTCCTATTGTCTATTTAATTGTCATTCCTCGTTATCATGAGGAAACTTGTACATTGCAACCACATACATTATATGTCCAATTGTAGGTACAATATCTTTATCATGAATCCAATTCATGATATTTTATTGGTCATATTGAGTATAGTATTGAGTGTGTTTAATGAAGGATTATCTGAAACAAGAAAATATGCATATATATAAATCTATACTTTACTTTTATTTAGGAATTTTTACATTAAAGTTTTCTTGCCTCGTCAATATTGAAAGTTCATTCCCTTAATCACTTTCAATGTAAGAGATATACTTGCCATTATATCTCAAACAAGATCTGGGATTTCCTTTCTTATCTTTGTCACATCCCAATAATATGAGAACTCATTCCACCTTGCAAGTCTAACTTGCATTACCAATTCAGTCTTTAACACCTGGGTCCACCACCCCTATGGTGATGTTGACCCGTCATTAATTGAATCAACTGTCAACAGGAATACAACTCATTATACGTAATCCAATATGACCCCAATAATATGAGGACTCTATATTGGGTTCACTACGCATACGTCCTTACTCTTTTGAGAAGCAAAGAACCTGATCCAGATGCACTTGTATGCATGATCCGTCACTTCAGAAACGCGTCTCCTATATACAATCCCTGGCAACAAAACTCTTCGCCTTAACGGGAGACCATGGATGCCACTTATGTAATCTTCCATATCATGTTCAAATTCTAATTAATTATTATGAATCACATTCACATAATTAATTCTTCCAAGGGAAATAACAACTCTATTCATGATGGAATGCTTTAATTTTAATTGGATTCTAATCAGCCTAATCATATTAACTCACTGATCTAATTAATATCCAACAAACATTCTTTATCGTTACTTGAAATATGGTATTATATCAAACACATATTATTCAAATATTAATAATTAGAAAAATACATCATGATCTGTCTAGTATTACCCCTTCCCTACCCGGAGTCATGTCCAATACCGACGAGAGTGAGATAGACTGCACACGGTGGAACCTTCTACCCCAGCGCTCCTCGACGAGGCACCATATCCACCTTGGAAAAGGATAATACCGAATTGATCATGATAATCGGTTTTTTAATCGAATTTATACTATATAATAATAATCAAATATTTTTTATTAATATTATAACAAAAATCTTTAAATAAACTCTCAATCCTATTCAAGTAACTTTTTTTGGAAAGTAGATTGAGTAACTAATTTGTGATCTAGATCATATCTAATCAAGTATTGGTTAAGACAATGTCATTTAAGGAGATAATTATTGATGAAACTCGATTTCATCATCTTTATTTCCAATTATTAACCCCCTTGCTTAAAATTGTGTCAATAAAATCCACATAACGTCCTGTAATTAACAGAGTCTCAAATAAATTAAAAATCACAAAAATGGCAAAACAAAAATCTGTGGTATTTTTAACCGTAAAAATACCTTCAAAAACATTTGACGTCTACAGATGATCTCACCTCTAGTTTTGGTCAACATAAAACTTGTAGATCTCATTGAGATCTACAACTTTCATGTTTTGAGTTTTCTCAAATTCGGCCATTATCACCCTCAAAAATAAACTTTTCTCTCGGAATAATCTGATTGGGCCACGTGGCCCGTTCTGGGTGAGCCACGTGGCCCGTCCTCCTTGCAGCATCCGCCCACGCCCCCTGGCCGTTGGATTTCATCTTGAATCCAACGGCCCAGACCTTTCCACGCCCGCTCTTAATCTCCCACCGTTTGATCTGATCCCTAAAGCCATCTACACCGCACGTTCGCGCCTCACGCAGAGCCTGCCACGTGGCGGTTTGTAGACCGCTCGATCGCGCCCCCGGCTGTTCCATATTAATCGCTCAATCCGCATCAATTCTCGGCCCTTCGATCTGCAGCCACTCCTCATCTGCACCGCACGTCAGTGCCCTTTCCTCCTCACGCCACGTGGTAGCATCCTGACGCTTCGATTGCACCGCCTAGGACTTCATCCTGACCGACCCTTCGCGCCTTACTCGTCGCCGTTGGATCTCCAGATCCAGCGGCCATCGGTTGTCGTCAACCTCCCGAAGGCGCTCTCTCCCCACCTTCTCCATCTTCGCGACGCCCCTCGCCCTTCCATATTTCCCCGCGTCTCCAGTCGACCTCTCCCATCGCCAACTGCCCCACGATCATCCCCAATCGTCCTTCATCCTCGCGAGTCGCTCCACTACTCTCGATCCACTCCCAGTCTCTCCACGATCCCAAGTCAAACCTCGATCACCATCACTAATTCCGCCATCACCTCCTTTAAATACGCTGCCTCCCCCTCCGATCGCCCTCGTCCATTTTTACGAGGTAGGAGGCCCAGCCCTCCTCCGCCTCCCTGTGACAGGGGGAGGCGGAGAGATCGAGCGAAGACGATCATCTTGCCCGGTGAGACCCTCCGCCATCCATGGCGGAGTTACGGTGCTCCGAGCCCGCCAAGCTGCACCAATTTGCTGCAGGTGTCCAGCGACGACCCGAGGCTCGATTCGAGCCCCAGCCCAAGCCTCCGCTCCATCTCCGACCAGGTAAGCCCCTTCTTCTTCCTCTGTATTTTCTTTAATTTTATTTAATTTTTTTAGGTCCCTATCACCATCTTCGACCTCCATTGAACCCCCTTGAGCTTCGCCATCACTCCACCATTCACGCGCTACTCCAGGACACCTCTCCCTCATTCTTCCATACCTCGAACACCGTCGACCCACCTCCTCTCCGATCATCAGAGATGGAGCTCCGGTTCCTTATCTCTGCTCGCTCGCACGAAACCCCATTTCGCTCGCACACACCTTCCTCTCGCTCCGGTTGTTATATTAACCATGCAAGCATTAGCACTTCAATTGTCGGAAGCCTTCGTCAGTGTTCTTTCATTGAGTTCGTCTCCAGCATCCGTGTTGTGCCAGATCCCTCCAGATGTCCCTGATGCTCCACCGAGCTTCGAAGATTACTCCTAGGTGGTTGAGAGCGGCAGGGAACCAACACCGACACCGGAGAGGAGTGGCGGAGCTCGGGCTCCGTCTCCGGAGCCCTGAACGCGCCACCAGCCTGCGGAGAAGAAGAAAGATCGGCCACCGTTGGATGAATCTCTCCCAATATTCATCTAACGGTCATTAGGAGGACACACCCACAACTACAGCAGCCATCCGATCGCCACGATCGGATGGTCCATCTTTAGCCACGTGCCATCTCCAGAGCAGCCCGAACCTCAACTCCTGAGCTCCAGACTTGGATGACCCGAGCCTTATCCGAGCCCAAGACTGGAGGCTCGTATCTACCGAGCCTACATGAGCCAGAGCCCGAAGCAGTCCGAGTCACCTCCGCACCCGAGCCTTCGTCTGAACCTGGATGGCGCGTGCATAGCACGTGCCATTCTGGGTAATTTGCAAGGAGTCCCTGCCATCTTATCCATTTGTAGACAGGTCCAGATCACGTGCAGCTTCAGGCGCGCCTGGGGTTATTTACATTTAAACCCTCGCGGGTTTTAATAATTGCAGATATGTCCCCGCGCGTGTGGAACTTTTACAGGGAAGGTCCCGCACCTTGTTTTTATTGCATTTTAGTCCTTCCCAAGGACCTGTTTGTAGTTATTTTTTCTTGTTTTCTTTCATTTATGCCCTTGTCTTTGTTCTCGCATATCTTGAGCACCGTAATTCCGTTTCAGTTGATTTCAGTTTCATTTTGAAGCTCTTCTCGTCATCTCTCTTATGGCATGCTTAGATTTTAGTTTTGACACTATGATCTGTAATGCATTATTTGATTAACTAAGTGTCCAGATTTATATGTTTCTCATGCCTAATTGCTTTATAAATGAAAAGTGCTTCATTATTTGATTCTGTTAGACTTATCATTTAGGGCATATTTTCATTGCATCTCATCGTATTTATTTGAATGATAAAAATAAATTAAAAAATGCACATTGATTTGTTTTAATGCATTGTCCTTCATGCACACTTTGACCTATATATCTCTAACTCAACACTTAGTTAAATAGATGAAAATCCGGATAATTAGAGAAAGGCTCGTATCCCTGAGTTTGACCTTGGTTTCCTGCCAAGTAAAAAATATAATACGACCATCTCATTTTGATTGATAAATTTAAATCAGATGGTCTTTGATGACCCATCTCGGCCCGACTACGATGACAACTTCAAGTGTTAATTACACACTTTTAGAGGGCAGATTTCTAGGTTCATCAAATGGCGCCGTTTCCGGAGACACGTCTCATTTCTTATATTATTTGGATTTTTGTTTATTTAATTTAGTGTTCATTTTATAGGTCAAATTGTTCATCTATTTTGCATTATAAAATTTTCTTTTCGGTTGATCTCTAACCATTATTTTTGTGGCAGGGCCCTTGATGGTTCAAGGAAGCGAGGAGAAGGATGCTACCCGTTGTGAGGAGTCGCAGAAGCACGCTTGGAGCACATCGAGAAGAAAGAAAAAAATGCCATTTTTGCATGTCATGTAATAATTCGTCTTTTACAGCGGTCTTCGATCGAAGGCTCGCGATTGTAGTCGAATGATTATATGTGGTTGTGTGGGGATCGTCCCCACTTGAGTGTCGACTTAGGACCAGGCACGCGGCTCTTTGAGCATATTTCATTTTTTATCTTTTACATGCTTGCTCGTAGGTAGGACACACTTTAAATAAAGACGCACGTAGCATCACCTCACTTAGCCAAATTAAAAGAAAATTTTCCCCGCTAATAGAAGCATGTTAGGTACGGCTTTTTGATCGACTTGCATACATATTGATTTTGGTTTTCAAAATGGTCCAAGTTTTTCACGGATTTATCGCCGAATCACTGCATGATTTCTCACTTAGCCTAGATCGCGGTTTTTATCGAATACACGGCTTTTTCTCGGTTTCTCTTTCCTACCTTGATCACCTAGGATTAATGGAAAATGGGAATGAACGGTAGACGATGATTGCTTGATTTTGTGCTAACCTTAATTCAGTGACAACATTAAATAAAAATTAGGACTGTTAATTGCAAGTCAACATAAAATGGAGTAAAACTTTGGTTTTGGGAGAGCAACACCCTTGCGTACGCATTGATTTTCATTTCACATTTTTTCTCTGCGTAAAATCTAATATTTTATCGCCAATAAAACCGACAAGATAATAAACCAACCTCGGTTGGTTTCATGTGTGAGTTGGTGAAATTAAGGGTCTTGCATGCTTGATTGAGCCATGTTTGCTTTGTTACACTCCCCAAAACCTTAGTCACTCCATCCATCTCCGTAGATTCAGTCGCTCACTTGTAAATCCATTCATCTTCTTCGTTCACCTTGGGTCCCTCTCAATATCAATTTCCATCTTTATATTTAGGCTAATCTCAGCCTAAGTATAAGGGGGACCCGAGTCCCCGTGATTTTCTCTACTCTTCTTTCCTTGCCTTTATACTTAGGTTATTTCTAACCTAAGTATAGGGGTAGCCCCTCTTAGCTCCCGTATATTTCTCTATATTTAAATGGACCTATGGACTTGTAACATCTAGTGCTATGAGGACATAGCAAAGTTTAAGTATAGGGGGGTATAACGTATATACCGTATACTTACTTTAGCTATAATCTGAAAAATTTGAAAAATTTAAAACTTTTTGGCTAAAGTAAAATCTTTTGAACCAAGAGGACTCAAATATTTTCACGGCTTTTTCTATACTATGTTACACTATTTTGATAAAAATATTTTCAAAATTGATTTGAAAAATGAGATTTTCTTGTTTTGAAAAATCTTTTGAGAAATGTTTAGAAAACTTTTTATTTGTGTTGACATGGTTTTGAAAATTTTCTATCTCTTTTCAAGGAAAGTTGAGTCTAACTTGTATTTTAACCTTTAAATTAAAATCCATAAAAATGAGAAAACCCAAAATCCTTTAGGAGCCGTTAGTGACTACCAAGCCTAATTAAGTAAGCCGCATTTAGTGAGGGTTCGCCCTTAGCAGATTGGATGGTTTAGAGGACATCGCGTAAGGCCCCGTCCTCAAGCAATGGGCTTCAGCCTGTACTTACATCCATACTGGTTGAATTGTAGATGCTTAATTGAGTTTAGGAAGTCTTAATGTCTCTTGAAGTCCAAAAAAAATTGTTTTCTAATGAAGGAGTTGGATTAATCCTCTACTTTTACACTTCCACCCAGGATCTGAAATGTTCAAGGAGACTTATTTTTATGAGGTCTTTGAGATTTTAGGTTAACCAGCCTTAGTAATCAGGATCATAGACTTAATCATCCACATTTCCCTAGGTTTCTAGATTTGCATGCTATATTCCATGCTTAGTCTCAGACATAAAGAATATGATCAGCACATCACATGCACGACTGCGGTTTTGATGAGATGAGTTGAATTTTCACCTGAAGGATGGGATGAGGAATTCAAGTTTGGATTTGATCTAATGATGCTCGAGTATGGGATAAAATCTTTGGAGTCTTCATGAAACCCGAGTGTCAGCAATTTTAGCCAGTATGAGAACTTGGTTCTTATACTAATCTCTTGACATTGACCTAAATGCCAGGGTGTGATATAAAAAAAAATGTTGATCAGTGTGCGCCAACTCTTGGTAAAAGCAGTGGAGCTAGCCAAAAATTATACAAGTCAATGAAATTCAAAGAAAAGCTCTCATTCCATAAATTCAAAGATCAAAGGGCTTCCACCAAAGGCGAGCGCTCCCAACCATTTCAAAGTGTCCACTTGGACCACCGCTATTAGGACCAGGAGTCGGGCTTGCACCAAAAAAAGGGCTCTGCATCGTAAATGCTACAAGTCTGGGTGTCGAAGGTACGATAGGTACTCAAAAGAGACACACCCCGGTGTATTCCCAAGAAAACAAGTGCAGATGGCTCCAACTTCTCTTGACGGACGCACTGATCAACACAAAAAAATGTGTTGCGTAATAAAGGAACTAGAGAGAATCCTTGTTCCAATGAGAGGGAGAGAAGAAATGACACAATCCCATGCCCTCCATCACTGGCCTTCCATCTACATTTTCTAAGTCTGACAACTAAAGAGACGGTGGACTGAATGCAAGATTTGATTTATTCCTTAGTGTTGAGGATTGGGTCCTTAGGAGATTTTCTTGGACCAAGACTTTGGGTAAAGATTTGACTCTACTCTCGGAATTGCAGTCAACACTAAAATTCATATCCTTTAGATTATATGTACATCAGAGAGAGTCTGGGAAATTAGAGGAATTGGGTGCCTCTTGGTTAAGGCTGGGTTGAACTGTAGGATTTTGGACCTCTAAAGTTGAGTAGACTTGACCATATCGGATCCTGTACTCACATGCACAAGGGGGTTAATCCAGCTAATTCATTTTTCTTTGATGCTCGAGGACGATCATAGTTTAAGTATAGGGGGGTGATGAAACTCGATTTCATCATCTTTATTTCCAATTATTAACTCCCTTGCTTAAAATTGTGTCAATAAAATCCAGATAACGTCCTGTAATTAACAGAGTCTCAAATAAATTAAAAATCACAAAAAATAGCAAAACAAAAATCTGTGGTATTTTTAACCGTAAAAATACCTTCAAAATATTTGGTATATATAGATGATCTCATCTCCAGTTTTGGTCAACATGAAACTTGTAGATCTCATTGAGATCTACAACTTTCATGTTTTGAGTTTTCTCAAATTCGGCGATTATCACCCTCAAAAATAAACTTTTCTCTCGAAATAATCTGATTGGGCCACGTGGCTCGTTCTGGGTGAGCCACGTGGCCCGTCCTCCTTGCAGCATCCGCTCACGCCCCCTGGCCGTTGGACTTCATCTTGAATCCAACGACCCAGACCTTTCCACGCCCGCTCTTAATCTCCCACCGTTTGATCTGATCCCTAAAGCCATCTGCACCGCACGTTCGCGCCTCACGCAGAGCCTGCAACGTGCCGGTTTGTAGACCGCTCGATCGTGCCCCGGCTGTTCCATCTTAACCGCTCAATCCGCATCAATTCTCGGCCCTTCGATCTGCGGCCACTCCTCATCTGCATCGCACGTCAGCGCCCTTTCCTCCTCACGTCGTGTGGTAGCATCCTGACGCTTCGATTGCACCGCCTAGGACTTCATCCTGACCAACCCTTCGCGCCTTACTCGTCGCCGTTGGATCTCCAGATCCAACGGCCATCGGTCGTCGTCAACCTCCCGAAGGCCCTCTCTCCCCACGTTCTCCATCTTCGCGACGCCCCTCGCCCTTCCATATTTCCTCGCGTCTCTAGTCGACCTCTCCATCACCAACTGCCCCACGATCATCCCCAATCGTCCTTCATCCTCACGAGTCGCTCCACTACTCTCGATGCACTCCCAGTCGCTCCACGATCCCCAGTCAAACCTCGATCACCATCACCAGTTCTGCCATCACCTCCTTTAAATACGCTGCCTCCCCCTCCGATCGCCCTCGTCCATCTTTACGAGGTAGGAGGCCCAGCCCTCCTCCGCCTCCCTGTGACAGGGGGAGGCGGAGAGATCGAGCGAAGACAACCATCTTGCCCGGTAAGACCCTCCGCCATCCATGGCGGAGTTGCGGTGCTCCGAGCCCGCCAAGCTGCACCAATTGGCTGCAGGTGTCCAGCGACGACCCGGGGCTCGATTCGAGCCCCAACCCAAGCCTCTGCTCCATCTCCGACCAGGTAAGCCCCTTCTTCTTCCTCAGTATTTTCTTTAATTTTATTTAATTTTTTTAGGTCGCTATTACCATCTCCGACCTCCATTGAACCCCCCTTGAGCTTCGCCATCACTCCACCATTCATGCGCTACTCCAGGACACCTCTCCCTCGTTCTTCCATACCTCGAACACCGTCGATCCACCTCCTCTCCGATCACCGGAGATGGAGCTCTGGTTCCTCATCTCTCCTCGCTCGCACGGAACCCCATTTCGCTCGCACACACCTTCCTCTCGCTCCGGTTGTTGTATTAACCATGCATACATTAGCACTTCAATTGTCGGAAGCCTTCGCCGGAGTTCTTTCATTGAGCTCGTCTCCATCATCCATGCTGTGCCAGATCCCTCCAGATGTCCCTGATGCTCCACCGAGCTTCGAAGATTACTCCTAGGTGGTTGAGAGCGGCAGGGAACCTACACCACATCGGAGTGGAGTGGCGGAGCTCGAGCTCCGTCGTCAGAGCCCTGAACGCCCCACCAGCCTGCGGAGAAGAAGAAAGATCGGCCACCGTTGGATGAATCTCTCCCAGTATTCATCTAACGGTCATTAGGAGGACACACACACAACTACAACAGCCTTCCGATCGCCACGATCGGATGGTCCATCTTCGACCACGTGCCATCTCTAGAGCAGCCCGAACCTTAGCTCCCAAGCTCCAGGCTTGGATGACCCGAGCCTTATCCGAGCCCAAGCCTGGAGGCTCGTATCTACCGAGCCTACACGAGCCAGAGCCCGAAGCAGTCCGAGTCACCTCCGCACCCGAGCCTTCGTCTGAACCTGGATGACGTGTGCATAGCACATGCCATTCTGGGTAATTTGCAAGGAGGCCCAGCCATCTTATCCATTTGCAGGCAGGTCCCAGATCACGTGTAGCTTTAGGCGCGCCTGGGGTTATTTACATTTAAACCCTCGTGGGTTTTAATAATTACAGATATGCCCCCGCGCGTGTGGAACTTTTACAGGGAAGGTCCCGCACCTTGTTTTTATTGCATTTTAGTCCTTCCGAGGGACCTGTTTGTAGTTATCTTTTCATGTTTTCTTTCATTTATGCCCTTGTCTTTGTTCTCGCATATCTTGAGCACCGTAACTCCGTTTTAGTTGATTTCAGTTTCATTTTGAAGCTCTTCTCGTCATCTTTCTTATGGCATGCTTAGATTTTAGTTTTGACCCTATGATATGTAATGCATTATTTGATTAACTAAGTGTCCAGATTTCTATGTTTCTCATGCATAATTGCTTTATAAATGAAAAGTGCTTCTTTATTTGATCCTGTTTGACTCGTATTTTTATGGCTCAAGAAATTATCATTTAGGGAATATTTTCATTGCATCTATCGTTTTTATTTGCATGATAAAAAAATTAAAAAATGCATATTGATTTGTTTTAATGCATTATCCCTCATGCACACTTTGACCTATATATCTCTAACTCAACACTTAGTTAAATAGATGAAAATCTGGATAATTAGAAAAAGGCTCGTGTCCCTGAGTTCAACCTTGGTTTCTTGCGAAGTAAAAAATATAATACAACCATCTCATTTTGATTGATAAATTTAAATCAGATGGTCTTTGATGAGCCCATCTCGGCTCGACTACGATGACAACTTCAAGTGTTAATTATACACTTTTAGAGGGCTGATTTCTAGGTTCATCAATTATCATCAAATATTTATCCATAATTTATCCAAAAATCAACCATTAATTTAACTAATTAATTAAATAATAATCACAAGGTTCTTAATTAGTAATATAATTTCCAACAGTGACCTTCACTTACTAAAATTAGCATATCTCAATTAATTTAAATCCAAATCATGCAAAATAAGTTTTCAAAGTTTTTAAATTTTATTTACAACTTAATACAAGTGATTAGCATGCATTTCTAGTCATTTAAAATAAGTTTTTAACTCCTTAATTATGCCAAGATTCGCAATCCCCGAATCTGTGGATACATTTTAACTAAAATGATTATAACTTGAGCAATGGGATTCCAAATCACACAAACTTAAATACCACTATTTCTTTATTTAATAGGGAATAAAATCCATTATAATTTCATGTTTAAACAATTTAAACAGGGTCAAAAACTTCACAAAATAGGGCTACGAGAATGAAATGCTATGAAATTTTCACAAACCTTAATGAGCCTAAGTCATCCTAGGTTTATGGATCGTATCCGAACCTCCAATCTATGGCTCTGATACCACTTGAAAGATATAGCAAGATCCTTAAGCGCATCACAAAAGCATGATGATAGCATAGTATGTGATCGGGTGCCACTAGTCGCACTAGTTGCTTCGGACAGCGGAATTTAACAATTTTCATGCTATGAAACCACATGATCCAAGAACACTTCTCGGATCATTTCATCTAAACCATAAACAAGTATTAAGGTTACCTCTTGAATTTTATTTGTGATCTGGTCTCTAAATGAAGAGACCTCCTGCCTCAAGTTCAATCCGACAGAGGAGACGCTTGCGAGCGCGTTGATGAAACACGTGCTTCTTGCAATCCATGTTGATGATCCAAGCGATGAATATCCTGATCTCGTCACACGAGATCCTATGTCTTCTTCACGAGAGAGGCACACCAAAGGAGAGGAGATTCGTAAGTAAGTAATCCGGCAGCATAATGGAGATGCTGAGGCGATGGCAACTCTCTCTAGGGCATCAAGATGGACGGGCCACAATGGGAGAGAGAAAGAGAAATGGTGTGGAGAATGAGGGAGAGAGAGAAAACATATGTTGTTGTCTCTTGATGTTGTAACTTGAAGAGCAACATGTGTCTCTTATTATATAGTATTTTGGGAGTCCATGGATCACAATCCATGGACTACACAAAATCAATGATGAGATTGATTTGTGCTTCTTTCAATGGCTAACATTTTGTTGTAAAAACACAATAACAATTAACTTAGATTAGATTAAATATATATTGAAAAATCAATATAAATTAATCCTAAAATTAAATCAATCAAGCATGAGATTATGGAATGGAGATTACATCCTTCCATGGCATTAGAGTGGACAACCACCCTTTCCTAATGGGATTCGATGACCGTCCACACTCCCATTATGGAAGGATGCAATCTCATGTAATCTCATGAGATTACATTACTATATGAAAATCCCCAAGATTTATAGTAACACTTGTTGTAAATTATTCTATGAAAATAATTCATAATTATTTTGTGAATATTGCAATCTCGCCATTGGAAAATTTTAAATCATATTCACATCTCAAAATAAAATGTGAATTATATTTTCAATTAATTGTCCAATGTGAATCCATCTCACATCAACATTTAATTAACAAATGTACATTACGAATAGCTCTCTCTTATATATTATAAATCACATTTACAGTATATATGATTACTATATATATAGTTCTATCCACATTATTCATATCCATGATAATTAAATCATTAATCATCTTGGATCTCTATTCTCATGTGCCCAAATAATGTGAATCACATTCACATTATTTACATCTTTGATAATTAAATCGCATTTAATTATGCAAGATAACTCTCCTTATGATATGAATCAAATTCATATTATTCATGACAATTAAATCACATTTAATTATCAGTTTTCGCAATGCTCGGATACATATATCAACAATGAATTAGTTATCCAGAACTCTTTCAAGGATAATGCGCTTTCTCCGCGGATACTTGAAGATAAGGACATGGCGATTGTATTGTTCCATGTATTCTCTAGATGCTTGATTAAATCACGACCGTAAATCTAATCTTCTCATAGCATCTGAATCACATTCAGATCAATGTCTAACATTTGGACCAAAATCATATCACTTCTCTATTGAGAGGAGTTAGTAAAATCTAGACCCATTTCATCACTCCCTAGGAATGGAAGCGTCATGGTTATACAATGATTTATGATCACATCACCCTTATGTATTCCTAATACATGTACATCATGCATTCTGGAAGACCAAGAATAAATCCGAAGTTTTAGATCTATTTTACAGTGTCCACTTCAGGGTTTTATCATTAAGTGTATCATTTAATCATTGGAAGTTGGTATTGATCATATACTTTCCAAAAGCATATATCATACCTAGGTGTTGATCATATACTTTCCAAAAGCATATATCAAACCTACAAATTAAGTTAAGCTTCCAAAGCGAGATGAGTGTACACGAAATTTGATTCTTCTCAATATCTCATGAGGGAGCTCATATCTTTCAGTTCAATAATGAACATGTACGATCCATTTGAGAGATCGTATTACCCATATACCCTTGCATGCACACTAAATGTACATACTCAGACATATTGATCTGCCAAATGTACATACTCAGACATATAATAACACATCTGTCTCCGGTTAGAGGATGTGTACCTATATCGTGACAGCATATGAAATAGATCTTTGGTTATCTCGATCTCGTTAAGTCAACTCTTTGACCTAACTTATCTAACACTTCTGAATCTTTATTTCCTATAGAGAGGACCTGCATCAAGAGGTCGGTCAGATATCAACCTTTAGAGAAAGGATTGTCATCTCTTTATAAGGTTGGAGATCCTCTCCTAACAATCGTTTGACGGTGCTTGATGAGTCCTCATCTAACTTTTTAGATATTCATCCAAGAACCATCCTCTATGATTCAATAATTGAATCAATAGATGTATGATTATTAAGATAGCTATGATACATAACCCTAATTGTACTAATGGACCTATTATGCAAATTAATTATTCTTCAATTTATATCAGGGAATGATATCCGCAATAACATTTATTGCATAATGGCTTGCTGTGGGCTCGCATGTCCAATACGGTGGGGCTGAGCCATGATCTGCACCAAATCGACACCTCAGGTTCTGATTTGGGCACTACAACCCAAATAGGCACATGAGGTGCGGATTTGGGCGTGGCGCACCAAATCGACACCTCAAGTGCCGATAGATGGTGGTTTATTAAATACCAAACCATCATGCCTATTTAATTATTCGATTATTTTAATATTTATTTTAAAAAAGGCCCTCATCATTACGCTAATGTAAACGTTAAGGACATATATCCCTCCTCTTGCTTTTGCGCTATGTGTGTTTGAGCCATATTAAATTTTGATTAGATACTGTATAGTTTTTTATTATCAAGCCATTCTCCAATTTTTAGTTGATGTAATATGATGCATGGATATAATTACTTATGTCTTTGATTACTGTTATGATCAATCGAAATAGATCGGATTGGATTTGAATGAGTAAATTCGGTGCCCAATTTAAAATTCAAAAGTTTTATTGATAATATTAGATATATGAGTTTATGGAATATACACAATTTTTTTGGGTGGATTGAATTTTATCTTGATCTATTGAGACAATCGAGAAGAAAATCACATTTGATTAGATGTCATTGATGTTATTTATTTTATTTCAAAAAAACCCAAATATCTTATTAAAAATAAGATATTATTGCATAGATCGTCAAATCATTAATTTAATTTTCAAATTTTGACTTATATGTTAATTATCTATTTCTAGTTGGATGCGCAAAAATCGATAAAGAGACAATGTTGGTATTGTTTTGTCCAATAAAGGACACACATATTCCAACGAGTCCACACCACGTGGCAGCAAAGCATCACTATGTTGTAATGGGATTTAAATAGAGGTGTTTAATACTTCTATTTCATTTACGATTTTGATTTTCAAAATCCAACTTTGTCGATCATATCTTTGACTAATGCTCCACATTTTCTTCAAATTTTGCTTAATTCTCAGGGTATTTTCTATTTCTATTAACGATCAAAAGTTCGGTTCTTTTTTAATGGGATTTAAGTTGTATAAATATTGACCAAACATTTGACTATTAAGATAAAATAATAAATATACTTAAATTTAAATGAAATTTAGAAAATATATGAAACATTAGTCGAAGATATAATATAGAAGATTGGATTTTGAAAATCAACGTAAAAAAGTAGACAGCTGTAAACCATTGCATCATAGGATCTGTCACAGGGTCAAAATCCCGCTATCGATTTCGACCGATCCTGTGCGGCGTTAGCTAACCCGTAGCTAACCAGCCTTCCCGAGTAGAACGATCACGGACGCGCTCCAACTCTTCTCGTACTCTTGCTTGCTAGCGTACCGATGCTTCCAACACAAACACGAGCACGAACTCCGGATCGCTCAAGAACACTCTCCGGAACACGTTCAAGAACGCTCAAGAACTCAACCAAGCAATCACACGAGCACGGGTACAAAGCTCTTCTCTTATTAGAAGGAGAACTCTCTCTCTGGAGTGGGTGGACACTCTACACTTTCTCTCGTGTAGACTTGTGTATTTACAAATGAGCCACCACCTCTCCTTATATACAAGACTCAAGGCAACCCAAGGGACACTCATTATTACATCTACAATAATGATACATAAAGACACAAGAGACCCTTCAAGTTCTTCGGCAACCCTTCGCGTTCCTCAGCAACTCTTCGCCTGCTTGTCTCTTTGACTCCCTTGTTGACCTTTCGTCTTCTCGCACGGTTGACGCCCAGTCAACCGCCCAGTCATCAGCACACTCGCGCTCCAACGCTTGCTGATGCAGCTTTACCATAATTCACCAAGTGCCACCGAATACTTGGTCTTGTGCCAAAGGGAACCCGCGACCTCCAGACCCTCGTGCGGTAAACCCTTCCTTAGCGTTCTCCATGCTAAGGGGAAGTCCTCCAGAACTTCGCTATCGTGGCCTCCAGACCACTCTCGTACGTGTATTACCGAGCATGCTCGACAATGCTCGTACTCAGCACCTGCAACGCTCCATGCCTCCTTGGACCGCCACGCATCAATACCGATACCTTGCGCCTTCGTGCGTACGCCTCTGTGACCGTATCGCGATGCTCCTCAATGTGTACTGCTTCACTACGTACCGCCCTTCTGCGCTCGCATATGTACGACTACGTGCATCCACTGTCATGTCTTGCACTGCTGTCTGTACTCGCTGTGCTCGCACTGCTACAAGCACCACGACACTCTGCTACCGAGCTAGTGTCCTGTGTGACGCTTCTCCCTTGTAACGTACGGTGGAGCCTCCAAACTCCCGTGGATAACCTCCCTGATATCCACGTATTTTCGGACTCCTCTTGAAGTCCAGCTCCATCGATCATTCTCGAGCATCCAGCTACCGTGTCTGCACGATCATTCTCGATCATGGAATTTGGGGGTGTGACAAGCCTCCCCCACTTGAAGAATCGGTTGTCCTCAACCGAGCATCTCCTCTTCAGCTGGCGTCCTGTCACGATCCTCCGTCCACTACGCACCTCCTGATGCAGCTCAATTGGAAGGGTGGTGCTGCCTTGCAGCACCTCCCTTCCTACACCTGGTCTTTTCACGAACCACGTCCCTCCATGATTTGGTCTTCGACGTGAAAAGTGGAGCTTCCTCGTCAGCTCCCATTTTCAGTGTATCCCTCCTAGATACAACAGCTCCATCGCTGGTGTGTGGCAGCTCCAGCTCCACATGTGGAGTACTCACCTCCACGCTCGCTCGTTGACGATCTCGATCGTTCCCTGGAGGTGTCCCTACATCTTCGGAAATGAGCACCTCCTGTACTCCGAGCATCTTCGGTATCTTGCCTCCTGCAAGATCGTTGGTGGTGTGGTTCGTCACCACTCCACCCCCATGGACATGTATCTTCTTGCCCATGCTGCATCGCCCTCCAGAGCTCTGCCTCATCTTCTCGTGCAAGGATGTTCTCCTATCCGTGGCTTTGGTTGTGTGCCTCTTGCACACACGTTGGTGCTCAACATGCACCTGTGCACTCCTGTGCGTCCTCGATCGAGCCTTGGCACCTCCAACGCTCGTTGTTGTGGAGTTCCCTCCTTCCACTGAATTCGAAGCTCCAGCTCGAAGTGTTGTGAGACGTACCTTGCGCATAGCACCGATGGCTCCCAAGCGTACCTCACGTTCTTCTTCCTCCTCCTCGTCCCCACGAAGAGAGTTCAGCTTCTCCTTCTTTGGGCACTCCCGCGCCCGATGCGGTCCGTCGCATATGAAGCACCCCTTGCTCTTGGGTTGCTCCCTTCTCTTGGAGTACTCCCGTTCCTCCATTGGTGGATCATTGGCAACGCCTTTGCCCTTGTCCTTCGACCGCGCCCTCGGCTTGCTGGTGAACTCCTTCTCTTCAGCATTGTGACTTGGTTGGGCCGCCCATAATCGACCAACGCATCTGCCACCACGATCGCTGAATTAAGGTCCTTCACGCCCTGCCTCCGTAGTTCGGCTTGGGCCCAGCTTTGCAACCCGATCGTGAAGTTGAACAGCTTGTCCTCCTCGGACATCCCCTTGATGTCCAGTAACAAGGACGTGAACTGCTTCACGTACTCACGAACAGTGCCTGTCTGCTTCAGGCGTCGAAGAGACTCCCGTGCAATCCACGCAGTATTCTTTGGCAGGAACTGCGCCTTCAGTTCCTTGACTAGATCATCCCACCTGGATATCTTCGGTCTTGCCTCATCTGCTGCACGGCTCCTCCACCCTAGTTTGGCGTCGCTCGATATGTACATCGATGCCAAACCAACCTTCTCGGCTTCCGTCGTCTTGGTCGCCTCGAAGTAAACTTCCATATCCCATAGGAAGTTCTCCAAATCCTTGGCACTCCGCGTACTTGTAAAGGATTTGGGCTCGGGTACCTTGCGTCGCTGCACCTCCATGGAGCCTCCGCTGTTCGCCAACGCCTTCTTGACAAGGGAGACCTCACTCCGAAGATCCTCCATCATCGTGTGGAATGCCTCCAGTTTATCCTCCAAGGACTTGATCTGCTCCGCTGAGCGTTGTTGGGTCTCGTCCCCAACATCCGATCCTTTTGAAGAACGATCCTCCAAGACGGCGATACGATGGCATGAGTCCCAATGGTGGACTCCACTTCTGCCATCGCCTGCTCCAGTGCTGCTACACACTCAGTAACACCCACCATCTTCGCTCCGCTGATTGAAGATGTACTTGCACTGACAAGTATCCTCGGTTCCCGCGATCGACTGCACCGACAGTCGCTCGTACCTTTTCCCGCTTCTTGGCACCGACCAAGATATGTGATCTGCTCCTTGTTCTGATACCAATTCGCACCACCGAATTGTATCACGAACCATGCTCTGATACCAAATGTCACAGGGTCAAAATCCCGCTATCGATTTCGACCGATCCTGTGCGGCGTTAGCTAACCCGTTGCTAACCAGCCTTCCCGAGTAGAACGGTCACGGACGCGCTCCAACTCTTCTCGTACTCTTGCTTGCTAGCGTACCGACGCTTCCAACACAAACACGAGCACGAACTCCGGATCGCTCAAGAACACTCTCAGGAACACGCTCAAGAACTCAACCAAGCAATCACACGAGCACGGGCACAAAGCTCTTCTCTTATTAGAAGGGGAACTCTCTCTCTGGAGTGGGTGGACACTCTACACTTTCTCTCGTGTAGACTTGTGTGTTTACAAATGAGCCACCACCTCTCCTTATATACAAGACTCAAGGCAACCCAAGGGACACTCATTATTACATCTACAATAATGATACATAAAGACACAAGAGACCCTTCAAGTTCTTCGGCAACCCTTCGCGTTCCTCAGCAACTCTTCGTCTGCTTGTCTCTTTGACTCCCTTGTTGACCTTTCGTCTTCTTGCACGGTTGACGCCCAGTCAACCGGTCATCAGCACACTCGCGCTCCAACGCTTGCTGATGCAGCTTTGCCATAATTCACCAAGTGCCACCGAACACTTGGTCTTGTGCCAAAGGGAACCCGCAGCCTCCAGACCCTCGTGCGGTAAACCCTTCCTTAGCGTTCTCCATGCTAAGGGGAAGTCCTCCAGAACTTCGCTATCGTGGCCTCCAGACCACTCTCGTACGTGTATTACCGAGCATGCTCGACAATGCTCGTACTCAGCACCTGCAACGCTCAATGCCTCCTTGGACCGCCACGCATCAATACCGATACCTTGCGCCTTCGTGCGTACGCCTCTGTGACCGTATCGCATTGCTCCTCAATGCGTACTGCTTCACTACGTACCGCCCTTCTGCGCTCGCGTATGTACGACTACGTGCATCCACTGTCATGTCTTGCACTGCTGTCTGTACTCGCTGTGCTCGCACTGCTACAAGCACCACGACACTCTGCTACCGAGCCAGTGTCCTGTGTGACGCTTCTCCCTTGTAACGTACGGTGGAGCCTCCAGACTCCCGTGGATAACCTCCCTGATATCCACGCATTTTCGGACTCCTCCTGAAGTCCAGCTCCATCGATCATTCTCGAGCATCCAGCTACCGTGTCGGCACGATCATTCTCGATCACGGAATTTGGGAGTGTGACAGGATCCATCTCGGAATAAGATGCGTGGGTGGTGGGAAATTGGCTGGTTAATTGTTATCTATCTTCCACCAAAAGTGTTATTTACACTTAAGTCCAATAACTTCTTTCACTTTAAAACAAAATAAGTGGTAGAGTAAATTATATATGTACCCAGTTGACTCTTAAAATTGAAAATAATTGTACAACTGACCTGCCAACTTCGAGAATTAGTTGCTGCGGCATCTAACTAATTTCTAATATTTGTAAAATTGCACAAGGTGGAATGCAATTCTACTTTCCATGTATATTAGTGTAATGAGGTCAAATATACCCAACGCAAATCCTATAAGATTATAAAAACTATATCTTGACCTTTTGACGCTTTTAAAGACATTTTGAGAAGCAATTAAAATTATGAAAATACGCTTGAACTCTATTTTGTGCTAGTCACATTGGTTCGATATATGAATGAAATCTATAGTATACCATGCTATTTAATTTAGGTATGAATACTATTAAATCATATTTGAATTAGTATGTGATGTTAAACATTTATCAATGTCTCATTTAGATATGGGTTGCATGAGAAGAATCTTAATAAAAAATGAAATTCGGAAAAATCTTAATAAAAAATGAAATTCGGAAAATATACTTCCAACACTACAAAAATTGAGCTATAGTGATTTTTTTTAAATTCTGTCACTAAATTAGTCGTTGTTAAACATATAACGACGATATTATTCATCGTGAAAGTACGAAAACTTATTTTGCAACGAATAATATCGTCGTTATATATTTAACAACGATTAATTTCGTGACGGATTTTGAGAAAAAACATCAATATAGCTTAATTTTATTGTAGTGAGAGATCGAGTCAATATGTCCAAATCTTATGTGCATTTTAAGATAAAAATAATAGTTTTATCAATATTGCCAATGTAGATTACTCGTCATGGCAAAACTTTCTAATTTCATATTTATTTTACATCCATATGTAAAATTGTACACACAAAAATATGGACACTTTATAAACTATCTAACCGATTGCTATAGATTTTCTAGTCACTTCATATAATAATACCATCTATCAAGCGTTATTTTATAAAGTATTTTCACGTCGTAAATGAATATGAACACAAAGAAAACAATCACATCTTGTTCCCTACTTACTAAAAGTTGTTGGATCTCCAGTGGATTGAAGTCGTTGCCTTATTTATTTAGTGGTATGGGGATCATCTTTGATAGCCAAACTTGGAAAAAAGTAGAAGAGATGTTATTCTCTTCTTCTTCTATCTATGTCTAATGCCTTCCCCTCGTTTTCCAACATGAAAAGTCCATAGCTTGGACCGATGGACCTCCATTTCATCGTGGATTGGCTTTCCAATATTTGCGTGGAAGCCGTGTGGTTGTACTTCAAACTTTTGGAAGCACTTGTCGACAACACTTTGGATAAAATATTTCCAACTTTTCGTGTGATAACGAGTGGGAAAATATTCATCGCAGAACTTGATATTTGTATCAAATAATCACCGTATTTGTTTTCCACTGTATGCCTCTGATTAAGTTTCCAGTCAGACTAAGAATCCCCAAATGATAATAATATTTATTGATTGACTTCCAAAAATTCTGCTTACAAGACAATTTAGACTTCTATATTACGTAAAATCTAAGATAGCATTCGGCTACCGGGGTAAACTCCCCACAGTTTATCCCCTGAAACCACATCCCCCTCTCACCGTGGGCATCACTTTATTCATTTTTTTTAAAAATTAAATAAATCAATTTTACATCATCAATCATATCAAAAAATGATATATTATAACATCATATCATATAAAAATTATAAACTACTACACTTCTACTCACTTTTTCAAACTTCAATACAATCACATCACAATAACTACTTTTTCAAATTTCAATACAATTATATCACCTCAAACCCACTTCTAACCCACCCCAGTTTAACCCTCTATCCAAACATCAAAATCCAAAAATAGGTTATCCTCTATCAATTTAACCCATTTTAACCCACCAACCAAATGTACCCTAAAGGAATATACGTGGTTAACTGTTCTCTGTTTTACACGTAATCATATCCATCCGTTATCGTATCAGTTTTTAACGAATAAAGATATATACTTTTGATTTTGGCTTATTCCGATATGCATAAGCATATGCATGGGTTTTTATTTTCATTTTTTTTTGATACGGATGCCGCTTAATTTTTTTTTGAATATGTATATGAATATAGTTACACATTTTCTTAACGGATATAACAATATGTGAATAGACATATCTAAATATGTTAAAGGGCTACACATAAAATATATTACATTTTGAGATTATTTTCAATTACATTGAAAAAAATATATCTTTGTACTATTTATTTTTTTTACATATCCAGTTATTTGATTTCGCATATGACGAATTCTTCCGAAAGCAAGTGTTAAGAGATATTTATTACCCATCGAATAATCCGTGTATGTTTATTAAATATTTGTACTGAATTATGATTAATTGTTTCCATCTCTGTGTTCATATTCGATAATATAGTTTATGATTTGTAATATCCACAATGTATCTATTTGCGTATCCAAATTTAAAAATGGATAATGATATGGTTATGCAGATATCCATATCAATAACGCTACAACAAAATTGAGGTATAATGACTGTTTTTTTTCAAAATCTGTTACTAAATTAGTTGTTGTTAAATATATAACAACGATATTATTCAATGAGTTTTCATACTCAAAATTAGCAACGAATATCATATCTGTCGTTGTATCATCAACAACGATCTATATAGCGACGCTTATCTGTTGCTATTTTCAAAATATCAACTAATCGTTGTTATTTTTTTAGTTAAAAATTTAGCGACGATTAATTAGAAGTTTGAAATATAGTAACGGATAAGTGTCACTATATGGATCATTGATGATGATATATCGACAGATATGATATTCGTTACTAATTTTGAGTACAAAAAATCATTTCGCGACGAATTATCGTCGTTATATATTTAACAATGGCTAATTTAATAACGGATTAAAAAAACGTCACTATAGCTCAATTTTTTGTACTGTAATTTGAATATTTGTTCATATGACTTCTCCCCTATTAAATTTATATGTTTTTATCAGTTGTGTTCATCTAAGATATTATAATATTAATTTTTTGAAAGAAAAAGGGCCATCATCGTATAGGTGTGAGCCCAAAAACTTCACCATTAACCATTTCGAAAGATTAGAAGCCTATAAAAGGACACAACGTATTAGAAAACCACTACATACACCAACCCTCCACCAAAGCTTTAGCATGAATGACCACATTCTCACCATAGGCACGCTCATTCCGGAATAGTGCCCCATTTCTAGCTGTCCAAATTGCCCAGATCATCGCTATCATCTCTGCCCTCCCCCTTTCAATGCCTGACCAACCGACCCCTATGCACTCCCAGAAATCTGTCGTCCCCTCAAACAACCGCTCCAGCTGTTTCCCCAGTAGTCTCCAAGCCTCAATCGAGCACCTACAATTGAAAAACAAATGCTCCACGTCCTCGGGCCCCTCTCGACAACGGCAACAGACAGGATCCGATTCCATCGTAAACCTCGCAAACCGAACACATGTCAAAAGCCTTTCCCTCCTGAAAGTCCATAAGAAAACCTTCACTCGATTTGAGACTTTCATCCAGATCTTGCTGCAGTCACTCTCGCATCCATCAGGAGGAGAAGATGCCAACATACCCTTAAGTGCCGCATATGCCTTCCGTACGGAGAAAACACCATCGCACCAAACCCAACAATCCCTACCCTCAGTGGGCCCTGCAGCATCTTCAAGGCTCATAAGCAACTGCCTCAAGTCTTCCAAACGCCGTTTAGATAAGGGAGACCTGAAACGAGGAACAAAAGTAAGCCCATCCCACTCATCAGCCACAGATGCATTCTTATCCTCAGCTAAGGCCACCAGCCTCGGAAAAAGGGCACCAAGCTCCCCCCTTCTGACACCAATCATCCCCCCAGAACTTGAAATTTCTACCATCTCCAAGCACAGGTATGGGGAAAGGACGAAGCTCTTGAGCCACCCCGCAGACTCCTCTCCAAAAACATGACGGTCGTCTCCTCAGCTCATGAGTTTCCGTGATCGAGCAGCTGGTCCCCTTTTTGCATTATCAATTGGGCCCCTTCTTGAAATGTTATCATTTGTGCCCTTTTGTTAGATTGATCAACTGATATTGAAAAAAGGACACAAATAATAACGATGCAAGAAGTGAGAGGGTATAATTGATATTGCAAAAAAAGTCTATAACTGATATTGTAATATCTCAAAGGGACACAAATGATAATAATCCTAAATTTATAGCAATTATATTTTTCGAAGCTTAAAATATTTTTGGATCTTGAAATTCACAGTTAACGTGACACTCGTCGCTACAAAATCAGCAACAAATTATATATAATTAACTATCTACGAAATCTCTCTAAAAAATCTCATCATTGTTGTATTAATAACGATTAACACAAATTTTAACAAAAAAAATATTAAAAATACTCATAATTACATAGATCAACAGTAACGAATATCACATACATTTCAAATTAATTCTAAAAATCAAATATTCTTATGCGACGAGTGATTGTTCGTTACAACAAAATTGAGCTATAGTAACATTTTTTTTCAAAATACGTCACTAAATTAGTCGTTGTTAAATATATAAGGACAGTATTATTCGTTGCGAAATGAGTTTTCATACTCGAAATTAGCAACGAATATCATATATGCTGTTATATCATTAGCAACGATTCACATAGCGACGCTTATCCGTTGCTATTTTCAAATTTCTAATTAATCGACGCTAAATTCTGAACTAAAAAATAACGATGATTCACATAGCGACGCTTATTCGTTGCTATTTTCAAAATATCAACTAATCATCGTTAATTTTTAGTTCAAAATTTAGCGTCGATTAATTAGAAGTTTGAAAAATAGCTACGGATAAACGTCGCTATGTGACCGTTGCTAATGATATAACAGTATATATGATATTCATCGCTAATTTCGAGTACGAAAAATCATTTTCCAACAAATAATATCTTCATTATATATTTAACAACGGCTAATTTAGTGACAGATTTTAAAAAAATCGTCACTATAACTCAATTTTTTTTGCAGTAGTTGTTATTATTTACTTGATGAGGTTATATAGGAAATCCTCCCATTATTCATTTTTATAGATCAATTTTTTTACTATTATCTCACTGATCAATCTTTATGTTTTTCTATTTTTTTAAATTATTTCTAGTCGAAACCGAGTCCACCTCCTCCAGTTCAAGGACAGCTGGGGAGGAGAAACCCATACATATTTGATGAAATTTCCAATTGATACAGTGGAGTGGACTTGGTAAATAAAAGCAGTGACCTTAAGATCATGGAGTCCACCTTGATATAGAATCCGAGTCTCCTTCAGATGCTTTCCAATCAATCGATTCCTCAAACTTTCAAGACCTTAGAATTCCATACAGCTGGATATATACCACCCTACAGATCTTCCCTTGACCTCTTCCCCTAACACCAGAGATCATGTACTGTTGCTATCACCACCTTAGTCTCCATTATGTAGCTTGAGGTTAATGGATTTCTCTCTCTCTTTATGATCTTGTTATTTTTAATGTGTTATATATTTTTATTGAAAAGTAGCATGTTAAAAGAAGATAATAAAATTGAAGTCAAATGAAAACGAACTCATAAATCACTGCAAGAAATTGGACCTAAGACAACGAATAATCTGAATATTCGTTGTTGAATAATCATTTGTGCTTATTATTAGCAACAAATGTCATATTCGTTGTCAATGTCTATCTAATGATGATTTTTCTGTCGACTTATTCGTTAAAATTCACACATATCGTTGCTAAATTTATCAGTGATTAGAAGAAAAGTCAATGAACTACCATTGTTATATGATTCGTTGCGAGGAACATGATGACAAATATCACTATTCGTTGCGAATGTAAAGAAGTAAGTGACGAATAATATCAATAACAATATATTTAACTACGGAAGATATTACAATGGATATTAAATCCTTCGTTGTCTTATGTCAATTTTCTTGTAGTGAATATTGAATATAAAATAAATAAGATTTTAGGTTATAAAATAAGTCCAGAAACTGAGTTTCCACGTACGTATCTGACTCGATCTGGATATATTTTCAAGATTTAGGATAAGCTTAAATGTGATTTTGGTCAATTTAAGTCAGTATGCTCTAGATATAAAATCCGTAAAGCATGCACATTGAAAATTAGGGTTTGAGTTCTATTGACAATTGTGTAAGTTAGTATTTTACGATATTTTTTATTTTCCTATATATTTTTGTTGAATCAATAATCCAAGGTTAAGTCAAAATCACTTTTCCCTTTTTTTTGACAATTTTGCTGTAGATTCATAGAACTTCACGAATGTATTTCTTACACATCTTTATCTTTCTTATATTTTTTAAACAAGCGTGTCACTCGAGACTAGCAAGACATAATTGGCACGAGGGTATGATGAGTTAAGTATCGATCTTGCCAACTAACTTAATATTACAAAAAACATCATTAAGCTATATATATTTATTTATTTGCATTTAAAATGCCGTAAAATACATGCATATGTGAAAGAAACATATAATACAAAATATACATAAGAATATAATATTGAAAACCTCTTAATATTTAATATATAAATAAAACCTATAATGCAAATTAGTAAAATTCTTTAAACATCTAATACTAATGTACATATATTCACATTCATACACATCCTTGTAACCCTAGAATAAATCGAGCACGATTACTTACGCTTTTTTTAATAATGTTAGGGTGACATCTTGAGTTGGAATGTACCACAAGAATAATATATTACTTTAAAAGAAGTACATTATCTGTAGGCCCAGAAACAAAACAGAAAGTTACAACGAAAATTTAAAAATTTAATGATTAGTTGCACTTATACTAACTGTGTGTCTGTCACTTGTACATGAAAATTTAGAAATTTTTAGTTTCAACTAACTATACCCATTAGTATTATAGCATGTATTTTCTCATACTGTATTGCTGTGAATTATACCGTAGGAATGATTAAATATCACGAAATTAACTATCATTTAGAAATAGATTTATTTTAATATAATCTTTTTAAGTTAACAATATAATAATTCTCTCTTTATCTAGGTTTCCAATATATCAACTTTCATATTGGTTTTACATACATTTGAAAAATTATTACACATAAAAATACCAATAACATTTTAGTTTATAATATCTCTATTTAGCATAATCAAATGAGTCACTGTAGAGAGGTTATTGACTCATTGACGGTTTATAATTAACCGTCTGGTATAGAATTCATTTAATGATTGCATGTAGCCATCATTTATGAAGTGTTTTTCTTTTAATTTTTTTTTTGCAAAAAAATGAGATTTGTAATTTTACAGCGCCCTAAAAACAGTAAGATTTCTCCACTAGGACAAAGTGACTTTTTCTACTATCCTTAGTTATATAGTCTGTTGTTAAATATATAATGACGATAATAATATAAATTTTTTTATATTTGAAACTAATAACAATTATCATATTCGTTTCTATATCATCAGTGCTCCATATAAGATTCGTTGCTATTTTCTAAAACTTTAGCTAATCTTCCTAATTAAGTGAATACCAATTAACAATTTGAAACATAGCGACCTTAAAGTGTTACTATATATTGCCTCTAATAATGCTGAAACAACTATTAGGTAGTCTTTGTTTTCAAGTATAAAAATTAATTTTTCAACCCATAGTGTCGCCATTATATATTTATCCATGGCCGATAAGACGGATCTAAAAAACTTACGTACAGACTCATATCTTACAGTGTTCACTGCCTATTTATTGGTACGGTGAACATCTCTTTTACCTTTCCTTTACGAGAGCAGATCCTCTGCTGTACAATAGAGGATTGCTGTAAAACTCTCGGTCACTCGAGTCGTTCGATCTTGATCGAGCGGTTCACACAAAATCAGTGTTTTTGTGGACCATTACTGTAGGAATTCATGCGAACCGCTCGATCAAGATCAAACGGCTCCGGTGGCAGACGATAGTCGTCTGCTGTACTGCTCTCTTCCTTCACAAGAAGATATCTTAGCTCCTAAAAATGAGTGTAAAATGTGGTTCTCTTATTCTCTGCATCTTCCTCGTTGTCCAACCTAAAGGTCCATACTTTTGAACGACCTTCATCGCATCGTGTCCCACTTGGATTAGCATTCCAAGATTTGTCTAGCAGCCGTGCCGAAGATTTGGAATTTCTGGAGAACTTGTCGAGAACAACTGGATAAAAAAGGTGCTGAAATTTTCAGCAACCACGGAAAAAAAATCATCACAATTTTTAAATTGTAACAAGATAATTTCCTTTGGGATCCTCCAGAGTGGAAAATGAAAGAGGAGTTTGATTATGGCATCAAGTAGCGGTCAAAATGCTCAACTACACAACCAGGTCTGGCTCCTCCTACGTATTTACGACAGGACGACCTGAATCAACTAATGTCACTGTAAATGTCTTCTGTTTTGATCCATTGCGTCCAATCATACTAAGAATCCCAAACTGATAAATATTTTTACCGGACTTCCAAAATTATTTTACGTGACACTATCAACCCATGCGTTTTTTGAAATCCTGGAGGAGCTGCGAACGTCGGAAGTGGATCGTCTGCTGGAGACGGGAGGGCAGCAGAGTCTGTCGTAGTCGTGTGCGTTGCTCGATCTTGATCGAGCGGTTCGCACGATTTTAGACTTTTTGTCGGCCCGTACCGTACAAAATCGTGCGAACCGCTCGATCATGATTGAGCGGCTCACGCGACCATAGTAGGCACAACACCACAACAGAGGATCCTATCTGGAGAACACCGCTCCAAACATGTCTCAATCTCGATTCCGCAAATCCAGTAAATTCATGGCCAGAAGACTTACTGGACTCTCGATCATAAGTGCCACTACAACAAACGAGTTTACAGTTAATTTTTCTTCTTAAAATTCATCACTTCATCGTTAATTTCAAGCATAAGAATCCATTTCGCAAGAAATAATAAAATGACGCAAGCCTTCTCCTATAATAAGTATGTATCAGCTACTTAACGCAACTCACATTGAAGCAATTTTGTTTTCGTAAGGAATAATATCATTTTTATATATTAATTTCTCATTTTGTTAAGTGTGTGCCGGACGGGCATTGTTCATTTCATACCTTCATGGCGTGTCAAATATTTTTAACTAATGTTTAAATGCGAATGTCTTCTTACATCCGAAGAACGAGATCTTATTTCCGAGGAGATGAACTTCGGGGATTACAAGATAACATCATGGGAATACTTTGATTTGGAATCAGAGTCGCTGCCAGAAAAACATTTCTCATCAGTGGATCTCTCCACACAAATCTTCCCTCGACCTCTTCCTCGAACATGACAGCTTGAAGATCACCTCAACAGACTCACCACCTTAATTACTCCTGATGAACTTGAGTTTACGGGATCAAGGAAATCTTGTAATTATCTTTTTAGCAAGCAGATCGCTGATTTATATCAAAATCATCAACGAGGAACATTCGTAGCAGATGAGGAAAATCATACCATATGAATAGAGTGGAAATGAACATCTAGTGGGGCTCCTACAGATCCGAGGTGAACTAACTCAAAACACATTTGATTTCATGGGTTGTGGGTCGGGTTGCATAGTGAGGATCATGTGCGGTACTGCAGACGTCTGTGGTAAAAGCATGGATCCTTGAAACCGCTCGATCTTAATTCAGCGGTTCGCACGAATTTACATTTTTGTGAGCCCCTACCGTGCAATTTCATGTGAACCGCTTGATCACGATCGAGCGGTTCCGGCAGCTACTGCAGACTGCAGACACTCCGTTCCCCGGGTTGCGGCCTAGGATTTTTTTTGTTACAGCTGACCCATGATCTGGCCTAACACCGACTTGGATTTCCATCAGGTCGCCAGTTTAATATTTTTTAAAAGAGGAGAATGGAGAAGGGACACACGTA
Organism: Ottelia alismoides; assembly: GCA_037367405.1. Lineage (NCBI taxonomy): Eukaryota > Viridiplantae > Streptophyta > Magnoliopsida > Alismatales > Hydrocharitaceae > Ottelia > Ottelia alismoides. The sequence goes on along the minus strand of JAZKJV010007375.1, from coordinate 264,076 downwards.
ATTGAGGTTACATGCACTAGTTACAGATAATGAGGATGAATAGACATCACAACGATTACGGGTATAAGAATTTAATGAGTTCATGCACATCTCGATTGATAAGTCAGTTGTAGTATTGACGTTTAAAAAATCGGACTGGACTGGGAATCGGACCCGACCTAGTAGGTTCAGCCGGTTTCATGTAATTAATTTTAAAAAATAGAAGGAAATAAAAATTGGGATTTTTACCCGGCAGACCCTATAATCTTTTGCAATTACCGCTACGACCTCTGAAACAACGTAATTCCTCCCTCACCCTCGTAAACTTGTTAAACTTTACCCTACAAACCCTGTGGTTAACTCCCATCCATTTGACCGTTAAAACTAACCAGATTCTGTTATCTTCCTTTATATTATATCCATTTTATTTATGAAATTTACCAAAATGCCACTCCCTCATCACCGTCAACTCCACCGGAAGCACCCTCCCCGGTCGCGTGAAGCCTCGCCCCTCCGCGCTCGGAGCACCTCCCCTGCCCACCAACCCAGATCAAAACCCCTGTGCCTGCCTCCCCTTGCCCCCCGGAGCTCGGAGCCCCTCCCATGCCCATCGACCCAACTCGAAGCTGCCCCCCCCCCCCCTTGCGCGCGCTCCCCCTGCCCACCGCCCCAGGTGAAGCCCTGCCCACCTCCCCCCCCCCCCCCCCCCGGCCGTGCCTGGAGCTCGGACCCTACCCCTGCCCACAGCTCCAGGTCGAGCCCCCCCCCCCCCCCCCCCCCCCCCCCCCCCCCCCCGCCCATCTCGTCGCGCCCGCGTCGGAGCCCCTCCCATGCGCCCCGCCCGGCATGCTCGGAGCCCCTCCCCTGCCCACCGCACCAGATCAGAGCCCCCTTGCCTACCTCCCCCCGGCCGGGCCCGAGCTACCCCCACCCCCGCGCTCGGGTAACCTCCCCTATCCCATCGCCTCCCCCATCGAAGCTCCTCGCGCTCGGAGCCCCGCCGCCTCACCCAGCTCGATCCCCCCAGCCTCCCCTGCTCGAGGAAGCCACCCGCCACCTCCGATGCTCGAAGAAGGATCCCTGGCGTCTCTCCTGCTCAAAGAAGGCCCCTCTGGCGCCTCCCCTGCTCGAAGGGTCCACGCGCTCAGAGAACATCCCATGTCCCATCGCCTCCCCCATCGAAGCTCCCCGCGCTCGGAGCCCTACCGGTGCCCACAGCCTCACCCAGCTCGAGCCCCCCAGCCTCCCCTGCTCGAGAAAGTCACCCGCCGTCTCCGCTGCTCGAAGAAGGACCCCTGGTGCCTCTCCTGCTCAAAGAAGGCTCCCATGGCGCCTCCCCTGCTCGAAGAGCCCCCCACACTGCTCGAAGCACCTCTCCGGACCATCCCTCCATCCCTCAGTGGAACCCAACTCCGCCAACTCCTCCCCTCCGCCCGTGAGGTAGGAGAGATGGAAGAGACTGCCCCCCTTCCCCCCCGCGCCGCCCGATGCTACCCCCCCCCTCCGCGCCGCCCGGTGCTGCTCCCCCTCCCCCCTGCGCCACCCGATGCTGCCCCCCTCCCCCCGCGCCACCCGATGCTGCTGCCCCCCCTCCAATGCTTCCAGCCCCCTGCTTCCCGCGCCCGATGGAGCTCCCAACCCCCTGCTTCCCGCGCCCGGTGCTGCTCCCAGTCCCCCTCCCTTCTCTGACAGATGGAGCCCCCCTGCTTCCCCCATCGGGGATTCTTTTGTATTCTTTTTTTATTATGTTGGTTAATCCTAACCGTTGGATGATAAATTGGTTAAGTTAACTCAAGACTTACCCAAGTAACTGACTCAAATATAGTTAAAATTGACGGTAGGGTTTGTGGGGTAAGACGGAGCAAGTTTACAAGGTCGAGAGAGGAATTAGGATGTTTCAGAGGTCGTAGCGGTAATTGCAAAAGATTACAGGGTCTGCCGGGTAAAAATCCCATAAAAATTCAGGTTCCACCGATGGTCGGACCAGGTTGACTCCGATTGACCTAATTTTGATGTTATGATAAATTTTCAAAAATAAAGGTTTAAATAATTAAATAAGAGTTTTTATCAATAGTGCACTTCTTAACCCATAAAATATAAGTTCTGCTCCGCTCTTTTTGGAATATTAACTGTGCCCCTACCTTCTTAGAGTAAATTATATATAGAAGAGATACATGAATTGTATCCATATATAATGTTAGAAAATGTGGCTATCTTCCATAGAGTTTATTCGAAATAAATAATCATGTTATTCTATTGAAAGAGTTGACATTTTAAATGATTATTTTTATGATATACACATACTTACTTATGTATATGTATCATGTTTTATCAGTTTGAAAAACCGGTTCAATCAGTCTTCGAAGTTGACATGTAACGATGTCATACTGACATCATCATCAATCCAACCGATTTGGAATTATGGTCCCTCCTCAGACCAATCCGAAGCATGATTGGTTCAAAAGGATCGAATTCAATATGCATGATTTCAAGATTCCACAATGCTATGGTTTTCCTTGGTATTTTTTTATGGATTTTATATGTAGACTTTTAATTTCTTTTTTTGGTTTTTAAAAACTGGAAGTAAAGTTTATTTTGAACACAATATCCAAGTAAATATACACAACTTATCATAATTTTTATTTTATTAGAGGTATAAGATCAAAAATTAAGTTTAAAATATTTTTTTATTTCTAGTGTTTTAAAATATTTTTATTATTTTTTTAGAAATTTGATATTTTTACCGTATTTCAAATAAAATTTTATTAACAAACAATTTGTATAGATAAGATAATATATATTTTATTTACCTTAAAAATACCAAATAGTAATAGTTTTTAGTGTGGGTGTTTTTCTAATGCGGTATACTCAAGTTATCTACAGAAGTAGCCATTTCTTATGTTTTACTTGACATTTAGATAACTTTTAAGATATTTTTTGTGTTTTTAGAACTTTTAAGAATATTATATATATGTATATATATTATTTTTATATAATTTTTTGATATGTGAAAAAACAAAATAAAAACATACAATGTTGTTTTTTCTTCTATTTTTACGTATATTTTATTTTTTAAAAGAATTTTCAAAGATATTATCACTTTTGAGGGGTTTTAAATTTTCAGATAAATCAAAGAAACGGGTTATAAGAGCTTCTTCCATCACCCGCCTCACTGAGGTCATAAATTATCTTGGGAAGCTTTAAGGTAGGGTTACCATGGACCTATTCTCTTTAATGGAATGTACATTATAGAAAAACATTTGTTAAATAATAACATAATTTAATTTTGGACCAACTAAGAATATGTTGATGTGAAACTTTATGTCACTTAGACATCTTATTACGAAAATTTCAAGATTTAATTCAACACAACCAATTTTCTAAAAATTAAAAAGATTAATCCTATCTAGCTATTAAAAGTAATTGTAGAAAATAATATATAAAAGCAATCTTACTAAAATTTGACAAGAAGTAGGGTTATTTAATACAAGTCATCTAACAAAATTCCATGTTGAAATTCAAAGTCTAAAGGGAAGGGTTCACAAATGCAAAACGCAAAAGGCAAGAAAACGAGTAAAGTGAAATGATAAAGTTATTTGTATGTTAGTCTCTAGAGGGACATTTTAGTAAATACATAGAATTAACTGGGACCTTCCAAGCAGCAGAAAGATGCTCCGATGTAGTAGCCCTTGCTGTGAAGTAGAAGATCCGTTGGATGGTAATCGGACGGTCCTGAGAAGCATGCCGACGATCCGACCCTCTATAAGGACCGTCTGATCCCCATCCCACGGATCCTATGTGTTGCCTGCCGTTACCTCCAAACACCCCATAGCATCGATCTTCTCACTGCTTAAAAATATGATAGGCATATTCCACCTTGAAAAAGGTGCAGGACATGGATTAGATTGGTCTCTTCCTTATCTTTTTTTATTTATTTTAAAAATTTAAATCAAATATAAGACTGTATAAATGATTATAGTTTCTATTCAATGAGCAACCAGCATTATACTACTTTAATTAATACTAGCAATTAATCGAATAGGATGCACAATTCAAAGGCATCGTAAAAAAGTTGATGTTCTTGATCAATACGAAAAGAAATATGTGCAAACAAGAGAAAAGTTCAGAAAAGTATCACCTAATCTTTTATAGCAAAGGAGCAAATCAGGTTTTTTTAAAAGGTTTAAAAAAACGCATACAGTGGCACGCTTTGAAACAAACGAAATCTTTTTTGGTTTTGGTTAAAAAATGGACTCCAAGAATCTTAACAAATCTTTTTTATTACGAAACCATAAAGGTTTCAATTTTTTTTGAAGTTTTGATTTTCAGGAAATATTGTTTAGAAAATAGGGTTTATTATTGGGCCCAAAAAAGTCTGACAATAGAATATGGCTTTGTGATGGGCTAAATAATTACTTGAATTTGGGCACTCTCTTTACGTAAAGTAATGGGCCTTGCAATTAAACAACAACACATTTTTGTAAAAGGTATTTGCAAAAAAGGAATTTCCTTCTCAATACATTATATAGTAAAGTGACTGATGTAGAAAGATTGCAAAACTGAAATATATAACCTTTTTCAAATTGTCTATCTAAAAAATGCTGCTTGAACGAGCATGCAGATAACATAAAGAAAAGTCTAAATATCATCTATGTAAATATTTTCTACAATATTTATATATATGATTTAGATACGATCAAGTATTTGTAATGATATTTATGAAAAGCAAAAACATACATATTATAATTAAATTAAGTTCCAAAGGACCACCTATATAAGTGAGTCCATACTGCATCATTTCAGATATTGTTACTCAATACCATGCGAAATATGTGATTAAAAAATATTCGTTCCTTATGTTCAATATCATCGATATCAAATGTGGTAAGAACTTATATAATTTAGCTATGGAATAGCTTTTTTTTTCCTTTTCATTGGCTCACAACTGATTACGTTAAGAACTATATTTCCCATAGCCAAGAAAGCATATACGCATCTAATCTATATGGGAAGTTAGCTGGTATCCTCATATTTTCTATGGCATGCATATATCTCAATTGTCTTTGACATTAAAGAGATCATTAACTGACTATATGGAGTTACCACGACGTAAGCCTCAAGTATTTAATAAGGAGTGTCTAAAAAAACTCGTAAGAGCTCTTGCTAATATAGAGGAATTAATTACGTTGCTATTGGGCAATTACAGATCAATTAAACTGCGCAATTCTATTAATGAGTTAAATGCACAAGTGATTATATTTTTTTATTTGAGAAAGTCCAAGATCGAACTCAAGGAAGTAACAATCTCCTTATATTAGATTTCAGATAAGATAGGTGTTCGATTTTCGAGGAGGATTTTTTTAGATTTTTATGCAATTATGAATGAAATGCAAATTATGTCCATGTTCAAGGGTCTAAATTTAAATTTTAGTCAAATGATGTTCAACAATTCTAAAACTTGACCAGAATGTGAAAATATGTAAAAGTAATTTATTGTGATTTTTTGTATTTTACTAACGCAAAATACATTTTCAGTGAATTAAATATGCATGCAGTATGATTTTCGTAAATTAATTTTGATGATTAGCAAACCTGAATATTTTCTAGATATGAAATTAAACTAGATGTATCTAAATAATAAATATCTAGAAAAATTCTAATTCCTAAAAATACTAAATTTATAAATAATTAAAAATTAGTTACTCTAATTGCTATAAATTTACTTAAAGGAAAATATGTGCACAAATGAGTTGATTTTTGGATGCATGACAGAAGACAACTACCCTAAATTGTGATTTTCTGTGAATTTTTTTAGCTTGGACAAGTTTATTATGAACTAAGGATCTTAGAATGGGCAAAATATGCTAAATTTCATCACTTTAAATTGAAATAAATCTACACAAGCTCAGAAAATTAGCATCAGATAATTAAAAGATGGAGATTTAATTACTCGACAAAATGCATTTTTTAATTAGAAATATGATATAAATTGATGGTTCAAACGAAAGCTCAAAGCCATGGGTCAAAATACAATACAGAAATAAGTAAAAGAAATGTGAAACAAAATAGTGCATGGGCACTTCTTTAATTACACAAGTATCGGAGGGGTAGCCAGTAATTTGTCCAGGAGCATGAGCAACATGTGAGTTGTAAAGAAGAAGGGACCTCTTTACAAGTTACTGGAAATATAGAGTGAACCCATACAATTTTCACAATCACGTGACCAGCCTTTGGATCTTTGCTTCTCAGTATGATGGGGTGTGGAGCTTCTTCGATAGAACCGGTGACTGAAGCCCCTCGCCTCTCCTCTAATGACCAACCCATCGCCAACCATCTTCATCACAATATCCTAATCCCTACCACAACCCAACACCTAACTCTATTTTGTTATCTCTGGTGCCAAATCCAATCGACAACCCAATACATCAGAAATCGGCAGGGATTGGATTTGCCATCCAAAATGGATTGGCGGCGCAGCTTGTTGCGCGTCTCCCAATAGTTTCTTTGTAATATGTCCTGATTTAAGAAATGAAACAAAGAATACTACCCCTCCCCTCAAAAAAATTTAGCCCTATCTTCAAACTCCATTCAACCATCCATCATCATCGAAAGAGAGAAGAGAGAGAGAGAGAGAGAGAGTCGAAGTCCAGTGGTTGGACAACAACTACCTCTGAGGCGACGACCATATTAGGCATGGTCCACGAAGGTTCCTGATGAATCCCCGATTCATCTCCTTTCTTCTTTTATTTTAGCTTCATTTTCTTAGTCAAACACCTGTAAATACCCACTAGTTCCCTCCCTAGAGGAGGACGAGAGGTTCCGCCTAGATATACTACCCTCGTATGCTACCCCAAGCCAAAAGAATCTGCCCCCTCACTATCTCCTCCATGAAGAGCTACGTGTAGAGTGCATTGTCCAAGGTAAGCCACGGTCTGAAAGAATCATGCATGTGTTGTTAAATATTCTACTTAGACTCATCAAGATGACATGTGAACATAGTCTTATGGACTCAAAGAATTAAGTCACTAGGACCTGAAAAGTCTTAACTCCAAATCTTATAAGGTTCCTCTGAAATTAAGTGGATTAATGTCCAACTAAGCTTCATTCTTCAAATTTATTCCAGACTTAGTTTAATTATCAAGACTATTCTGAAAAATGCACATGCCAATGCAAGAAAATATGTACAATGTAAGGAAAATAATAATTTTTTTCTAAAACAATTTTCAAAATTTTGAAATTTTTATGGATTTTTGAAAGATGATGCATATGCAAAAGTTTTTTTAATGCAAAAAGTTAGTAATATATACAAGTATATATAAAGTGTTTTTTGAATTTTTTTAGATAAGGGTTAAGGATTATATACACATATTCACAAAGAAGTGGGTCAATTGTTTACAAGAGTCATAAGAAAGAATTTACACTTGAGTAATTTATACAAGTATATACACAATTGGATTTTTTATTTTATTTTTTACTTTATTTATTTATTTTTTTAACTTTTTTTAATTTTTGTGATGCATATATTCCTCGAATTTATTTGAAAATAATTTTCAAAACTATAGTCCAAAATAATTTTTCACACAATTTTACAATCATTTACAATCATTTGAAAATAATTTTGCAAATATTTTTCAAACAGTATTTATAGATTTTCAACATAATTTTTCAACTATTTTTCCAAACATTTGCAAATATTTTTACAGAAATTTTTTCATACAAAGAGAAAATTTTTTACAAGCCACAATCTTTTTACAAAGGTTGAAAATATTTTTCAAACATTTTTCAAATAGTTCTCAAAAGATTTTTCAAATAGATTTTCAGACTACTTTCAAAATATTTTTCAAAATATTTTAACCTGACTTATTAGTTAGTATGTACAAGAAAAAAATTTGAGGAAATTTCTGCATCTTTTTTTAGTTATTTTGCCAGTATTTACACAGTATTTTAGCCATATTAAATATACGAAGGTACGAGTTATGGCTAAAGTATATATACAATATATACGACACCCCCTATACTTGTCCTCATAGTGATCAAAGAGCTGGAAATAAAGACATAACTCGTGCTAAATATAGAAAAGTGAAAAGAATAGTATACTACAATGGCGAATAAAAGAATATAATAAATAGAAGTCGGTGATCCCCCTATAGTTAGGAGTTCCTGTCCGTGTTCCTGACCTTAAACCGGCAAAGTAGCATGGCTTCGAAGGATCCTTCATCGTCCTTCTTGAAGCAAAGACTAGAGTTGAGAATTTTCCTCCTCCAATTCAAGCGAAGCCTCCCGATATATCCTTTAACCGTTCCATTCTTTCTTCTACATCTTCTTCGTCTTCTACTTCGCGGGATAATCTAATTCCTATTCTATCTTTCTTCTCTTTCTTCTTCCTTTGATAATGCTGTCAAATAGACTCTCCTACCGACTATCACACCACCCCAACTCCCTTACCACGTCTCATCTCTTCTACCCTCACGTCTCCTCTTATCTCCGACCATGTTCGTGGTCAGAGAACTTGGTTCTATCTGTTGAAAAATATTGGTTTTCTAGCATAGTTTGTGCGGATAATTTGTTTTCAGATTGACAAGCAAATACGATCAAAATAAAAACAAAGAAATATTAGTTCGAAAGATCCATCCTAGGAAATGGAGGCACGTCGAAAGACGTTGTCATGAAGACATATTCTGTCGCTCCTATGCACGAGCTTGATGGTGGCCTGGCTCCCAGATTTAATCACCTCCCAGCTGGATGCTGTCTCCCGATGCTAACAAGAGAGCAACGTCGAACGTCCGTTGGCCATCGTCGTTGTAGAAAAACAAAGAACAAAATTCCCATATGTGAATTCACAATGAGCGCACAAGTGGTGAGAATATGGATGTGGAGAAAAGAATGATTCTGTTGTGTTGCGTCGTGTTTTGAAAGGCTTAGAGTACAGTCCTTTATAGATGGGCTGCCTATCAACAAAGAGCCAAAAGAGAGTCATTCATCTTCCATCAAGACATTAAGTGATAACGAGTTCCTATGGTCTCGTTGGATGCACCAACATTATCGAGGAGACTCGTTTAATACCAAAAAAACAGCTACATGGACTTGGATACAAAAGAGGGAAGGTACTTGTTCAACTAGATTTAATGAGTCTCATTTTTGAGATCATTATTGCGTTAGGTACTTGTTCAACTTTTAATGAGTCTCATTTTCGAGATCATTATTGCGTTAGGTACTTGTTCAACTTTTAATGAGTCTCATTTTCGAGATCATTATTGGGTTAAGTCCTTGTGCGGAAATTGGAAATTGCATAGACTTAAAATAATTCTTGCGAGAAATAAAATTTATTTAAATAAGTTTTTGAAAAACAAAGGAAATCCAACATTCCCCCACATATTCATAAACCTTTTTAAAGAATAAAAATAAAAGGAAAAAATTAAAGAAAGATAATAAAGAAAAATTAACTAAACATAAAATACGACTGAAGTATGTCTTTCAGCATAGGTAGCTTGCGGCTTTGAACCTTGCCTAACAATGATTCATCTTCATCCGGAGAGGTATGGTGAACTACATCTTGAACCAGACTCTCTGATTTAGATTTCTATAAATCATGCAAACATAGATGAGGGTACGAGGACGTTTGTATCAGTGTGCGCGTTACGGCCTTCACAAGAATCTTTTTCATGAGTGATCTAGCGAGAATACCTAACTCATATAAATCCCGTCCTGAGGTTACACTCACATAGTAGGAATCTCCAAGGGTGTACTGTCCGGTCTTACACCCTGCCATATATGGCTTGACTCCATTCAGAGCAAAACTCTTCCTCTACCAAGATAACATTGAAGCACTACGCGCCATAGGGATAGGTCAGGAGTAAAACTCCTAAGTTTGTGATTCCATCGAACACTCACACAGCTTAGTTGTCCCTTTGAACCATTCCTCATGGGATCTCCAGTTTTAGATTGGTTGGGTTACTACTATGGTGTTCAACTAATGGGTAAAAGACCCATTCCCCTCGACACACTGAGTACTACCTTTCTAGGTAGACCCTTTGTGGAAGGATCAGCAATATTCTCTACAAATTTTATGGATTGTAGAGATATTACACCTTAGGTAATGAAGTCTCTCACCTCTTCATACCTCAATCTTATAAAGTATTTTTCCGGGTTACCTTTAGATTGTTTAGCTTTATCTATGACATATCTACTATCACAATGAATAGAGATGGGAGGAAATGGTTTTGAAATAATGGGCAGATCCATTAAGAGGTTTCTTAGCCAATCTGCCTGACAACAAGCTAAACCTAAAGCTATAAACTCAGCCTCCATTATGGATCTTGCTTTAATAGTTTGTTTGGAGGATTTTCAAGAAACTGCAGCATCACCTAGACGAAACACATAACCACTAGTTGACTTGATTTCATTAGAGTATGCAATCCAATTTGCATCAGTGTAGCCTTACAATACGACTGGAAAACCAGTGTATTGGAGACTGTATTCCATAGTACCCTTAAGGTATCTAAAGACTCTGACCAAGGCCTTCCAATGATCATCATTAGGACAACTAGTGTATCTACTCAACCTACTGATGGCATAAGCTATGTCAGGTCTAGAGTAGTTGGCTAAATACATTAAGCTCCCTATGACTTGAGTATATCTAGACTGATCCATAGGATTACAGTGTGTTCCTTAAGAAGTAGGGAAGGATCATATGGACTATTGACATACACACAATGGTACATATCGAACCTATGCAAAACCTTTTCTACATAGTGAGACCGGTTTAGAGTGTATCCAGAAGTAGATCTACTCAATTTTATGCCAAGTATTACATCATCTATTCCTAAATCTTTCATATCAAAGTTTTTATCATGAAAAAATTTAGTCTCAGAGATGATAGCTGAATTTGATCCAAAGATTAAGATGTCATCAACATACATGCACATGATTACAATGCCATTTTCAGAGGTCTTAGAATAAATGCATCTATCAGATTCATTAGCAGTGAATCCGACAGATAAAATTGTTTTATCAAATTTATCATTCCACTGCTTAGTTGCTTGTTTCAGACCATATAGAGATTTTATTAATCTACAAACCTTATGTTCTTGTCCAGGGACTACGAACCCCTCTGGTTGATCCATATAAATCTTTTCCTCAAGGTCACCATTTAGGAAAGCAGTTTTGACATCAATTTGATGGATTTCAAGATTATGAATCGCAACTAAGGCGACAAGAACACGGATAGAGGTGATTTTAGTTACAAGGGCATAGGTGTCAAAATAATCAACACATTCTTTCTGTTTGTATCCTTTGACCAGTAGCCTGGCTTTAAACTTACCTATGAAACCATCTGCCCACAACTTTTTTTTGAAAACTCACTTACATCCCATAGCCTTGTACCCTAGGGGAAGGTCAGTTAGAATCTAAGTGTGGTTGTTCATTATAGATTCTATTTCATTATCAATTGCTTCCTTCCATAAACTATATCTATGGATTTCATAGCTTCATCATAGGTATTGGGATTTTCTTCTACTAAGAGAGTGTAAAAGTCAGGACCAAAGTGCTTATCTACTCTAGGCCTTTTACCTCGACTTAGGTCATTAGGGGGCTCAACCACTTCTTGGTTTAAGGGTTCTGCTTCTTCAATGATTTCCGGGATATCTTGAGAGGATTCAAGGTTTTCAGAATTTGTAGTTCCTTTACCAACTTATCTAGTGAGAGAAGATTTGAGAGGAATATGGTATCATAGTATACTGCATATACGGATCTAATCTCTAGTATTGAATTTACTCTAATTTCCTAGATGTCAGATTTTATAACTAGAAATCTATTGGCATTACTATTTTCTACATATCTTATGAAAACAGAGTCCACTGTCTTAGCCCCTAACTTCCTCTTCTTATTTTCAGGAATCTTAACTTTGGCCAAACATCTCCATACTCTAAGGTATTTTAGAACCGGTTTCCTATTAAATCAAAGTTCATAAGGAGTTTTATCGATGTGTTTGAAGAGGATGCGATTGTGCACATAGTTTGCGATTAAAAGGGCCTCCCCCCACAACCGTTAGTTAAGACCAGATTCAGCTAACATGGCATTGACTATATCGATAAGTGTTCTGTTCTTCCTTTCAGCCACACCATTAGACTGAGGGTTATAAGGGGCAGTGGTTAGAAGTATATGGCCATGTTCCTCACAGAACTGATGTTAATTCATTTGAAGTATACTCACCCCCTCTTTCGGATTTAATCCTTTTTATATTTTTATCGGTTTGGTTTTCTACTTGGGTTTTGTAGACTTTAAACTTTTCTATTTTGCTCATCTTTCGATCTTAGCAAATAAACACAACAATACTTTAAGAAGTCATCTATAAAAGTCACAAAGTAGTGCATGTTATCACGAGTGAGAACATGGTTTAGGTCACATACATCAGTATGGACTAGTCCAAATAGTACAGAGTTTCTTTCTATTGATCTAAAGGATTTTTTAGGTAATTTGACTTGCACATAAATTTGACATCTTTCATTATTCGTTATGTCAGTTTTGGGAATTAAGTCAATGTGAACCATACGCTTCATTGTATTTTTATTCACATGTCCTAAGCGTGAATGCCAAAGATCGGATGACATGATAGTAGAAAGAGTTCTAATGTAATTCTCATTAACATGTGAAGAACCATTACATGATTCAACACTAAGCTTGATAAGTCCATAACAGGTGTAGCCTATACCTATAAGAGATCCAAAACGAGAGATTACAACTTTACTTCCTTGACTCAATAAGGAGTAACCAGAAGACATATCTAAGACTTCACTAATAAGGTTCTTTTAAATCCAGGAACATGTAAAACATCATGTAGCTTCAAGACTTTTCCTGATGCGAGCTTCAAATCCACATATCCGAAGCCAACGATGTGTTTCACGGAGGCATCATCACCGCAGGAGATGACACGACAACTATCATCCTGATAGGTGGAAAAGGAAGAGCGATCATAACAGATGTGAGATACGGCTCCAAAATCCAACCACCAATTATCGTAGGAGTCACAACTAATATTGGGAATAGTTGAATTGGTTTCTAACATGTCAGAAGTGTCGCCCCCATAGAAATCATGTTGACTTCAGCATTCTTAGGAGGTTGTTTCTTTTGTCCCTTGCGGTTCTTGCATACATTTGCAAGGTGACCAGGTTTGCCACACACATAGCAGATGCGTTGGCCCTTAGAATCAGTGTTATTATTCTGATCAGATTGTTTGCCTTTCTTGAAAAGTTGTTTGGATTTGGGGTGGAATTTATGGGGTTTCTTTTTGGAGTTGACATGTTCTATGAGATTGACAGGAGGGTTGAACTCATAGTCTTTTGCTCTATGATGCTCTTAAGTTTGAAGAGACTTTACAAGAGAAGACATGTTCATCTTTTCTTGTCTACGACGGAGAGATTTAGCAAAATCTTTCCAAGAAGAAGGAAGTTTCTCGATTAGAGATGCTACTTGTAAATTTTCCTCGAGCTTGTAGCCTCTAGCGATAGACTTAGAGACGAGATTTCGATATTCAAGAACTTGTGCGGAGACATGCTTATTTTCTACCATCTTATAGTCAAGCCATTGGATAATGGCATGTCATTCTAATATCGCATCTTGCATATCAAATTTATCATCTAACACTTTCCAAAGTTCGAGAGCAGTGGGGTGCATATGGTATATGTCATAAAGCTCGTCGGATAAACCAGAGAGAATCCTACCATGACAAAGGCAATCTATTTCTTTAGATATTTTTGGATGAGACGATAAGGATCACTATAGGTAGCACCTATTGAGAAAAGGCCATGGTTAACATGATCTACATGAGTGATAGGAGTTTCGGGTTCCTTAGGAGGATTTATAGCAGAGACTAAGCCTAGACAGGTTAGCCAAAACCTCATCTTTTGTTGCCATCTACAGAAATGTAATCCTACAAATTTTTCGGGTCTGAGAGTAGCAATGTCTTCCGAAGTCATCATTGCTCTAGGATCCATTTTAGTAGAAGTCTAATTTTCGAAAATGGAATCAGACAGTAGATAGAAGACTCGTGGATCTGTCTTCACCATGTTGGAAAATATCGATTTTCTAGCACTGTTTGTGAGGATAATTTATTTTCAAATTGGCAAGCAAATATGATCAAAATAAAAACAAAGAAATATTAGTTTGAATGATCCGGCCTAGGAAATGGAGGCACGTCGAAAGACGCTGTCGTGAAGACAGATTCCGCCGCTCCTACGCACGAGCTTGATGGCATCCTGGCTCCCAGATTCAATCACCTCCTAGCTGGATGCTGTCTCCCGGTGCTAACAAGAGAGCAACGTCAAACATCTGTTGGCCCTCGTCTTCGTAGAAAAATAAAGAACAAAATTTGCCTATGCAAATTCACAATGAGCGCACAAGTGGTGGAGAACATATAGATGCGGAGAAAAGAATGCTTCTGTTGTGTTTTGTTGTATTTTGAAAGTCTTAGAGTACAATCCTTTATATAGATGGATTGCCTGTCAACAAAGAGGCAAAAGAGAACCATTCATCTCCCATCAAGACATTAAGTGATAACGAGTTCCTATGGTCTCGTTGGATGCATCCAACATTATCGAGGAGACTCGTTTAATACCAAGAAAATGGTTACATGAACTTGGAGACAAAAAAAGGAAGGTACTTGTTCAACTGGATTTAATGAGTCTCATTTTTCGAGATCATTATTGCATTAGGTACTTGGTCAACTTTTAATGAGTCTCATTTTTGAGATCATTATTGCGATAGGTACTTATTCAACTTTTAATGAGTATCATTTTTGAGATCATTATTGCGTTAGGTACTTATTCAACTTTTAATGAGTATCATTTTTGAGATCATTATTGGCTAGGTAATTGTGCGTAAATTGGAAATTACAGACTTGAAAAAAATCTTGGGAAAAATAAAATTTGTTTAAAAAAGATTTTGAAATACAAAGGAAATCCAATACTATCATCACCCTCATCGAGAAACGATCACATATTATCCCCATGGGCTTAACTTGAGGATCGAGGTTTTGAAGCCTCAAACAACACTCCCTCTTATAGGCATCGACCATCAGAATAGCGACTCCTTGGCATCTTCACTGGTGGAGCATCGAAACAACACTGCAGCACACCATGAGCAGGACCTCAGACCTCCAAGTTGTGCTCTATGTGTCGTGTGTTGACTAGATAGCTTCTCTAGACCAACAAAACTAAAGGTTCCAGAGTGGGACCATAGTCATCGTTAGATAAAAATCTCAAATCATCTTGGTCATCCATCTTTGCCCAAATCACCACCATTGGATCGAGCATCATCGGACACTCGAGATCGCTCCCGAGCCTAGCGTACATGCCTAGTGCTTTGGATAAAACCAAAGTAAGAATAAGGAGCTAGGTGGATCTCCCGGAAACGAGCCACCAATCGAGTCGGATGGCATGTGACCATGCACATGCTTGAGGGAAAAGTTGCGTCCATGCCCCACACAGTTTTAGAATCACCACAATGCCCTCACATGCGTAGCCCACGTGCACATGGGATAATTTGTAGTCGAGCCCTCATGAGATTCCCATGAAAGCCCAATCGACTTTGGAAAATTATGAAAAGGTCCCTGTAAGGGTATATTTGCAAGCTTTTATTTAATTTGTTTAATATATGCCCTTAGAACTCTATTAGATAATATATTAAGCTTCTATCATTGGGTTTTTCGTTCTTGGTGTTGTTTCGATCCTTATAGCATAAGCTATCATATAGAACAGTATACTAGTCATTTTGAGACATTTCTATGCACCACTTAAATTGAGAAGCTTATATGATCTTTTGAGCATGATTATTCTTTTACATTGATTTCTCTTGCTCAATAATTAATTACAAATATTGAGGGATTTAATCAGGAAATTAAATGGAGATTAATTGAATAAACATTTGCTGAAATTATTCCAAGAAGGAGAGGCTCACTTAATTGAATTGACTAGCTTGACTTTATTGTTCGACTGCTTGCATTCACCATATTGCATCATACTATTTCAGAATAAAAAGTCATAAAAATTTTCAATTTATTTATCTATTATTTTCTCTCATCACATATCATTATTTTTCATTTTTATTAAAATTTATATTCAAAATACATACCATATTTCTTTGATTAACTAATTACATCTTATAATTTTAAAATCCACAAAAAGTCGAAAAGACAAAACACCAAAAAATAAATTTTCGAAACAAACCTTCGTAATAATAGTGAACTCCATCGTCTCTGATAGGTCGATACATCTGTTCTCCACTGTTGGCTTCCACTTGAATGCCTCCACCATGCTCCCCACAAGCAACTCCAAATGGAGCATATCAAGCCCTATGCTAGGTGTATCCTCTTCTTCCTAGCTCAAAAGTCTTCATTTCTATCCCTCTCCTCCTAGTAGTATATACTCACAACACCTCCCCTTCCAAAAAATCTCTCAGGCCAAAAATCCATTGCAACCTTTCCACACCACCAAGTATAATCCCATTGTTGCCATCCATTGACAATGACCTCTGTCACAACCACCACAAAAAAAGACGTGATTGGCATGCACGTCCTAGCTTTCCCTAGGCGAGAACATGAGGATTACATGTGCTCACCTAGGCTTCTCACATGTTTGAATTATGAGGCATGGCCATGTGGCATGTGTCTAAAATATGGTCGAGCACTTGTATTGCACATGTACTCGTCTAGTTGTGCTCTCCCACTTGAAATTTCATGTGTGGCTCATGCGAGCACGTGTCAATATTTGGGCGAGCACCTGCAGAGTCATGGGCGAGCATATAAGTGTGCTCATCAGAAGCCTTAAACAGAATATTTCCCAACCTCTCTTTCCTCATTACATACGCATTCTCTCCCAAAAAACACCTCTGGCGATCCCTACACGACCATCCTCGCCACCACCGACCTTCTTTTGTGTATTTGAACTACATACTCATCTTCCCTTCAGTATATTACTTCATCATTTCTCTCATTTTTTAACATCTCATTGCATTTCACTCTTATTTGGATAGTTTTAGGTTTTCAACTTGTTGTTATATTATTTGTCATTTTGTATATATTGGAGTGATTGAATATGTTATATATGCTTAGGATAAGATTTGTTGAATATGTTCTTGTTAGATTTAATGATGATTGCCTAATTTATATGAAAATTCATATGCGTGGTAGATGTTTGATGAAATGTCACAATCAATAATATGATTAAATTTGATAGTATATTTTGTCGATGCTTTATAAAGAGTATAAAGGATAGTAATATCATGACATCATAGACTATAAATGATGTATAACTTGGATTATATAATTTATCCAATTTGATTTAGTTTAGCCGAAAAATCTTTATTATAAGTCTATTTATACAATCGAACATCCTCATATAGAGTATAGATATGGAAGAGAAAGATAGATATGGAGAGATAGATAACCTATGGAGCCATGTGCATGATGTATGTATGTGAAGATGGGTGTATAAATGTATTGAAGGGAATGATTAGATGGGGAGTGTATTATTATAATTAAAACAAAATAAATTTCATATGTAATTGTGGAAAGAAGAAAATATTTTTATGTTAAATATTCACTAAAAAGGAATTCAATTCCATTATAAAATTATACAATACCACTACTTTGGGATTGGTTATATGGATACCTTTTAATATAACTTAAATTGAAACTACAATAGAGACTACTAATTATGATGGAATTACAATTTAATATTTATTAATAAATATGTTATAATTTTAAAACTATTTATAACTACCTTTTATCGATATATATATATGTATTATAATGGAAATGATAATATTGTATAATTATAATATTTAAAAAGATGAATATTCCTTTAAATCCCAAAGTGTAAAAAGCTTTAAATATATTTCAATAAATCCAAATAATATTGAATTTAATTATTTATTTTATTTAAGTAAGTATTATTATATATTTAAATATTAAAGAATAATAAAAGTTAATTCTATGTATAAATTGTGCAAATATAAAATTAACTATAGGTGTAAATGTGATCAATAGAATGGCAAACCCAAGTGTGGTGCTTGTCAAACACCAATATTTCTTCTGTAATAATTTATTATGACATTAATTTCTAGTTAATGTGGCCAAATTTATGATATTAACTTATATTTAGGTTGATAATAAAGCTAAACTGCTAACAACTTATTATTAAATCACACGAAATCATTCACACACAGTCACATCGGGTGGTGTGTGGACCTGCACATAGGGAGGCGTGTGCAACACATTGGAGGATTTCATCACCTCCAATTGTGTTATATTTTTTATATTTTGCACAGTACTATTGGACTCACTTTGGGATAAGATATCTTAGTCCAATAGTCGTGGATTTTGATATTTGCAGATGAAGAAATATTTTTTTGTAGGTACACTTTCAAAAATATGTTTTTAAACACTTTATTAGGTACTAATTTAGGATCACACTTATCCATATCCCCATCATTAACCAACCAAATATATGTAAATACCAGTTAATATAAATGAATAAATATTTTTAGATTGTTTTATAGTCTCATTTGTAGCACGTACAAATGTACGATGTAAAGTGATCTTAAAATATTACATTTATATTGACTTTCATTGGTTTGGAGATCCTAGACTAAGGGGTCCATACAAATTCAAACGTACTAAAAGGCGATTATTATGACGTGTTTGTTTTTGATGGAAATTCGGCTCCATAACCCTTCATCTTCAGTATACCAAACCAATCATAATTTACTATCAAAATAGTCACTATGATGATTATTTTGAAAGTTGATTGCGATTCATTTTTGAGGTATACTAAAAATGTGTTGGGTTATGCTGTCGAATTTTACTCAGAAATAAGCAAGCATGTGACAATGATCATCTTATAGTAAGTTTGAATCATTTTGGACGGGCTCAAGTGATAACATAATTAACACTATTCTCTTCTCATATCCTAAAATACATATGATAATTTTAGACCACCGATGGGTTAGGGTTTAAATTTTCTGCTTATGTTCTTTGACAATAAGTCAAAGTTAAATCTTCTCCTCTCATTTGATTGTATGAACTGTTACATTCATGTGATAAAGATGACTAATAGAGAGTGGATGTAGAAGCGTGTAGTTTTATAGATATCTTTCAAAGTAGTGTTCAATAATTTGTAGAATTTACTTACACACAAGGTTCTCGTGTCATGAATTCAGATGGTACTATCTTGTATCCGTGTCAAAAGTATCGGTTGATGAAGAAGACTTCTAAGGATGGAACTCAATTCCATCTTTACAAAAATGATTTCATGGAAAGATATCAGATTCGATGGAGGCAAGGTGAGGACCTCGAGGACACGATGAATGAGTCAAAAAAAGCAAACAATATTAACCCATTCATAGATATGGCTATGGACGTTGTAGGTTCTGATTTTAACACTGCTTGTCTAGATGATCGGAATCATATAGAGAGTCTGCAGACTTCTAAGAGCTGTTAAAAAAGCAGAAGAACCATTGTGGTTGGGTTGTAAGACATATTCAAAACTCTCTACAATTTCAGATCTTTTATTGATGAAGATGAAGTATAATATGACGATCGTAATTTTGATGTCATGCTTAAAATTATAAAGAAAATGTTATCAGAAGATGTTGAATTACCTGGTAATTATTACAAAATCAAGAAGATGACACAGAAGATGGGTTTAGCGAAAGTTAAAATAGACACTTATATAAATCATCATATTTTATATTACGGTGAACATTAGCATTAGACACGTTTTCCGGAATGTGATGAGCCAAGAATTCAGGAATCAAGTAAGAGTGGCACAAAAAGCTCAAGAAAGATTTTACATTATTTCTCGTTGATGTCGAGATTAAAATGGTTATATTATTGTAAGGAAATGATGAAAAATATGACATAACATGCAAAACATATAGCTAATGAGTACATGAAGCATCCATCCAAGTTTGATTGTTGGAAAGTATTGATGTCAATATTTCCTTCATTTTCGAAAGAAAAAATGAATTGTGTTATAGGTTTATGTACAAACGGTTTAATCCTCATAAAAGAAGAAAATATTACTCTTCCTGATCAGTAATGAAACACCATACAATATATCCCCTGATTATGTAATAAGTGATAATTTATATTTCTACATTGTTGGTGTCAGGACCTACACATCTGAAAAAATACATTGACTTGTATTTACGTCCTCTTATAAATGAGTTGAAAATACTATGGGTCGATGGAGTGGAAACATATGACACAAATAAAAGTCAAATATTTAACATGAAAGTAGCTCTATTATGGACTATAAATGATTTCTCGGCAGGATGTTATCTGGATGGAGTACGCATGGACATAAAACTTGTCCGTGTTATATGAAAGGTACAAAATCATTCCAACTTCAATACGATCAGAAATCCTATTTTTTATTGTCGCATACATTTTCTTTCAAAAATCATCTCTATCTAAGACAAAAGCACACATTTGAAAAGAATGCCATTGATCTTACAGAGTCTCCGACAAAGACTGGCAAAATATATTATCAAGTTTAGAAGAATTGGAAAATGCGGCCTTGAACAACGGAGATAAAACAAAATTCTTCATCATTTTGGTGACAATCACAACTGGATTAAGCAAAGTATATTTTAAGAATTACCATATTGGGGTAAGCTATTTATACGACACAACTTAGATGTTGTGCATTGATAGTCAGGGAGAACGAGGGTCGTATGGTTTCACAAGGCGAAACCGCAGTTGGTGTGTTGACCGCTCAATAATCCCTAATTAATCAACAATGAACCCACAATCAAATATCAAACAATGACAAACAATGTGGAGTCAAATTTATTTTTAACTCTACAAATAGATGTATAGGTGTAAGTATGTAGAGAGTTCGAACACAGGGAGCAAGGCAGGATAGATCAACAATTGATGCACAAAAATGTGATGTGATTAAGTGTCTACAATATGCAATTTTTTGTGGGGTTTTAGTTATATATATATATTTCAATTTTTGTATTTTGATTTTCAATTTTCTGATTTTATATTTTTCTTTTTATATTTTATATTTTTTGTATTTTCTTTTTCAATAATAGGGTATATATACAATATAAGGAAAGAGGGGATAAGGTATTTATAAAAATAGACAAATATGCTCAAAATCAGAAAAGAAATTGTTTTTGGTCTTTTTATAATTTTCTACTGTTTTTGTGATTTTTGGGGATTTTTAGCATGTTTTTGATATTTTTAGAAGTTGAAATACAAGAAAACAGTGAATAACAATACTGGCCGAGATTAAAAAGGAAATGAAAAATATCAAACAGTAAAAATTTTTCCCAAATTAATTTTAAATAAAAGGCAATAGAATAGGGAAGCTACAGGACCAGAGTTTATATTTTTAGAATTTTTCTAGGATTTTTTAGATTTTTATAAAGATTCTTAGGGTTTTCTAATTTTTAAGGTTTTTGTTTTGAATTTTTTTGTGATTTTTGAACTGACACTAAAATATGACAAGACAAGCAAAATATAATTTTTTTGTAATTTTTCAAAACGTTTTTATAATTTTTATGGATTTTCTAATGCAAATAGAGCTGAAAACGTATGTTTTTGATTTTTAATAAATATGAAAATGCAACAAAAATGAAATGAAAAAATATGACGTGAATAAGCAAGTTAACAGGAGCTTATGACATTTTTTGGAATTTTTCGAGTTAAAATGATGCATAAATAAATAGAGACAGCATCAAGAAACTACACTACTAGCAAAGGCATAAGTGCAAATAAGTAAACATCCAGGGGCCAAAGTGTAATTTTCATGCAAAATATTCAACTAATAAAAAAGTTCCTAGATTAAATATAAATATCCAAAGCTGCGAGGGCTACACTTCAAAATTTCCAAGCCCACGTGTAGAAACACGACCTGGCAGGGGTATAGATGCAATATTACAAAACTCCAGGTGCAAACATGCAAATATCCCAAGAACTTTACAATTAATATCAAAGTTCTAGGATCAAAACGAATTACTCGAACCCTGGGGGGGTCCCCGTAAAATGCCCGCACCTCACATGTACTGGTCACGTGAGGTGACGTGGCCAGGACCTACTTGCAAACACTGAAAGTTCGGGGGCTTAGATTTAATTTTTACAAAACTTTTTGAACGACAGATGAAAGTTCAAGTGCTATAAATTAAATTACAAAAGGGCTCAGGGTATACTTGCAAAATTCCGAAGCTAAGGCGCTGGCGGACGGCTCAGATGCATCCACTTATTCACGTGTCCGCTCCTCCTCGCACGATGACGCTTCGGTCGCCGACGGTGGAGATTATATGCGGCGATGATGATCGGACGACTGGAGGAGATCTGATCCGACGGTGATGAGAAGACCTGGAAGCGAAGCTTGATCGAACGGCTGTGGACTCCCCTGCAAGAACATGGAAGAACACCGCCTCCGACGAGCTTGGATCGACGCTGGGGCTCTGCTCCAGCCTCCTCCCTCGTCGCGGAAGGCGTCCTTCGACTCCTGGAAGGATCCTCGGTCCACTGACGGAGCCAAAAAGGCTCGATGAGCTCCGGTGCTCCGTGACGAGGTCCGAGAAGAAAATGGGTCCAGGTACCTCCGGTCCTCTAAAATCGACCCTCCACGGGGGTCTTTTGAGCTCCTGCACTTGCAAAAATGGATGAGGGAGGCGAGGGAAAACTGCCTCGACCTCCGGAGGGTACGCACAAATGTTGGACGTAGAGATGGGGGCTCGCCGGAGCTTTCTCCGGCGAGGGCTGTCGATTGTGCAAATCGACTGGCGAAAGTCGATAATTAAGATGCCTCCGTGAAGCTAGGACTACAGAGAATGAAGAGATGAAAGAAACCTAGGGGGATAAGCACCTCAAGGGACAGGGCCCGAGGTTGGAAATTCCTCAACGGAGGGTGTCTCCGGAGGTGGTGGAACGCCCAGATCCTCGTCGCTCCGCCGCGCTGAAGAAGCCAAGCTGGAGCTGTCACCTCCAGGGAGCCAAGGCGGGTCGAAAATGGGGACGAAGGACCAAACAGTGGGGTTAAAAAATTCAAAGGAAGGTCGGGCTCCATTCTTATGTGGTTTGACTCAGTGACTGAGGCGGTCCAAAGACCAAGGCGTATCGAGTGAATCGACGGCTCTCTCCTCGAGACAATCATCGGGCGAGTATGCCCATTCTACAAGGAGAAAAAGTTATGAAGAGTGCGACACGGAAAAAATGCAAGGAGCGGCCTGGAAAAATCGATAAAAATAGGTCAAAACCAAGGCTCTGACAAGTTAACAGGGCTAGGACAGCTAGTTGACCAAGGTCAACTTTGACTGTCCCCTGATTGTCCACGTGGACCAATCAGGAAAAACCCCTAGAAAAAGATTTATTAATTCAATTAAAAATAGAAAATGAACGAATTAAATTTTGGTTATTCAATAAAAAATATTTATTATTTTATAAAGTATTTTATTCTGATTTTTAATTATTTTTATGATTTAAAATTTTACAAGTTACCTATTGTGCCCTTTATAGGTATAATGTCTATATATTTTATTCTTTTATTTTTATTTTGTGTTTTTAGTTTATTTATTTTTATTTATTATTTTATAAAATCCTAAAATACTTTTATACACTTAAAATTTTTTTTATTTTTCTGATGTATTGTATACACTTAATAAAAATATAAGTATGAATACTATAAGTATGTATATAGGTATTATAGCCATGTATTATATTACAAGTATTTTATTTTGTGTTTTCTTTATGTTTTTATTCCAGTTTTAATGTACATATATATTATACATAATAAAAATATAAAATTATAAAAACAATGAATATATAATAAGTTGAATATTTTACTCTGTACAAGTATACAAGTAGGGTCCAAAACTCAACTTTCCAACCGTAACTCCGAAAAATATGAAACCACCTTCATTAAATAGATTATTTTAAGCTATATGCAATTACATGTGAGTTTGATACATTTCAAGTTTTTATTTGCAAGATACAGGTCTGGGAAGTTAGAGTTCTGGTCAGACCATAACTTTTTATCTATTCATTATTTTTCAATGAAATCAATTTTGTATTTTTATTTATTAAATTTTCTACAACTTTTATGTACAAAGTTTCTTTATTTGAGGTATAAAAAGTGGAACCAAAATAGGTACTAAAATGAATAAAGAATGGATTAAAAACAAAGGGAATTTTATTGTATATTGGCCCTTATCTCCCCCTACTTTATTCCTTGTCGACCTATTCATCAAGATGCCTAGGTCTCGGGGTTTGGGTCATAAAATATTTACAATATTTTATTCTTTTTCTTTTATTTTATTTATTCTATAATTTTGGCTTTAATTACAATATTTTATACACTATTTACATGCACATGCATGAATGCTACGATACTCTAATTAAGGGTATTTACGCGCATTTGCTAGGGTTTTTGATGACAAAATGATAGAATAAAGATGATGAAATGTGGCTTCATCATCCCCCTATACTTTACCTTTGCTAGTCCCTAGCAAACACTTATGCAATAAGTGTAGAAAGAAAAAGAAAGAAAAGAAAAAGAAGAAAGTGGATTAAATTTGATTATCAAACTTATCTTCACAAAATCAAAGTTTGGAGCTTACGTTGGATCTTTGAAATTTTAGTGCGGGCGGAACCTTAATGAGAACCGAGTTTGAAATCCAACAGTCCCTGAGAATCCCAAAACTCTGCTCAAGTATCCTCAATAGCCAAATCAGAAATATTTCAACTCATACGTAAACACTTACGACTATGAATCTAACTCGTACAGTATAAGTGATGGTATCTCTCCCCAACTGAAATGACAAAGAGACTTACTTCTCCAATATGACAACCCAATGATTCCCCAATCCAACAACTCATCCCTCAAGGAGCAGGGTATTCCCTTCTATGTTCAAGTGACAACCAGCTCAAGAGGAGGGGGTGAAGAGAAGAATGGATGGTAGCCAGTGTAGCTACCTATCCTAGGATGCAAGACCAGTGTAGTCAAGTCATCCAGCTACAGGCTCACATGATCGCACTTCCCTCCCTAGAGGAGGACAAGTGTTTCCACCCGTGTACGTCTCATACCGGCAAATCCAACCCCCTCACCACTCCAACTGAGTTGAGCCACGTAAAAGGTGCAAGTGTCCAAGTTAGGTCATTATCAACAAGAGTCGTGCTGTGCTCCGAAATACTCTACCTAGGCAGTCAAGAACCCATTGAACCAAGTCTCATGATCCTCAAAGAATTAAGTCAACTAGACCACAAGTACCTCAATCCCAGTTCCTATAAAGTTCCTGTTAATTAGGTAGATTTAAGGTTCAACCCAGTTCCAATCTTCGGATCTTACTTAGATTTGTTCAACTGTCACACTCAATCCGAAAAATGCTCATGCTATGCAACGCGATGCAGAAAATATTTTGTGATGCAATTTTCAAGATTTTGAACTTTTTATGGATTTTTGAAAGATGATGATGTATATGCATTTTTTTAGATTTTTCAAAGAGTTTTTCAAATGTTTTTGGATTTTAATTTTTCAAACAAAAGGTTTTGGCTAAAAACTATGTTCAAATATTTACACGGGAGTGCATCTTGTATATACAAGAAGTGGATTTTAAGAATTTACAGGGTAAGTGGTCAATTTTATAAATATATACATAAAGAATTTTAGGTCAGATATAAGTATTCATCAAACTTATTTGACACGGGTTTTTTAACCAATTTTTGAAAACTATAGTCCAAAATAAATTTTATAAACAATTTTACAAACAGGTACACACATTTGAAAATCATTTTGCAAAGGTTTTCAAAACAATATATATAGATTTTTCACATATTTTTGCAACCATTTTTCAAACCATTTGCAAATCACTTTTCAGACATTTTTATTTCACACAAAAAAAATAAATTTTACAATCGAAAGATTTTAAAAAGGTTGAAAACATGTAACAAAAAATATTTTTCAAAGGATTTTTCACAAGGATGTTCAAACTATTTTTCAAACATTTTGCAAAAAATATTTTGACCTGATTTATTAATTAGCAAATACACAAAGAATTTGAGGAATAATCACATCTTTTTATTAAGGTTTTTAATGAGAATTGTATTAATTAGCCATATTATTAGAAAAATACGAAAGTACGAGTTATGGCTAAAGTATATACGTAGTATATACGACCCCCTATACTTAGCTTGAGCTATGTCCTCATAGATCGAAGAGAAAAGAGACAAAATAACTCGTACTAAGTATAGACAAGTCTGAAGAATAAATAAATAAGAGATGAATGAACAAACGAATGAGAAGTCGACCGTCCCCCCATACTTAGGATCAAATAATCCTAAGTATAGCAACATGTACACAAAGCAAGGAGGGTCAAGGGTGGGAATGAACAGATCGTACTCAGATTGTCTCTCCCTATACTTAGGGTAAGATATCCCTAAGTATAGATAAGAAGAGGAGACAATGGAGAGGATCAAAGAATAGAGAACTCGGGGTGCACACCCCCTATACATAGGACAAAGTACGTCCTAAGTATAGAAAACTGTCTATAAGGGGTGACACCTTTTTGATAGATAAAGAATATAGAAAAGGAAAAGAAGAAACGAAGAAAAAAAAGAAAAGATATCAACAAATGAATCTATACAGCGAAAGATGGAAGTGATAACCATGTATGAGATGCAAATGATCGGAGTCAAAGAACACATCTCATACCAGAAGAATGGGGGCAACGTCAACGGTCGGCGAATCATGATCTAGATATAGCTTCAGGTGCTGACCGTTGACACGGAAGGTAGAGAAAGATGACGGTTCGGATATGTCAATACTGCCATTGTCATGTACCTTCCTGACCACATAAGGACCTTCCACTTGCTCTGTAATTTCCCTAGAAATAATTTCAGCCTGGAATCGAACAACCATACTCGCTGATCGGGATCAAATTGTTTATGGCTGATATGAGAATCATGCCATGTCTTCACTTTTTCCTTGTACTGTAGGCTGCTAGAAAAGGCTGTATCTCTCAACTCCTCCAGGGCTGCCAACTCTGCTCTTCTCTATTCTCCTACACTCTCGGGATCTAACAGTAACTCGGTGACCGTCCAAAATGATTTATGCTTGATTTCCACTGGCAAATGGCACGACTTGCCATAGACGAGATGAAATGGAGATGTCCCTAATGGATTTTTGAAGGAGGTCCGATAGGCCCACAAGACCGAGTCCAACAGCTGTGACCAATCCTTTCGGTCTGGGCGGACAACCTTCTGTAAGATCGTCTTGATCTCCCTGTTCGATACTTCGGCAAGACCATTAGTCTGAGGATGGTATGGCATGGCAACACGATGGTCAATGCCGAACTCGTCTGTAAGGGCCATGACTTTATCATTAATGAAATGAGATCCCCCGTATGAAATCAGAACTCTGGGTACCCCGAACCGTGAAATGATATTTTTCCTCAAGAATTTACACACAGTTTTAGCATCTGCGGCTCGGGCGGGGATGGCCTCAACCCAACGGCTGACATAATCTACAGCAAGCAAAATGTGTTCGAATCCCTGACTTTTAGGAAATGGGCCCATGAAATCAATCCCCCATTCATCAAAAACCTCACAAAAGTGAATGGGCTGCATGGGCATCATGTCTCTCTATCCGCAAGCACCCATCTTCTGACAGTCAGTACACCTCTTCACGAATTCATCTGAATCCTTGAAGAGGGTAGGCCACCAAAGGCCGGATTGAAGCACCTTCTGTGTTGTCCTTCTCCCAGAATGATGTCTTCCTGCCTCAAGCTTGTGTCAATATGTGAGGACTCTTTGCTGCTCTTCTTGAGGAATGCACCTCCTCCAGATGCTATCCCCTGCTTCATGATAAAGGACGGGATCCTCCCAATGGTAAAACTTGGCCTTAGCTAGGAAGGTCTCAAGTTTCTGCTTGGGCCAACCCTGGGGAACCGTCTTGGCAACAAGATAGTTTACAAAGTCGGCATACCATGGGAGTGAGGCGACAACCAAGATCGCCTCGTCTGGAAATGTCTCTTTGATAGGTGCACTGGGCTCAGATTCCTCAAGGTTCTCTAAGTGGGAGAGATGATCCGCCACCATATTTTTAACTCCAGGCTTATCCTTAATCTCAATATCAAACTCCTAGAGCAGAAGGATCCATCTGGTAGGACGAGCTTTGGCATCCTTCTTGGACATTAAGTACCGGATGGTGGTGTGATCTGTATAAATAGTCACTCTAGATCTGAGAATATACGATCGATACTTATCCAAAGCAAAGACTATGGCCAACATCTCTTTCTCAGTCACAGTATAATTCCGCTGAGCGGCATCCAAAGTCCGACTGGTGTAGTGAATGGCATACGGCAATCCATCCCTCCTCTATCCAAGCACAGCCCCTACGGCAAAATCAGAAGCATCCGTCATGATCTCGAATGGGAGAGACCAATCAGGTGGCTGAAGGACAGGAGCCGTGACAACCATACTCTTGAGAGTCTCAAAAGATGCAAGACACTTACCATCTACAATGAGCTCGGTGTCTTTCGTCAGTAGATCAGTGAGCGGTCGGGCAATTCGACTGAAGTCATGAATGAACCGTCGGTAGAAACCGACATACCCCAGAAAAGACCGCAGTTGACGCATATTAGACGGTGGATTGAGTTTTCTAATGATATCCACCTTGGTCGGATCGACCTCCATGCCCCTGTTGGAGATGATATGACCAAGGACCGTACCTTGAGTCACCATGAAGTGACTCTTCTCCCAAAACAAGACAAGATTGACCTCTATGCAGCGCTGAAGCACACGGTCTAGGCAGTCAAGACAAGCATCGAACCCGTCGCCATAGACCGAGAAGTCATCCATGAAGACCTCTAAGTAATCACCCACCATGTCCGAGAAAATGGACAACATACACCTTTGGAATGTTGTGGGGGCGTTACATAGACCAAAGGGCATCCGTCTGAAAGCATAAGTCCCAAACGGACAGGTGAATGTCGTTTTCTCCTGGTCTTCGGGCGCAATGGGCACTTGATTATAACCGGAGTACCTGTCAAGAAAACAATAGTGACTCTTCCCAGCTAGCCTCTCGATAATCTGATCAATGAATGGTAGTGGGAAATGATCCTTCTTGGTGGCCTGATTCAATCGTCTGTAGTCCACACAGACCCTCCAAGAAGTTGGTACCCGGGTAGCTATCTCCTCTCCAGACTCATTCGCAACTGTAGTGATACCCGTCTTCTTGGGTACCACATGTAATGGACTAACCCACTTGGAGTCAGAGATGGGGTAGATAAAATCGATGCTCCACCACTTCGATATTTCTTTCATGACCACATCACGAAGATTCGGGTTCAGCTGTCGCTGGAACTCACGCGACGGCCTAACGTCCTCCTCAAGATAGATGTGGTGGGAGCACAGAGCCGGACTAATCCCCTGGAGATCGGCTATACTCCATCCTATTGCCTTGCGATTTCTTTCAAGAACCTCCATCAGACGAGATTCTTGTCCTCCAGTCAAACCCTATTGAGATAATGACTGGGTGCATATCTGGCTCACCCGCAAGGAATCTATACTTCAGCGACTGCGACAAGGGTTTCAGTTCTGGACAACTGGGAAGTGGCAGATCTGGCTTCTGATATATCTGTGTGAAGGCGACCGGGTCTGCATGGGATAACTCTCACTCTGCATGAATATCTGACGAAGGGAGGCCTGCAGAATCATCAATAAACTGTACTGGCTCGCACTCCGTCCTAGCTGTTGGCTCAGAAGGAATCAGACACAGCAAATATTCATCAAATCATTCCAATCAATGTCTGAATCTGAGGGATCTGAACTAGAAGAACAAGACTGAAAATCATCATCACCACTCGTCCTAACACTATCAGCTGATGAATACCCATTCATCACTCTTTATTCTTATATTTTAGCTACAAAAACCTTTGCAAATACCGGTATCTTCATGTAAATACAAATAATTACCAAATAGCATGCATTGTGTAAAAACTAATAATTAGCATGTTTTTGTGCAAAAATAAAAGAATAAAGAATTAAAAGAAAAAGAGGGAGATATTTAGAATAAATATTGAGCAACCTAATCCCAAGGGAGGGCTCAGCATGGGCCTGACCGCATAAAAGCCAAAGTAGAGAAAGATAGGGAGCTCATGTGTAAATATACCTGTAATTAAATAAAAATAAATATTGTTCCTCTAAAAATAAAAATAAAAATGGGTCATATTTATTTGTAAATATTTGTAAATATTTGTAAATACAAGATCAAAATAAAAATAGAAAAATTGAAAAGAAAATAAAAATAATATTCCTTGTACATACTCACCATGTATATAAGACCGCACATGTATTTATTTCACCTTGTAAATAAATAAATTAAAATCCCTAAAAATTGGTATATACTCCATATTTCATTATGTAAATAAATAAAATAAAACTATAAAAACAAAAATTAAATAAAAAGAACAAAATTAAAAACCAAAAAAAGAATATTGTATATATACCATGTATATAGTTGTATACATCTATTTATTTTACCGTTGTAAAAAAATAATAAAAATAAAATAAAAATACATTTTTATTCCTAATTTTATGTTATAAATAAAATATAAAATGGGAATAAAATGTACAAAAATAATTAATTAAAAATCAAAAATTTAAAAATCCATATTGTGTATATACCTATGTATAGTACTATAATGTAAATACCATATTTTTATTTCGAAAAATTAATTAAAAATCACAAAAAAATATTTTAAAATAAAATAAACAATTTTCATGTTTTAAGTTTTTCAGAATTTATTCATTTATTATTTTTTATTGAATTATCAAATATTTAATAAATCCTGAATTCCTATTGGTCCACAGGGGATTGTTGACCCCCGGTCAACTCTCCCCCGTGGACCAAACCCCCACGGATCCTGTGCCCGAACCCGACTTCTCCGATTTTTAGCCGCTCGATCCGCCTACCAAATCCGTAAATCCCGGGCTCGACTTCTTCCTCGTGCATCCGAGATCCTCGCCCGGTTGATTGCATTGGGATCCCCGTCTCGCCGTGCCCTGCCCGACCTGATCTAGCCGGACCCCTTGCCGTATAAAGTCCGAGCTCCGCATCCATTTCATTCCATCTTTGGCTCATCATTCTCCACCTCAGGACCTCCATCATCTCCGCCTAAGTGACAGCAGTCGGCCGGTGGTGTCGCAGCGAGGAGGGAGCGTGAAAACTATCCATCCGGCAGCTTTGCGCCGCCGTGCGCCGCCCAGAGGTGGTGCTCGAGCCTCGGGCACCGACGGCCCTCGAGGAAAGGACCTGGAGCATCCCCAGCTTTTCCACAGTCGACAGCATCCAGTAGGTAGTCCCAGTTCTTTCCCTATTTCTCTAATTTTGCTTTTCGCCCAATTCGCTCCGTCGCCGTCCATCGCTGATTCCGACCATCCTCGCCTTCGTCCCGATCATCGGAGTCGCCCATCATCTCCGCCCTTCCTCCGCGCACATTCTCCACCCACTCATCCAACCCAGTTCGCACAGGAACTGGGATTGGGGCTCCTCCGCCGTCGCTTCGCCGGAGCCCCTTCATTCCGACGCACCATTCACCTTCACCACCCCTAACCGGGTGGAGGCACTTTGCCCTCGACCCAAGAGTGTGTTGCATCACTTTGCAGGTCCAGAGGAGCCCATCTGAGGGCTTCATCCATTCGAGTAGCAGCTCCGCCTCCGCCGACGTCGCCTGAGCTCCTAGGAGCTCCGTTGCGCCATCGGAGGAGCCCATTAGACGCGGGAGGCCAAGGAGAATCTTCTCCGATCAGTAGCAGCCCGCGAGGAGGGACACCGTGCGTGCACAGGGCCGGCGAAGTTCGCCGATCGCTTGTTCTTCGTCCATCCTCCAGAGACGTCCGATCGCCCTTCAGCTCCAGATCCCCTGAGGACCGTCCCATCAGGGTTAAGAGGCCCAGCAGCACCGTTGGATCTCCACGTGGCCTCCTCTCAGCCCTCCATCCAGCGAAGAGGAACCAGCGCATCTCGACCGTCGGATCTACACGTGGCGCGTCCCCTGCCGTTGGATGAGCGTCGAGGACCCCGTTGTTTAGCCGCGACTCTTCTCCACCGTCCGATTTACACGTGGCGAGCATCTGGCCCTCGACTTAATAAAGGGGTAAATTTCTTCTTAGGCCCTTAGCTTTTTAGGTGTTAATCTTTAGTCTTGTAAATATGTTAAAACTTTTATTTTAGTTTGGTAATTTGCATAGATGACCCTGTCATTTCTTGTATTTTCTTTCATACCTCTGTTTGTAGTGGAACACGTGCTTCGACACGTGCTTTTGTGGGTTATTTGCATGAATGGACCTTATGTTCTAAGGTGTTAATGTATGAAAGTATGTTTTTGATATTTGCAGAAATACCCCTGTGCGTGTTTTAATTGTGCATGTGCCTTATTTCGTGGGTAATTTACACTTGAGCCCCTAGACTTCTTTTGTACATGTTACTATTTAGTCCAAGGACTTAAGTTTTCTTGCAATTAGGTCCCTGAGTGCCCCAGGTCATGCGTTTTGCACGTGAGTCTTGGGAATTTTGCACCGGACCCCCTCGAACTTATTTTAATTGTGTACAGGTCCCTATGTACTGTGTCCTTGTGTTTGATTTTAATAAAATAGCAAATCGACTCCAAATTTGATGAAAATTGGACACATAGCTCATGCCATGGTGTAAAATTTTCTCTAATTTTTGGAGACATTTTTGACACTTTTTACTATTTTTCAAAATTCAAAAACACGTAATTTTCTAACTGTCTAGCTTTAAAAATCACAAAAAATATTAAATCAACTTTAAAAATTACAAAAAATTAGATAGTGTTTGTTTTGTGTTGTTTGATTTTCTGACCAATTTGGGTCGTTTTTAGATTTATAAAACCTATAAAAATCACAAAACCCCTAAAAACCCATAAAAATTCTAATAATTAAAAGAAAAATCCAAAAATAATAATTCCAGTGTCTAATTTTTCCTTGTATTTTCTATTTATAGGAAAATTACCTTCAGACCTTGATAGGGCCCTTTTGCATTTTAAATTGGCCCTCCAAGTCTGACTGGACAGTACCTTTGTTTTTCAGCCTTGTTCGATTTTTATAAAATTCAATAAAAATCAGAAAATCACCAAAAATTAATCAAAAACAGTAGAAAATATAAAAACATAAAAATATTTTTATTTGAATTTTTGGAATAATTTTGAGTAGTTAAATAATTGTTTGTAGTTGCTTGTTCCCTTGTTTTTGCTATTATTCTTTATTATTTGAAAATCCAAAAAAATATAAAAATATTAAAAATCCACCAAAAATATTTGCCTTTTATTTTTCACTACTTTTGACTGCTTCGTAGGCCGCAAGGCCATTACGTGCTTCCTGAGTCCGACCCTGGTCGCTATACAAGGCTAATCCAATAGCCAGGGCCACTATTGTTTTCCTTTGATTTTTATTCTATTTTGGTGGTCTGATCCTTATTTTTTTGTTGATCGGTTGATCCTCGAGCGACTGAGGTAGCAACGACCTTAGTTCTATTTTCATTCACCTTAGTTGCTCGGATTTTTCTGGTCATCAGAATGACGCCGTTGCCGGGGAGCACAACTTAATAGTCATAGTTGATTTTTCCGCGGTTTTATTTTTCGCGGCTTTTTGTGCATATTTTGTATATATATCATTTATTTGCATAATTTTTTAAATAATCTGGTCTGATCGCTTTTACTTGTTTTCTTGCGAGGGCCCAAGGACCGAGGCGGCTTTCTTCGGAAGCCGAGCAACCGTGGGAGTCGGAGGCGGTTCTCTTCTCTACAGAGCCACAGGAGGATGCGAGGAGCGAGCAGGAGTGCGGGAGCCGTGGAATAGCTGCGGATTAGATTAGATTATATTAGAATTTATTTTCAGCTTTATTTGAACAATTGTTGTAATAATACAGGGACATGACACTCAGACAGAGACTTAGACTTTCGGAGTCTGTTTCGCCGAGCACCGGTGTGCTCGGGGGACCCCTCGGTTTTTACGCAGCTTTTTTTACGCAATTTATTTCCTTTACTGCCTTTTAAGGTTTCTCGTGGATTTTCGAGCCCCTAGCCGTAGGATTTTCTTCTTGACTGTGACGTAATAATTAGGATCCAAATACCCTAATATATCTGCCTGCACCTATAGATCGGTAATTGGACCAAAAAATAATAATAAAATAGTCATTTCATCACCTCCGAGCCTACGCGCCGCGAGCCCGCCCCGTCAAGCGCTACTCTTGAACTCGACCTGTCGAGAAGAGGAGGGGTGTGTCTAGACCGGACTCTCTGGATTGGAGGCTGGTAGTCGGCTAGCCGTTCTTTCGAGTAGCACTGCTGTTTAGGGACTTGGTTTTTCCACCTGCTCCATTTAGGTAGTTTTATTTCTGTCTTTCAATTCTGCGCGGATCATCTTGCATGTAGACTGCTGGAGTCAGGTACGCATTTCTTACTCTGTATGCATCATTGATTTCATCGCGCATCAGCATTTTCGTCTTCTCCTCCTATTTTGGACTTAATAACAAGGAGAACCGAAAAATTCGTTAGGCGATTTGTTTGCTTATTGAAAAATATCTAAAAAAGAAAAACAATAAAAATTTGGGGCTGCTAACACTATCGACCCTAAAAGACACCTCACTTAAAAATCTGTCTTGGGGAGAGCAACCCCCTCATTGTCTGGTTTGATTGCGTGAGAGAGTGACCCCGCACCCTAGGTAGAGCCCCCACGATATTCTTCTCGACTGATTACCGGCTATTTCTGTACAGGACAGTCGGTTGAGAAAATATTGGGTAACCCAACAGGTCACGTAATCGCTCTGATATCTAGATTGTTCACCAAAATAAAATTGACAAGATAATTGACCGAGCCTTTATGGTCTTCAGCTCGTGTTGCGTTGGTGAACTGGGGGTTTGCTTGTGATCGTAGTTGTTACCAGATCTCATCCGCATTACTCGCCAGATCACGATCATGTGCAGGAGGTCTCTTAGGCAACCTCTGGCTGTACTGCTTTTTAGCACTCCCGCCCACTCATCTAGGTCGGTTCGTGGGAGCTCAGACCCGCTCTCCGAACCCGAGTTTGATTCCGCCCTGTTCCCCCTCGACCCCCTTCTTTTGAGATCGAGATACCAGTGCCAGAGGAGAGACAAACAGATGATTTATCGGCACCTGAGTTTGGGTCTTTTACCTTTGCAGAGACCATGGCCGGCAGCAGTGATGACCGCACTGGAGGTCCCGAGGAGATCAGACATTCGTCTTGGACCAGGGTGCGATCAACTCCACCCTGATCGCCTCACTAGATTCAGTTCAGCAACAGTTGAGGGATCAGGGAGCATTCATGATAGAGATGAGGCGTGAGCTTGAGCAGATGAGAGCCGACCGCGAGCAGTGCGGAGGAGGACCCAACGATGCGGCAGCAGCCGCAGCAGCTGCAGGAGCAGCAGGACCACCGAGACTGATGCGGGAGTTACACAACCGCGGATCGATTTTGACGCACCGTTGGGTGGTGCTACCAGCGATCGTGGGGGACTTCAAGTTCCCCCCGAACACTTTGCAGCTTCTTCCCCGGTTTTCATGGGTTGGCCACTGAGTAGCCTCATCTCCACCTTCTGGAGTTCGAGATGATATGCAGCACTGTCCACGATCGTCAGGTGGACCAGGATACCATACGGATGATTGCCTTCCCCTTCTCCTTAGCAGACAGAGCAGCCACCTGGCTGAAGCACTTGGGGAAGTTTGTCTACACCTGGGAGCAGCTCCGCGCCGAGTACTTGCATAAGTATTATCCACTCGGGTGGACGAATGCCGCTAGAGCCCTGATCAACAACTTCTACATGCTCCCCAACGAGCAGTTCCACGAGGCATGGGAGAGGTTCAGAGAGCTGACGAACAGATGCCCGTACCATAACATTTCCAAGCCGAATCTTGTTCAGAGCTTTTTCAGCGGGCTGACACCAGAGTTTCAGGGCTTGGTGAACGCTTCTTGTGGCGGGTCTTACTTCGCCAAGGATCACGATCAGGTCTGGTCCATCTACGAGGAGATGACCGAGAACTACATGGTGATGTCCCAGACCCTGATTGTACACTCAGGGCAGACCCCAACAGCCACAGACCGTGCAGTATCAGAGGATAGCACGGGTCGACACCGGTACATACAGTTCGTCAGCGGTAGCCGCAGCACAGGCCGAGTCCACAGCCGCAGACATGGGGATCACCAGCGAGAAGCTGGACCGGATGGAGATTATTAAGAAGAAGCAGTGCCAGGGCATCACGCAGATGGAGCAGATGGCACAGACTCTGAGTTACTTGAAGACACCGCTCATGTGTCTCCAGGAGGCACAGACGGCTTCACAGCTTCGTCTTCAGGCACGAGGCGATCCGAGTAGCAGCAGCAGCTCGTCCCAGCGCTCTAGCTCCCACTAGCAGCCTAGACAGGTCCATCTTGTACAGGCAGAGCCGTACCAGCAACCGCAGCTCACCTACCAGGCACCACCATCCACTGACATTCAGATGGTGGTATACCAGCCGGATCAGCCTCTGGCAGTACTCCCGCCAGACCCTTACGATTCAGAGCCATTGCTGGATGTCAACAGGATTTGGTACGACCGCCCCCAGCCCGGTATCCGACGAGACCATCCCGGATTCCGTTGGGCAACCGGAGGTGCCCAACCCCAGCAGCAGCCGTCAGCACAGGGTGGCCAGTACATCCATCATAGAGATCACCACCAGCAGCAGTCCCCAGTGTACCCACCTCAGCAGCAGCAGCAGTCACCGCGGTATGGTCCTCGTCCCTATCAATATGGACAGTCTTGGAGGCGTGAGCAGCTTCATCAGCAGCAATAGCATCCCTAGCAGTACCCCTCTCACCCACAGCAGCACCAGCAGCAGCCTCACTACCAGAGAGGCTACCCGTCAGGTTCTCATGGGTCATCCTATGAGAACCCCGCTTTGGATGACATAGCCCGCATCCTCACAGATCAGCAGGCTACATTCCGACGGGAGATGGATGAGTTCCGCCAGGAGATGCGGGACATCGTGAGAGGGAAGGCCACCATCCCTGCTCAGATAGAGCCCAATCTGAACAATCTCAAGAGGAAGTCTGAGCAGGTAGTTTACTGAGTATGCCACTCCGAGTGATACTTTTGGTGATATGTCTGCATATCTTTTTGATACTGACTTTGTCACACTTAGGAGCGGTAGGATGCCAGCAAGCGGTGCCTCGTCTGAGTTACACCACGAGGACACTTCCAGAGCGCCAGACGAGGAGGAGAGCGGTATTGATGCCGCCATTTCACTAGTTCGAGGAGGTGGTACTGAGGCCACCCATTTTGCCGAGCCAGAGCGGGGTACTAAGGCTGCGAGTCTTCCAACCGATGGTGGTGCTGATGCCACCGATCTTACTTCTGGGATTCCTGTAGTTTTTCCTTCTTCTGCACCTGTATCTCGGAACACTTCTGTGAATAAAGGAAAGGGTTTATTATCTTCTGGTCCCACTGTGGTGCTTGATGTATGTGTGGATTCGGCCGTCGAGCCGTCTAGACCCTCTCCTAGTCCTTCATCTGAGAAGGACCCTGTGATCCCCTTCCCTAGAGCCCTTCAGTTGGGGAAGGGGAAGAAAAATGAAAATAAAAAAAAAAGAGGTAGCAGGAAGAGTTCAGCCAGCAGATGATAGATTGGTTTCACATACAGCTGACTCTTCAGGAGGCTTTGCAGCACATCCCTCTTCTTCAGTGTTCCCTTAGAGACAGGAGTACAGTCAGAAGAAAGAGGAGGAACCACCACTCAGAGATTCATGTGTTGATGAAAGCCACTTGTTTCGCGATCCAGAACCGTCTGCCGGCCAAGAGGCCAGATTCAGGAGCCTCATATGTCAGATGCCATATTAGTGAGCAGAGGTTCGACCGTACTCTATTAGACAGTGGATCGTCGATCAACCTACTTCCGGCAACCCTTCTCGACCGCTTCGATTTGGGCACTCTTAGACAGAGCAGAACAGTCCTTCAGTTTGCGGATAGATCTGTCAAGAGGCTGAAGGGGTTGCTTAGAGACGTTGTCGTCACGATTCAGGGTCTGCAATTCCCCGTGGACTTCGTACTGTTGGACATGGAGATCCCTGAGTCAGTGACCGATACCCCCATCATTCTAGGTTGCCCGTTCTTGGCCACAGCCAAGGCAGTAACTGACCATGATAGCAGGAAGGTATACTTTCGTGCCGAGAGCGAGAGTGTACAAATAGAGACGGTCGAGGATATCAGAGTCAGAGATTCAGCATGCTCAGAGACTACTTCCGATACAGAGCAGATGATAGATGCTGGGCCAGACATTCACCAGGATTGCGACTTTGTGATTACAGATGATGAGGCAGTATGGGCAGATCCTGACGCATATGCCATCCTCTCACTTTCAGATTCCGCTGATGCAGAGATGCCAGCAGAGGAGAGCTTGGAGAGCGCATTCCTCGTCCAGGATACTTTTGAGGCAGTAGAGCCGGTTCTCGACCGCGAGACTGATTTTTGTGATGATGGTGGTACTGAAGCAACCTTAGACGATACATATCCCTCGGAGTCAGACTTTGACTGGGCAGAGTTTGATGATTACATACCAGATCTGACTTCCACTGAGCCTGCACATAGGGAGGAGGTAGATGCCGAGCAGAGCAGAGACAGTTCAGTTGAGCAGCCTTCTCCAGATCCAGTTTGTGAGAGAGAGTTCTCATTCTCCCGGGCAGATTTGGCTGCATACACTCAGATTCTTCAGAAGCCAGATTTGCCAGCACTAGTTTGTCCAGAGCTGAAACCGCTTCCTGCATCGTTTAAGTATTGGTTCCTTGCGGGTGAGCATGAGATATACCCAATCATTATCTCCGCCGATTTGACTGGAAAGCAGGAATCCCGTCTGATGGGGGTTCTTGAAAAGAACCGCAAGGCGATAGGATGGAGCGTAGCAGATCTCCAGGGGATCAGTCCGGCTCTGTGCTCTCACCACATCTATCTCGAGGATGAGGTGAAGCCGTCGCGTGAGTTCCAACGGCGGCTGAACCCGAATCTGAGGGAGGTTGTCATGAAGGAAATATCGAAGAGGTGGAGCGCCGATTTTATCTACCCCATCTCCGACTCCAAGTGGGTCAGCCCTTTGCATGTGGTGCCCAAGAAGATGGGCATAACTACAACAATCATCGAGTCTGGAGAGGAGATTGCTACACGGGTACCCACTTCTTGAAGGGTTTGTGTTGACTACAGGAGACTCAACTGGGCCACCAAGAAGGATCATTTCCTCTGCCCTTTATTGACCAGATCATTGAGAGACTGGCAGGGAAGAGCCATTATTGTTTTCTGGGTGGGTACTCGGGCTACAACCAGGTGGCCATCGCTCTCGAGGACCAGGACAAGACGACCTTTACCTGTCCCTTCGGCACATATGCCTATCGACGCATGCCATTTGGGCTATGCAATGCCCCTGCGACTTTTCAGAGATGCATGCTGTCGATCTTTTCGGACATGGTAGGGGAGTGCTTGGAGGTCTTCATGGATGATTTCTCGGTTTACAGCGATGGATTCGACTCCTATCTTGACTGCCTAGACCGAGTACTTCAGCGATGTATAGAGGTTCGCTTGGTTCTATCTTGGGAGAAGAGTCACTTCATGGTGACTCAAGGGACGGTGCTTGGCCACATCATCTCCAACAGGGGCATGGAGGTTGATCCGGCCAAGGTTGATGTCATTAGAAAACTCGCACCACCGTCCAATTTACAGCAGTTACGGTCTTCCTTGGGCACGTCGGTTTCTACCGGCGATTCATTCATGAGTTCAGTAGGATTGCCCGACTGTTGACTGACTTGTTGACGAAAGACACCGAGTTCCTTGTCGATGACAAGTGTCTCTCTTCGTTTGAGACTCTCAGGCATTGTGTTGTTGAGGCTCCTGTTCTACAGCCGCCTGATTGGTCTCTCCCATTCGAGATCATGACGGACGCCTCCGATTTTTCCGTGGGGGCCATACTGGGACAGAGGAGGGATGGAGTCCCATTTGCTATCCACTACGCTAGCCGCACATTGGATTCCGTGCAGCGGAACTACACAGTCACAGAGAAGGAGATGCTAGACATAGTCTTCGCCCTAGATAAGTTCAAATCGTACATTATTGGATCTAGAGTGACATTGTATACTGATCATACCGCCATCAGGTACCTCATGGCAAAGAAGGATGCCAAGGCCAGACTGATTAGATGGATCCTTCTACTCCAGGAGTTTGACATAGAGATTAAGGATAAGCTTGGAGTCAAGAATGTGGTGTCGGATCATCTCTTCCGATTAGAGCATCTTGAGGATTCTGACTTGATTGACCCTATTTGTGAGACCTTCCCAGATGAGGAGATCCTTGCTATCGCCTCTCTCCCATGGTATGCCGATATTGTGAACTTTCTTGTTGCCAAGAAAGACCCACAAGATTGGCCCAGGCAGAGACTTGAGACCTTCCTCGCGAAGGCCAAGTCCTACCATTGGGAGGATCCTATCCTTTACCACGAAGGAGGGGATAGCGTCTGCCGTAGGTGCATTCCTCAGAAGGAGCACCATAGCGTCCTCACTTACTGCCACAGGCTTGAGGCAGGAGGACATCACTCTGGGAGGAGAACGGCACAGAAAGTGCTCCACTCCGGCCTATGGTGGCCTACTCTCTTCAAGGACTCTGATGAGTTCGTGAAGAGATGTACTGACTGTCAGAGGATGGGCACTTGTGGACAGCGTGATATGATGCCGATGCAACCCATTCACTTCTGTGAGGTTTTTGACGCATGGGGCGTCGATTTCATGGGTCCATTCCCTAAGAGTCAGGGATTTGAGTACATTCTGTTGGCCGTGGATTATGTGAGTCGTTGGGTTGAGGCCATCCCCGCCCGAACCGCTGATGCCAGGACAGTTTGCAGATTTTTGAGGAAGCACATCATTATACGGTTCGGGGTACCTCGAGTATTGATTTCTAATGGGGGGTCTCATTTCATCAACGACCAGGTGAAGGCCCTTGCTAGCGAGTTTGGCATAGACCATCGAGTTGCCACTCCATACCATCCACAGACGAATGGTCTAGCCGAGGTGTCGAACAGGGAGATCAAGACTATTCTGCAGAAAGTCGTCCGCCCTGACCGAAAGGATTGGTCACAGCTTTTGGACTCGGTCTTGTGGGCATATAGGACGTCTTTCAAGACACCTTTGGGTACATCTCCCTTTCGCCTCGTATATGGCAAGCCGTGCCATTTATTTGTTGAGTTGAGGCACATGTCACTTTGGGCAGTCACGGATATTCTTTTGGATCCAGATAGTGTAGGAGACCAGAGGAGGGCAGAGTTAGCAGCCTTGGAGGAGCTTCGTGATACCGCCTTCTCAAACAACCTACAGTATAAGGAGAGAGTGAAGGAGTGGCATGATTCTCATATCAGCCACAAGCATTTTGAGTCTGGACAGAGAGTATGGCTGTTTGATGCTAGGCTTCGTCTATTTCCAGGGAAGCTACAGAGCAAATGGAAGGGACCTTATCTTGTGAGAAAGGTACACGACAATGGGAGTATTGACATATCTGAGTTGTCTTTTGAGAGTACCTTTCGAGTGAACGGCCAGTGACTCAAGCCATTTTTAGATCATGAGATGCGGGTCGTTGATGTTGCCCCTATTCACTTTGCGTGAGATGTAGTCTCTTGATTCACATCTATTGCATCTCACGCCTGATTATCACCGTTCTTCCGACCTGTATAGATCCAGTTGTCCATATCACTCTATTCTTTAGTCCCACATCCCTTTTCTCATCTTATGATTATGCTATACTTAGAGGGCGTTCGGGTCGCGGGACACCCACTGGGAATCAGGTTATCGGGGGAAAACCCGCGGGGTACGAGTAGGGTCATCCCCGCAAACCCATGAAGCCAAACCCACGCTCCTTTCTTCCACTGTAGCGTGAGGCGACCGCCTGCACCAGTGCCTGCATCACGCCAGCGTCTTGTCAAGGGCCTCTCTCCCGAGGCTTGGACCTCACACCCTCTTCTCCCTAGGTCGGTTTCCTCCAGGGGCATGGTTTCCTCCTCTTCCTCCCGTTGTTCTCGCATCTCCACCCTCCGGCGAAGGAAGTGCCGTCGTCTCGAGTTGGATTGGAGGTACGCCATCACCCTCGAGCTCCAGCTCCTGTTGAACGAATTTGCGGAGAAGGCTCTATACACGGACTCCGACGAGGATTCCCTTCCGTCGTCTCGCCGCAGGTAACATCTATGTCCGACTAACGGTCTTTGTTGATTTTACTTCTCCTCTCGACATTGTTCAAGTCACGGTGTTCTGCTTGGAAAGGGGTTTTCCTGAAACATTCCGAATGGCATTTCATTGATCTCGTGTTTACCCAATTTGGTTTTTTGGACTTTCTATGAAACAAAAGCAGTGGAAATCAATGGGTTGATTTCTGGCACTTTTCCATTTTGCATTTTTGCATTACTTGTGGCTATGGTCACGATTTGGATGATTTTAGATATGGCATGCAGTGAGGTCGCGTTTAGGACCACATCATTTTCTCCGATCAATACAGCACCACATCATACAAGTTTGCATTCAGCTGAAGGTCACGAGAAATGGAATTTACAAAATGGGGGAAACTCGCAATCAGATATTGTATATACTGTAGGCCATGTTCTCAAGTAGTTAATAAACACCGATTGAATGGGCGAAAACCACAAGCCTTTGTTAACATGCCCCAGCCCCATGCATCAGGAAGGTTAATACTGTCTTCTGTGCTACTTGTTGAATTGAAGGTGTGCAGCATGTTCTTATGCTCACAGCTCCAGTGTGCAGTTGTACATCGTCTAATTCGATGCACACAGCTGCACAAGCAGGAAAATAAAGATGTGCCTGAGTGCATGCTTCACTGCATCAGGAAGACTATCTAGAAATTTTCTCTTCAATGTTTCATTAGCATAGTTCATTTGAGTAGTCAATCAATATTATGTGAAGAGTAATGGCCAAACAAGTACTCTCGTTATTAAAAATTATTATCCCAATTATACATCCTTGCCTTCTGTCTATAGTTTACTAACTTTATTGTAGGTGTTCTTTTGCATGATGAGGATTAACCACGATGCAATGAAAACAACTCTTGAAAAACTTTTAACCACCAAACCTCGATGGTAATTACAACCCAATGATGTCCTGAGATGAGGTTAGTCATGAAACTGATATGGTAATTTATTTCTGAGAATCACAATATTCGTTCCCCACAAATTGATATCAACATCCAAACCTTTTGCATAATTTTAGATTACTGAGTTAGTCATGAAAGCTTCAATTAGATACTCAGATGATCCCACTTTTCCGTGCGGATTTTTTTGTGATGTACAATGACCTAATATTTTCAATTGGTTATATATGATTTTATTGTCAAAATGCACGGGTTATTTAAGAAACAGATTACATCAAACTTGTGTTTCTTGTGTATTAATTTATTTAAGTAGGATTCATCACCCTTGAATTTGCATCCTTACTCCAATTACTCTTCCCAATCCTTAAATTTTGTTTCATATGTATGTCGTTACTAGTTGTGGGCATGTGCGTAATGAAATAGCAAGTTCATTGCAAACATGTTCATACTTTTTTTATATAGTAAAGAGTTGTTCAGACAAGGTTTATTGACACAGTGATATTTACCAAATTATATACTTAGTCACGCAATGCCTCGCCAAGGTAAAGGAAAGAGCTTAGTGGATGGGAGTAACGGAACCACTATTGGTGGGGGCAGGGCAATTAACTGGACGCCAGCTTATGACCGCATCTTAATCCATTGTATGTTGGAAGCACGAGACAAGAATCAATGGAGTGAGAAGTCATTCACTACGGCAGGATGGAACGGAATCTTGCCGCAGTTCAATGAACAAGCAGGGTTGTGTTACACAAAGGATCAAATCCAATCCCGTTGGAAGATCTACAAGAAGGATCACGCAGCGTACTTGTACCTTCGGGGCAAGTCCGGTTGAGGATGGGACCACGTCTCAAATCGTCCAATCGCACCGGACGAACTCGCCTGGTTGGAGGTATGCTGTCCATCACAATATTATCATGTTTCCAATTCGAGTGCGTACCAATAATTAATTAAAGTTTATATTTCTCAGGTAGGTGAGGCATACCGCAAGTACAGCTCACGTCCCTTCTTCTACTTCGAAGAGGGTTCGTACCTCATCGGGAAGGGGTCCGCAACTGGACGTTATGCCAGCTCCTCACGTGCTCCGATGGCCACACACAATACAGAAGAAGAGCAACTCATGGAGGGTCAAGAAGGTAATATTGATTACGAGGATGTGGATGAGGTGCCTACCCCGCCTGTCGTTAGCAAGGCTACACAGAGATCATCCGTGTCCAAGCGTAGGAAGAGTGGAGATGGGAGGCAAGCTGTACCGGACATGGAGGCTTTGATGGAGCTGATTCAAGAAAAAATAGGCGCACAAAGACGACAGCAAGATGTGGATGCTCGTGAGGCTTTCAGGGAGTTGAGGGAGTCATGCCCTTCACTCTCCCCCACTGCCTACGTAAAGATGGCGGATACCTTGACTCACCCGGGCAAGAGGGAGCTCTTTCGTTCGGTCAAGGATGACCCTGAGTACCTCCAAGCATGGATTAATCATGTCCTCGGGCAGCAGTAAACCCTCTCGTGCCATGCTTCCATCTGACAGGAATCACGAACATTTCCTTTCTAATAACGGACATTTTTAAATGTACTCCTATGTATGATGCATTTATGACTCTTAACTGCACGTATTTTCGTTTTCTTTCGATTTGTTATGGACAACTTAGTTTGTACTCCTATTTCCCAGTATTCGTTACTGCACCTACTTTTGTTCTTATGAGTTAATTCTCTATGTTCACCATTGATATGTCTTTTAAATTGCATATCTGTTTGAGGGGATAGAGGCCTCATGCCATAAAACTTTCCTGCAGATGGAAGAGCAGCTATACAATC
The DNA here is from genome assembly GCA_037367405.1 of Ottelia alismoides. NCBI lineage: Eukaryota > Viridiplantae > Streptophyta > Magnoliopsida > Alismatales > Hydrocharitaceae > Ottelia > Ottelia alismoides. The sequence goes on along the minus strand of JAZKJV010007375.1, from coordinate 219,085 downwards.
CGTTTGAAGAGATTTTGTCCGAGGCCACAGAGTTGTCCTATGCCCTTGCAGTTTACATATTTGCATGTGCCACACAGGATCAACAAATTCCAAGAGCCCCCATACCGCTCAACACTAGGCCTTGGTCTGGACGCATGTGGATTGATGATATGATGGCAGGGCATATCAAGCGATCCTACAGGTGCTTCAGGATGGAGCCTGCCACCCTCTTCAAGTTTATGGAGTTGTTAGAGCAAAGAACAGGCCTGCATAATACAAGATCCATGGATACGATAGAACAAGTTTGCATTTTCCTATTCGCTTTTGGACACGGCTTACCTAATCGTGTGTTGCAGAAGTGGTTCCAACACTCCGGTTCCACGATATCTGCTCACATCCACATGGTCCTGGAGAAAGTCATTCTTTTGGAGGATCTACTAGTGCGTCTTCCTTCCATAGATACACCAACTCGCATTTCAGCGGATCGCCGCTTTGCAAATTACTTCCAGGTACGTGCAATCACGCCCTTTCTTACTTTCCATCAATTCCATGCGAGCAGAACATTGACCTATTACACTTTCATAAATAGGGTGTCATTGGTGCCATTGATGGTACGCACATCAAGGCATCGTGCCCATCAGGTATGGAGGCAGCCTACCGCAACAGAAAACAATGCATATCACAGAATGTGCTGGCGGTTTCTTCTTTCGACTTTTTATTCACATTCATTCTTGCCGGGTGGGAGGGATCAGCTTCAGATATGTCCGTTCTCAGGGATGCCATTGACAGAGGTGGCTTCGTCGTCCCAAACGGCTGCAGGTATCTGGTCGACTGTGGTTACACGAATACCGACTCTTTCATTGCTCCCTACCGAGGCATTACATACCATCTACCTGAGTGGAGGGTGCTAGACAAGATGGAACGGTACATCTCTCACAAGCACCTATTTAATCACAGACATTCACAACTTCGGAGTGACGTTGAGAGGACGTTTGGTGATTGGAAGAAGAGATTCAAGTGTTTAACGTGCATGCCCACAAGTGGAAGAAGAAAATCTTGCCATTAATATGGTAACAGATAAATATGGAAAAATGGATAAGATAGAAAATGGGAAAAAAATTTAAAGGCTGAAAATTAAAGTAGTAACAGGGGAAATATGGCAACGACTAACATGGTAATTATGTTATACGCACAAACTTAATTTCGTAACTGCGTGACTACGGAAGAAAACGTATTTTGCTAAAGGGGTAAATATGCTAAAGGCTAAATTTTAGGAGGGTAAAAACCGCAAAGGGGAGAAAACTTCCTCTACCACTAAAACCAACTACCAAACACCAATCAACAACCAATCATTATCCCAAACTTCAATACAGGTCACATCACAGAAAATCCTCCAAACAGTAAAACCCACCAACCAAACACCAAAACTCACATTCAGGTTATCTCCCAGATAACCCACAAATGGGTTGGGTTATCCCATACCAGATAACCTTCGAACCAAACGCACCCTTAGGGTGTACTTTACCCTAAGTATAGGGGGGCTGTAGGACCTTCGGGTATTCTTTTCATTCTTTCTACCCCTGTTCTGCTGCCTATACTTAGGGATATTTCACCCTAAGTATAGGGGGTAGACTCTGTACATCCTTCACTCGGATTTCCCTTCATGTACAGCTTGCTATACTTAGGATTACTTGATCCTAAGTATAGGGGGAAACCACCGAGTTATCCTCATTCTATTCTTTGATTCATCTTTGTATATAGCCTCCCTTTTCACTTCCCTATATTAAGCACGAGTTATGTCTTCTTCATCGCTGTTGATCACTCTGAGGACATCGTTCGAGCTAAGTATAGGGGGGTGTGTATATATTTCATATATACTTTAGCCATAACTCGTACTTTGTGTGAGTGTGTGAATAAATAAAAAATGGCTAAAAACTCATAAACATTAAAAATTTTCCTCGTATATAAAATTCATTTTGCACGTACCTATTTATTTATACAAATTATTTTTGTACAAATGATTGTAAAATGATTTGTGTAAAGCATTTGTAAATATTTTCATAGCAAAATTATGTATATAGTACAAAATTTTTCCAAAATGTTTTGAAAACAAAAAGTTTGCAAAAACCTTGTGTAAATGTTTGTAAATATTTTGCAAAACTCGCATTCATGCATACATCCATGTTTTCAAACATTTTTCAAAAATTTTGCACGATTGTAAATATTTGTAAAGTGCATATTTGTAAATAGCATCTTTGTAAATATTCGTATACTTTTTCCTGGATTATAGTTGACATTTGAACTAGCCTGGAATTAAATTGGGAAATGGAGCTTGATTAAGATCTTAATCCACCTAATTCTAAGAGGAACCTTATAGGGCTTAGGGTTAAGGCTTTTCAGGTCCATAGGGACTTAATTCTTTGAGTCCACTAGGCTATGAGCATATGTCATCTTGATAAGCCTAAGTAGAGCACTTAACAACACACGCATGACTCTTAGAGACAGTGGCTTGACTTGCACCAGCACTTTACACATAGCTCTCCACGGATGAGGTGATGAGGAGGCAGTTTCCTTTAGCTTGGGTAGCATATGAGGGTAGTACTTCTAGGTGGAACCTCTCTTCTTCTTCTAGTGAAGGAAGTGCGTCTCAACTTGGTCTGGTAGTGATGAAGTCTAAAGACAGAAGTTGTGGGTTGCAATAAAGCTTCAAAAGAGGGATAGTCTACTGGCTCAAGAGGAAAAGCTCCTTGTATATATGCTGCACCATGTAGATATGTTGTACAGTTGCACATGAAAAAAAAAGTGCAAAAAGAAAAGAACTCCAAAAAATGGTGGGTCGGATTGAAAATTTAATAACCCCACCGGAGTGTATATAGTCAAATAAAGCAAAAGCTTATGGTATACATGTTACATCTCATGAAGCTTGCAGCGGGAGACTTAGCTACACTGATTGAGCTCCCAAGGATACATGGCTACACTGGCCATGGTCCATTCTTCATCTTCTTCCCCCTCTTCTTGAGCCGGTTGCACTTGAACTTAGAAGGAAATACCCCGTTTCTCGAGGAAAGAGTTGCTAGACCGAGGCATTAGAGTTACCAGGTTGGGGGAGGTTGTTTCTTTGTTACTTCTGAGGTGGGGAGCTACATATCACTTACACCGCATGGAAAGATTCATGGTCATTAGAGTTTGTGTATGTAGACTTGTTCTGATCTGGTTTATTGAGGAGTCTTGTCCATAGATTGGTGGAACTTAGAGGCTGTTGAGTTTTAAGCTTAAGTCCAAATAAGGTTCCGATACATTAATAATCCAAAGATCTGATCGAGCTCCATATTTCAATTTAATGAAGGCAAGTTTAATAATCAGCCTTAATCCATGTATATTCTCCTCTTTTTCTTTTTATTTCTCTTTTTTTCACTTCTTTTTCAAATAAGTGTTTGTTAAGGGACTAGCAAAGCTAAGTATAGGGGGGTGATGAATACCCATTCATCACTCTTTATTCTTATATTTTAGCTACAAAAACCTTTGCAAATACCGGTATCTTCATGTAAATACAAATAATTACCAAACAACATGCATTGTGTAAAAACTAATAATTAGCATGTTTTTGTGCAAAAATAAAAGAATAAAGAATTAAAAGAAAAAGAGGGAGATATTTAGAATAAATATTGAGCAACCTAATCCCAAGGGAGGGCTCAGCATGGGCCTGACCGCATAAAAGCCAAAGTAGAGAGAGATAGGGAGCTCATGTGTAAATATACCTGTAATTAAATAAAAATAAATATTTTTCCTCTAAAAATAAAAATAAAAATGGGTCATATTTATTTGTAAATATTTGTAAATATTTGTAAATACAAGATCAAAATAAAAATAGAAAAATTGAAAAGAAAATAAAAATAATATTCCTTGTACATACTCACCATGTATATAAGACCATACATGTATTTATTTCACCTTGTAAATAAATTAAAATCCCTAAAAATTGGTATATACTCCATATTTCATTATGTAAATAAATAAAATAAATTTATAAAAACAAAAAATAAATAAAAAGAACAAAATTAAAAACCAAAAAAAGAATATTGTATATATACCATGTATATAGTTGTATACATCTATTTATTTTACCCTTGTAAATAAATAATAAAAATAAAATAAAAATACCTTTTTATTCCTAATTTTATGTTATAAATAAATAAAATATAAAATGGGAATAAAAATGTACAAAAATAATTAATTAAAAATCAAAAATTTAAAAATCCATATTGTGTATATACCTATGTATAGTACTATAATGTAAATACCCTATTTTTATTTCGAAAAAATAATAAAAATCACAAAAAATAGTTTAAAATAAAATAAACAATTTTCATGTTTTAAGTTTTTCAAAATTTATTCATTTATTATTTTTTATTGAATTATCAAGTATTTAATAAATCATGAATTCCTATTGGTCCACGGGGGATTGTTGACCCCTGGTCAACTCTCCCCCGCGGACCAAACCCCCACGGATCATGTGCCCGAACCCGACTTCTCCGATTTTTAGCCGCTCGATCCGCCTACCAAATCCGTAAACCCGGGCTCGACTTCTTCCTCGTGCATCCGAGATCCTCGCTTGGTTGATTGCATTAGGATCCGCGTCTCGCCGTGCCCTGCCCGACCTGATCTAGCCGGACCCCTTGCCATATAAAGTCCGAGCTCCACCTCCATTTCATTCCATCTTTGTCTCATCATTCTCCACCCCAGGACCTCCATCATCTCTGCCTGAGTGACAGCAGTCGGCCGGTGGTGTCGCAGCGAGGAGGGAGCGTGTAGACCATTGATCCGGCAGCTTTGCGCCGCCATGCGCCACCCAGAGGTGGTGGTCGAGCCTCGGGCACCGACGGCCCTCGAGGCAAGGACCTGGAGCATCCCCAGCTCATCCACAGTCGACAGCATCCAGTAGGTAGTCCCAGTTCTTTCCCTATTTCTCTAATTTTGCTTTTCGCCCAATTCACTCCGTCGTCGTCCATCGCTGATTCCGACCATTCTCGCCTTCGTCCCGATCATCGGAGTCGCCCATCATCTCCGGCCTTCCTCCGCGCACATTCTCCACCCACTCATCCAACCCAGTTCGCACAGGAACTGGGATTGGGGCGCCTCCGTCGTCGCTTCGTCGGAGCCCCTTCATTCCGACGCACCGTTCACCTTCACCACCCCTAACCAGGTCGAGGCACTTTGCCCTCGACCCAGGAGTGTGTTGCGTCGCTTTGCAGGTCCAGAGGAGCACATATGAGGGCTTCGTCCATTCGAGCAGCATCTCCGCCTCCGCCGACGTCGCTTGAGCTCCCAGGAGCTCCGTTGCGCCATCGGAGGAGTCCATTAGACGCGGGAGGCCAAGGCGAATCTTCTTCGATCAGTAGCAGCCCGCGAGGAGGGACACCGTGCGTGAACAGGGCCGACGAAGTTCGCCGGCCGCTTGTTCTTCGTCCATCCTCCAGAGACGTCCGATCGCCCTTCAGCTCCAAATCCCCTGAGGAACGTCCGATCAGGGTTAAGAGGAGGCCCAGCAGCACCGTTGGATCTCCACGTGGCCTCCTCTCAGCCCTCCATCCAGCGAAGAGGAATCAGCGCATCTCGACCGTCGGATCTACACGTGGCGCGTCCCCTGCCGTTGGATGAGCGCCGAGGACCCCGTTGTTTAGCCGCGACTCTTCTCCACCGTCCGATCTACACGTGGCGAGCATCTGGACCTCGACTTAATAAAGGGGTAAATTTCTTCTTAGGCCCTTAGCTTTTCAGGTGTTAATCTTTAGTCTTGCAAATATTTTAAAACTTTTATTTTAGTTTGGTAATTTGCATAGAGGACCCTGTCATTTCTTGTATTTGCTTTCATACCCCTGTTTGTAGTGGAACACGTGCTTCGACACGTGCTTTTGTGGGTTATTTGCATGAATGAACCTTATGTTCTAGGGTGTTAATGAATGAAAGTATGTTTTTGATATTTGCAGAAATACCCATGTGAGTGTTTTAATTGTGCATGTGCCTTATTTCGTGGGTAATTAACACTTGAGCCTCTGGACTTTTAGTACGTGTTACTATTTAGTCCAGGGACTTAAGTTTTCTTGCAATTAGGTCCCTGAGTGTCCCAGGTCACGCGCTTTGCACGAGAGTCTTGGGAATTTTGCACCGGACCCCTTGGAACTTATTTTGATTGCGTACAGGTCCCTATGTACTGTGTCCTTGTGTTTGATTTTAATAAAATAACAAATCAACTCCAAATTTGATGAAAATTGGACATATAGCTCCTGCCATGGTGTAAAATTTTCTCTAATTTTTGGAGACATTTTTGACACTTTTTATTATTTTTAAAAATTCAAAAACACGCAATTTTCTTACTGTCTAGATTTAAAAATCACAAAAAATATTAAATCAACTTTAAAAATTAGAAAAAAAGTAGATAGTGTTTGTTCAGTGTTGTTTGATTTTTGGACCAATTTTGGTCGTTTTTAGATTTATAAAACCTATAAAAATCACAAAACCCCTAAAAACCCGTACAAATTATAATAATTAAAAGAAAAATCCAAAAATAATAAATACAGTGTCTAATTTTTCCTTGTATTTTCTACTTTACAGGAAAATTACCTTCACACCTTGATAGGCCATTTTGTATTTTAAATTGGCCCTCCAAGTCTGACTGGACAGTACTTTTGTTTTTTCAGCCTTGTTTGATTTTTATAAAATTCAATAAAAATCAGAAAATCACCAAAAATTAACCAAAAATAGTAGAAAATATAAATAATATAAAAATATTTTTGTTTGAATTTTTGGAATAATTTTGAGTAGTTAAATAATTGTTTGTAGTCGCTTGTTCCCTTGTTTTTGCTATTATTCTTTATTATTTGAAAATCCAAAAAAATATAAAAATATTAAAAATCCACCAAAAATATTTGCCTTTTATTTTTCACTACTTTTGACTATTTCGTAGGCCGCAAGGCCATTACGTGCTCCCTGAGGCCGACCCTGGTCGCTATACCAGGCTAATCCAATAGCCAGGGCCACTATTGTTTTCCTTTGATGTTTATTCTATTTTGGTGGTCTGATCCTTATTTTCTTGTTGATCGGTTGATCCTCGAGCGACTGAGGTCGCAACGACCTTAGTTCTATTTTCATTCACCTTAGTTGATCGGATTTTTCTGGTCATCACCAGCCTCAACGGTATCCTTGTCCAGGGGTGTGCTCTCCAGGCTCTCAACTGCCATAAGCCGTAAGTACGGTGAATCTGTAGGCAAGGCAAGGGTCTGTGCTACGGGATCTGTCCAATTAGATTCATCATATGTCATCAAAATTCACACTCCTGGTGGATGTCTAGATCTTCCTCTGTCATCTGCGTGGCTTCGCTGGACTGCTCCGAGCATTCTAATTCTCTCGCTCTGATTTCCTCGATCGTCTCTATTTGTATGGTTTCGCCCTCTACGTGAAAACATACCTTCCCACTATCATGATCGGTCACCGCCTTGGCTGTGGCCAAGAACGTACGTCCAAGTATGATGGGGGCATCGGTTACCGACTTAGGGATCTCCATGTCCGATACAACAAAGTCCACAGGGAATTTCATGCCCTGAATGATAACGACCACATCTCTCAACAACCCCTTCGGCCTCTTAGTCGACGTATCAGCAAACTGAAGGACTGTCCTGCTCCTAAGAAGAGGACCAAACTCGAAGTGGTCGAGTAAGGCTGCCGGAAGAAGGTTGATAGAAGAGCCGCCGTCTAATAGAGTACGATCAAACTGCTACTCCTGAATCTCGCATCTGACATAGGGAGCTCCTGCATCTGGTCATTTGGCTGGCAGTTTGTTCTGAATTGTGCAATAAGTGGAATGAGTGAGCACATATATCTGATCTCTGTGGTTCCTCCTCTTCTTGCGGACTGTAGTCTTCTCTTTCAAGTTCTTTTTGAAGAGGGGGATGTGCTCAAGGGCTTCTTGTAGATTCAGCTGAATGTGGAATCTATCAATCATCTGGTTGCTGAACTCTATCTGCTGGGTCTTTTTTGAATTTTCTTTTTTATTCCCCTTCGCCTGGAGAAGTGCTTCGGGGAAGGGGATAGTAGGGGCCTCCTCAGATGGAGGACTAGGAATGGGTCCCTGTGCCTGTGAAGGAATTGAATCCATACCATGATCATCATTCAACACATATGGATCTGAAATGTGAACAGAAACCTTTCCTTTTTTCATATTTTTGTTCTTTTTCTTGTTACCACAGTCCAAAGATACAAAAGGTGGTAACATCAAAGAAGGAAGCTCAACAGAAGTAGAAGTGGTGGCTTCAGTACCACCAACGGCATCTGACTTCGCAGCATCAACACCACGCTCTGGTTCTGCATCAAAAATGGTGGCTTCAGCACCACCATCTTCATCAGGTATCCGACCTCAGTATCGTCGTCTGGATCTCTATCATTGGTGGCCTCAGTACCACCATCTTCAACATCATCGTTAGCGGCATCAACACCGCTACCCTGCTCAACTGGCGCTCCTGATTCGGCTTGTGGCTGTCGCTCAGATGAGGCGCCGTCGACTGGCATCCTACCGCTCCTAGTAGTCACAAAATCAGCATCATACAAAGAAGAAGAGATGTCACTCAAATAATCACTAGGAGAGGCATCCTCTGTGAACTGTACCTGCTTAGACTTTCTTTTCAGATTGTTCGGGTTTGGTTCTATCTGAGATGGTATGGCAGCTTTGCCCTTGATGATATCCCTCATCTCCTGCCGGAACTCATCCATTTCCTGCCGGAAGGATGCTCTCTGTTCAGATAGCAAGCGGGCAAGGTCATCTAGAGCTGGTTTCTCAAAAGTGGGGGCCTGAGAACCGGATGGGTTTCCCTGCTGGAAATGAGGCTGCTGCTGGTGGTGGTGGCGAGGATAATGCTGGGGAGGATGGGAGTATGATTGTTGAGGCTGCTGGCGCTGCCTCCACTGCTGTCCCTGATAAGCGAGACGAGGACCATGCTGGTTCTGTTGGTGGGCATACTGGGGCTGCTGCTGCTGCGGCTGGCTGTTCTGACATCCTTGAGTGGGAGACTGATGTTGGGATGAGGAGCCACCATTACCCCAACGGAATCCGGGGTGATCATGACGAATCCCAAGCTGCGGGTACCGGTCGTACCAAATCCCATTGACCTCCATCAATAGTTCCTGCTCGAAAGATGGTGGGGGTAGAACTGCTAGTGGCTGATCCGGCTTATAGAACACCATCTGAATGTCTTGAGACGGCGGCTGCGATGAGTAATGCTGCAATAGAGGCACCGGCTCTGCCTGAATGTGGTTGACCTGGCGGTGTGAGGCAGAGGGTTGGTGCGAGCTGCTGCTGCGTGGATCAGCTCGTGACCTGGGAGGCTGCTGAGTAGACGTCTGTGCCTCTTGGATGCAAAGAATCTGCGTCTTCAGGTCACTCATTGTCGTGGTAATCTGGTCCATCTGGGCCAGTCCTTGCACCTGCTTCTTCTCGAGGATCTCGAGATGGTCCAACTTCTCACTAATGATACCCATGTCGGTTGCGGCAGATTTGGCTTGGGTTGTGGCTACCGATGGAGTGTGAGGACCGGCATCAATACGGGCGATCTTCTGAAATGATCCCGCTCCTTGCGGGGGCTTCTGTTGTGTGTAGACGCAGGCTTGGGCCATAACGGTTGAGTTCTCTGCCATCCCTTCATAGATGGCCCAAACATCGTCTTCACCCTTGGAAAAGTAGGACCCACCACAAGAGGCATTTATAAGCCCTTGTAGCTCCGGTGTCAGCCCACAAAAGAAACTCTGAACCAGATTGGGCTTGGATATGTCATGATGTGGACACCGGTCAATGAGCTGTCGGAAACGATCCCAAGCTTCATGGAATTGTTCATTAGGGATCATTGTGAAGTTGCTGATCATAGCTCTTGCTGCATTCGTCCGGCCGAGAGGGTAATACTTCTTTAAATAAGCGGTCCGGAGTTGTGCCCAAGTGTCGACGAAGCTCCCCAAATGTTTCAACCAGTACACGGCTCTATCAACCAAAGAGAAGGGGAAGGCTATCATCTTGATAGTGTCCTCGGTCATCATCTTGTCATGAATTGTGCTGCAGATCATTTCAAATTCTTGAAGTGGAGGTCTGGCTCTTCGGTCGGCAGCCCATGGAATTTAGGTAGAAGCTGAATAGTGTGGGGCCGAAGCTCGAAGTCTCCACGGATGGGAGGTAGTCGGATCCACCGATGAGTGAGGGAGGCTGCTTGATTATGCAATTCTCTCATGATGGTCTGCGGTGGCCTCTCCTGGTTCGGTTCTCCTCGTTCTTCTGCTACTGGTATATCACCTCCACCGCCACCGCCCCTAGGTCGGTTCTCTCGCATCTGTGCAATCTCTCTCATGAGGTCACCCATAAAGACTCCCTGGTCTCGGATCTATCTCTACATTGTCTCCAGGGATGCTAGCAAGGAATTGTTGATGGCAGCTTAATCATATAGGAATGGAGGATGCTCATGCTCATCTGGGTGTTCTCCTCTGTCAGCCATGTCTGGATTCTCTGAAAATGCAAAAGAAGCCATCTCAGGTGCTGTCAAATGATCTGAGCTCTGTGATGCACTAAATTCTGAAACTCTTGGACTGATGGAAGGAGAAGGGTGGTCGAGGGGGAACGGGGTGGAAGTAAACTCAGGCTCGGAGAGAGGACTCTCCGAGGTTGTCCTAGATGAATAGGGACGAGTGCTGGATAGCGGTGCCGACAAGGTCGGCCTAAGAGATCTCCATCCTATCATCTTGATTATTTGAGAAGATGAAGGTTGAGAAATGAAGAAGAAGGAGGTGGTAAAATTGCACACAATTGTGCGATGTTTTTTTATCTTGACCTAAATCCAACTAGCAATCAAACACAAAACAAGGGGATTCACCAACTCAACACGTGAAGCCGTAAGAGTTCGGCTTTTATCTTTGTAGCTTTTAAATGAATTCAGGCATTTATCTTTTAACGAGTCCTTAGAGCGCTACGCCTATAGGAGTGAGAGTACTGCCGGAAGAGTATCCCGTACTTGTCCTCCTCCTGTGTAACTTGTAGTCTGCACTTTTTGAGGTCCTTGTAACCCTTCCTTGATCCCTACTTATATAAAGAAATAGAGAAAGGAAGCCAATAGGCGAAACCGATACTTCGGAACTCGCTCGCAACGGAATCACCCGTGAGCGTGCAAGAACCTACTCGGACGTAAGACGATGAGACAGACACCCCCATGAAGGCGTGGCCTAGGCTCGATACTTCGGAAAAAGTCGATGCTCTACACAATAGAGAGTCATCACTGGTGACCAAGCCCTACTCGTCCACGTATGATAGAAACGCCAATACTTCGGAAATCCAGGCGATACACAAGGCAGCCACAGACTGGGTTTTTGGCTCTAATCCTTACGAAGCCGCACTCTCACTTGGAAGGAGACCTTCCCATGCAACCTGAATACTAGTGAGGGTGTTACTCTCCCCAAGCAATGAATCCAATTACAAATTTTATTTAGGTCAAGTTTTCTTTAGCAGTCCCTTTTTAATTTTTTTGGTGTTATCGCTTCTTTTGAGTCAATTCAAACAAGCGCCTAACGTTTTTGTTTTTTCTTGATTCCTATTTGATCCAAAAACAGAGGGAGAAAAGAGTCGGAAAAGCCAATGCAAGTGGCACTAAGATGGAAATCTCACCTTAGTGCCTAAATGATCAATGCAAAGATAGAAGACTTACAGTGACTCCCAGCACTCTCCATGCGGGATGCAAAAAAGGAATTTATAAACCTAATCTATATGCCGATATGCACAAGGAAATCGTCCTAAGTAGGCAATTTCTAACGTGAAGAACCACAAGTCGATCACCAATCCTCAATCCAAAAAGTCCGGTCTAAACTCACCCCTCCTCTTCTCGACAAATCGAGTTCAGGAGTAGCGCTTGATGGGGTGGGCTCGCGTTAAGTCCAAATACGCACTATAGGTACATGCAATGGTTATTAGGGTCTTTGGACCTAATCTAATCGATCAAGCAATGCTTAAAAATCTTAGGGCTCATTCCACAAAAGAAAGGAAAAAGAAAACAAAATCGGAAAATGACTACCGTAAAAACACGACAAAAACCGCGGTGAGCCCCCAGGTGTACAAACACCTGGAAATTAGGCCCGAGTGTCCAGAATGTCCAAGTGTCCCTGTATTATTACAAATTATCAAGTCTCTCTCTCAAAAAAATAAAAGACTACTAACTACCACTCTCTCTCACTCCTCATGCTCTCTCCTGTTAGCATAGGCTAGAAAAGCCGACTCCGCTTCCCAAGGTTGCACCGAATCACCTAGGAGATCCTCCTCACTCCGCGGTCCCTCGTAAGAATATAAGAAAGACAATGGTTAGATAGATCAAAAATAAATATCAAAATCAAGAGAGATAAAGCAAGCAATAATGTAAACAAGCAATCATAATCACAATAAAAAATGAGAGCTATACGTTGTTGTTCCCCGCCAACGGCGTCATTTGATAGTCAGGGAGAACGAGAGCCGTACGGTTTCACAAGGCGAAACCACAGTCGGTGTGTTGACCGCTCAATAATCCTTAATTACAACAATGAACCCACAATCAAATATCAAACAATGACAAATAATGTGGAGTCAAATTTATTTTTAACTCTACAAACAGATGTATAGGTGTAAGTATGTAGAGAGTTCGAACATAGAGAGCAAGGCAGGATAGATCAACAATTGATGCACAAAAATGTGATGTGATTAAGTGTCTACAATATGCAAATTTTTGTGGTTTATATATTTTTTTCAATTTTTGTATTTTGATTTTCAATTTTTTGATTTTATATTTTTCTTTTTATATTTTATATTTTTGTATTTTCTTTTTCAATAATAGGGTATATATACAATATAAGGAAAGAGGGGATAAGGTATTTATAAAAATAGATAAAGATGCTCAAAAATCAGAAAAGAAATTGTTTTTGGTCTTTTTATAATTTTCTACTGTTTTCGTGATTTTTGGGGATTTTTCAGCATGTTTTTGGTATTTTTAGAGGTTGAAATACAAGAAAACAGTGAATAACAATACTAGCCGAGATTAAAAAGGGAGTGAAAATATCAAACAGTAACAAAATTTTCCCAAATTAATTTTAAATAAAAGGCAATAAAATAGGGAAGCTACAGGACCATAGTTTATATTTTTAGGATTTTTCTAGGATTTTTTAGATTTTTATAATGATTTTTAGGGTTTTCTAATTTTTAAGGTTTTTATTTTGAATTTTTTTGTGATTTTTGGACTGACACTAAAATATGATAAGACAAGCAAAATATAATTTTTTTTGTAATTTTTCAAAACGTTTTTATAATTTTTATGGATTTTCTAATGCAAACAGTGCTGAAAACATATGTTTTTGATTTTTAATAAATATGAAAATGCAACAAAAATGAAATGCAAAAATATGGCATGAGTAAGCAAGTTAACAGGAGCTTATGACATTTTTTGGGAATTTTTTGAATTATAATGGTGCAATAAATAAATAGAGACAACATCAAGAAACTACACTACTGGCAAGGGCATAAGTGCAAATAAGTAAACATCCAGGAGCCAAAGTGCAATTTTCACGAAAAATATTCAACTAATAAACAAAGTTCCTGGATTAAATATAAATACCCAAAGCCGCGAGGGCTACACTTCAAATTTTCCAAGCCCACGTGTAGAAACACGTGACCTGGCAGGGGTATAGATGCAATATTACAAAACTCCAGGTGCAAACATACAAATATCCCAAGAAGATTACAATTAATATCAAAGTTCTAGGATCAAAATGAACTACCCGAACCCTGGAGGGGGTCCTCGCAAAATGCCCTTACCTCACGTGTACTGGTCACGTGAGGTGACGTGGCCAGAACCTACTTGCAAGCACTGAAAGTTCGGGGGCTTAGATTTAATTTTTACAAAACTTTTTGAATGGCAGATGAAAGTTCAAGTGCTATAAAATAAATTACAAAAGGGCACAGGGTATACTTGCAAAATTCCCAACCTAAGGCGCTGGCGGACGGCTCAGATGCATCCACTTATCCACGTGTTCGCTCCTCCTCGCGCGATGACGCTTCGGTCGCCGACGGTGGAGATTAGATACGGCGATGACGATCGGACGACTGGAGGAGATCTGATCTGACGGCGATGAGAAGACCTGGAAGCGAAGCTCGATCGAACGGCTATGGACTCCCCTGCAAGAACAGGGAAGAACATCGCCTCCGCTGAGCTTGGATCGATGCTGGGGCTCTACTCCGGCCTCCTCCCTCGTCGCAGAAGGCGTCCTTCAACTCCTGGAAGGTTCCTCGGTCCACCGACGGAGCCAAAAAGGCTCGATGAGCTCCGGTGCTCCGTGGCGAGGTCCGAGAAGAAAATGGGTCCAAGTACCTCTGGTCCTCCAAAATCGACCCTCCACGGGGGTCTTTTGAGCTCCTGCACTTGCAAAAATGGATGAGGGAGGCGAGGGCAAACTGCCTCAACCTCCAAAGGGTACGCACAAGGGTTGGACATAGAGATGGGGGCTCGCCAGAGCTTGCTCCGGCGAGGGTTGTCGATTGTGCAAATCGACTGGTGAAAGTCGATAATTAAGATGCCTCCGTGAAGCTAGGACTACAGAGAATGAAAAGATGAAAGAAACCTAGGGGGATAAGCACCTCAAGGGATAGGGCCCGAGGTTGGAAATACCTCAACGGAGGGTGTCGCCGGAGGTGGTGGAACGCCCAGATCCTTGTCGCTCCGCCGCGCTGAAGAAGCCAAGCTGGAGCTGTCACCTCCAGGGAGCCAAGGCGGGTCGAAAATGGGGACGAAGGACCAAACAGCGGGGTTCAAAAATTCAATGGAAGGTTGGGCTCCATTCTTACATGGTTTGACTCAGTGACTGAGGCGCTCCAAAGACCAAGGCGTATCGAGTGAATCGATGGCTCTCTCCTCGAGACAATCATGGGGTGAGTATGCCCATTCTACAAGGAGAAAAAGTTGCGAAGAGTGCGACACGAAAAAATGCAAGGAGCGGCCTGGAAAAATCGACAAAAATGGGTCAAAACCAAGGCTCTGATAAGTTAACAGGGCTAGGACAGCTAGTTGACCAAGGTCAACTTTGACTGTCCCCTGATTGGTCCACGTGGACCAATCAGGAAAAATCCCTGGAAAAAGATTTATTAATTAAATTAAAAATAGAAAATGAACGAATTAAATTTTGGTTATTAAATAAAAAATATTTATTATTTTATAAAGTATTTTATTCTGATTTTTAATTATTTTTATGAGGTATAATTTTACAAGTTACCTATTATGTCCTTTATAGGTATAATGTCTATATATTTTATTCTTTTATTTTTGTTTTGTGTTTTTAGTTTATTTATTTTTATATATTATTTTATAAAATCCTAAAATACTTTTATACACTTAAAAACATTTTTATTTTATTTTTCTGATGTATTGTATACACTTAATAAAATATAAGTATGAATATTATAAGTATGTATATAGGTATTATGCCTATGTATTATATTACAAGTATTTTATTTTGTGTTTTCTTTATGTTTTTATTCCAGTTTTAATGTACATATATATTATAGAGTCCAAAACTCAACTTTCAAACCGTAACTCCGTAAAATACGAAACCACCTTCATTAAATAGATTATTTTAAGCTATATACAATTAAAGGTGAGTTTGGTACATTTCGAGTTTTTATTTGCAAGATACAAGTCTGGGAATTTAGAGTTCTGGAATCTTATTCAGACCATAACTTTTTATCTGTTCATTATTTTTCAGTGAAATCAGTTTTGTATTTTTATTTATTAAATTTTCTACAATTTTTATGTACAAAGTTTATTTATTTGAGGTATAAAAAGTAGAACCAAAAATAGGTCCCAAAATGAATAAAGAATGGATTAAAAACAAAGGGAATTTTATTGTATTCTGGCCCTTATCTCCCCCTACTTTATTCCTTGCCGACCTATTCATCAAGATGCCTAGGTCTCGGGGTTTTAGGTCATCAAATATTTACAATATTTTATTCGTTTTCTTTTCTTTTATTTATTCTATAATTTTGGCTTTAATTACAGTATTTTATACACTATTTACATGCACATGCATGAATGCTAACATACTCTAATTAAGGGTATTTACGCGCATTTCCTAGGGTTTTTGATGCCAAAATGATAGAATAAAGATGATGAAATGTGGCTTCATCATGCATATAGAGAAAAATATCTTTGATAACATCTTCTATATAGTTATGTATGTAACCGACAGTTCAAAAGATACAATAAAGTCTTGTTTTATGGAGAAGAGGATGTACGGTATTTTTTTAAGGTAACGAGAGACTTGCTTGTGAAGATGGGATGCGAGGAGATGAAGAGGTTCCCACCAACACAATGCACAGAGGATAGGTATTGTATTACCTCCATAGTTTATGATATATATATATATAAAAGAATATTTATAGCATATTTATTTTAGGTGAGTGGATTTTTGTGATGCATTCATTACATATACTGAGAAGGACAAACCGCCAAAAATTGAGGATCATATCGACCAATGGATTTAATAGCCGCAATCAGATTAGAACGGAGTTTGTACATTCTTATTAGAAATCAGATTTTAAACACTATCTTATTATAATTTCATTTTGTTATCATTTTTATATTTATTTTTCAGGTGACAAGGTTGGAAAGAGAACCCTCCTTTCAGGAGTAGAGATTTAACTCCCACATGAGTGTGAAAGATGGAGAGTCTCAATGGTCTACTCATGAAGTAGGAGAATCATTGGTTAGTCTTTTTATATATAAGTAGTTTGAAAGATATAATATATATATTTCTTATGTTTTTTTAACTTGTATTTTAGGATCGTTATTTGGCACTGATTGCAGAGAAATGGGGTGGAGATCTTAATGGGGAACAACCACCATTTGATAAAGTAATTTGGAAACATATATATATATATATATATTATTTTAATATATTCAGTTTTTAATTATATATTCATATTAAACCATCACAATTTTAATAGTTGTTGGAGGAGAGAGATGTTGTGGCGAACATGAAGTAGACACCTGGTGTCTTCCTCCATACTATGTCGAGGAACATCATCATTTCTATTCTTCTTATGGCCAGCTATCATATTCACTACCACAGTCATCACAACCATCATCGCAGACAGAGTCTCAAATGGCGATGATGGTGGGGACTGTGTTGAAGCTCCAGCAAAATTTTTCAACATACATGTAAGTATTGTCCTTCTAAACTCTAATAATTATATATTTTAACATCCTCAATTACATATCATATATATATCTTCCATAAAATATGTCACAAGAGTGTGCATCTCAATATGAGGAGATTGAATCAAAAGAAGAGGAGGAGAAAGACCTAGAAGAAGAGGCACACATGTATGCCATATTTAATGAGAAGGAGAAGGAGAAAAAGAAAGGAAATCAAGATTTAATCTGAAAAATATTTAGATCAAAAAAGAAATGATTGATATTTGTTTATCTTTTTTTGTTACGGTTTTTTAGCAAATCTTTTAATCTGTATAAACTTTGAAAATAGAATTAGATGTACTTGTACTTGTCGAACATTTCGAAAATCTTGATATTATATTTAGCTGTTAAATGTTATTCATATATTGAATTGTATATTATCTTATATGTCTAGTTCGTAAGTTCATATATATTATGTGAGTTTGGCAGGTACAAGTTACTTGAAATAATTATGGATGACACATTAAAGGTAATTTTCTCAACTCTAATGAGCACATGCAGTGGTTTCTTAGCAGGTTATACAGGTTTGGCGAGGCATCTAAACTCCGAGAACTTGTATATTTTTCTGCTCTTTATCTTGGATGAGCACATGTGCTCTCCCAGTGCTCTGTGTTGCCTCTCCAACATGGATGTGAGTGAGCCTTTGACGAACACAATTGTGCACGCTCTTAGGTCGGGTGAGCACCTGACGCATACATGTGCTCGTCCACTTGCCCTAGCGACCCTCATTGGGCGAACACACTTCGGGCAAGCCTATGTGCCCAGGGTGTGGGTGTGCACTTGGTGTGCGATCGGTGTGCACATTACGAGCCACCATGTGCACGTCAATTGTGTCTTTTTGTAGTGGTCATGCAACAAAACAAAATGCCTCGACCGATGCAGCGTCAACCCTTCCATTATTACGGTCGCCAAGTAATTACTCTCCCAACTCACTTTGGGAAGTTCCTCGTAGAGATTCTCGTAGATGCCATGTGCTTCATGGCCCTTTGCATGATCCACTATAATTTCGTCAAAATCATGTTTATTCTGGGATTTATGAACTCTAAGTATGGTGTCATCAACTCCTTGTTGGTAACCTTCCATGGTCGTACTCTACTTCGAGTGCCAATTCTAAGAGGGAATTCGAATAGGAGAACATAATCACTTGTTGTTTGCATGATATGCATGGTAGGATTGGATTAGTGGCAAGATCAAATTAATTGCCTCCTGAGCATGTCAAGCATCTTTTGACATTTTTCTGTAGAAGATGTAGCTGGGCAACATCGAGGAAGAGGGAGGAGATCTCTAACTTCTTGGTGTGCAAAAGAATCTCCCTTCATGAAACAACTTCTTGACGACCACATCTCGGTTGTCCTCTAAGATGTAGGTTTTGAGAAGTAGTGCAGATGGGTCCTCTTTGTAGAGGAGGGAGGGGAGCGGTGGGAGAGGAGAAGGGGTTAGAGGAGGGATTTGTGGAAGAGAAAGGGGGTTTATGGATTGTATAATAAGGAGGCAATTTTCATCCATGTGTGCAAATTTTCCTCTAGACCCAGGATCACATTGCTACCATAAATAATGTTCGTGACCCAAAGCGATGCAATTGAAAATTTAGAGATCACATTGGTACCAGATAGAAAGTTTGGAGACCTCCTTCTAAAGTACTCTTTACTATAAAAGCAAATTTATAAATTTATGCTTTATATATTTATGATTGAAGCGCACGTTGAAATTAAAGCATACCTCATATCATAAGAAATTAACCATAGGGCTGACGTTTGTAATAAAAAAATTAAGACCATTAATTTTAAAAATACAGAGGACATACAACTATATTAAAACATTACGCGTTGCTATCTTCAAAATGATTAAAAAAATATATTGTATCATTCAGAAATTTTCATTATCAAGTGATTGAACACATATTATATAATTTATAATAATTCTATTTGTGATGTTTTATTTTTTAGATTTAAAGTCTAAGTTTTTATAATAATATTTTATATGGATAATGACTATAGAAAATTAATTTACATGTAGATGCAATAGAAAAAAGATACTCATATCTTAAAGGAATAATAAATATAAATATGTTAGTGTAATTAATAATTATGGTAGTATTATTTCTATTTGTTTGGAAAATCTATATCTATAAACATATATTAAAGCCGGGTTTTTCACCCGTGGTTCTCCCGGTGCTTTCCCTGTTTTCTTCCCCCACGTCATCCACTAAAGCTAGATCTCCCCCGTCTTTCCCTCCTGCTATGTGGACGGCTTCCTCTCTCTTCATTCCTATTTTCTATCATGTCCTGACTCTCCCGAATCCCCATCCCGTTACCACGTGTTAGCTTAAAGCTACCACACATTGGTTGGTTTCTTATGCTAGGCATTCAGTCATCTCCCCTTGCAAAAGCAAAGCCCCCATCGTCAACAATGCCCGCCCCCACGGATTCCCCTTCCCCGGATATGAAGCTGAAGCCTTGCCTCTTCATACATGGGTGATGTCCGCTCTATCACGATCATGCGAGGGTAATCGAAGCAGACAGAGGGGCTGAATTCCCAATTCTTGCTCCTCTTTCAGACCAGTTCCTCATATTCATCCCTCAGTTCCCTCCTATTCATCCGTTCTTTTTCCTCACCTGAATTTCTTTCGTTTTCCTCACTCCACCTCTGTTTCCACAAAAAAATTTCCTTTCACGTCTTTTATTTCGACCCCGTATCATCTATTGTACGTTCCATCTGATAGATCGGAACCCCATCGCCCGCGTGGGATCATCCGTAGCAGGGGAAGCTGGCAAGCCATGGCCTCGACGACACCAGGCTAGATCAGACGACAAACGACGCCACCACAATTGAAAGGGAAAAAATCCTATTCTACAGAGACACGGTTATAAAATATTGTTTGTTTTACAAGTAAATATATGTTTTGTCAGAAATCTAACTTCGTCACCGATTATCATTCGAAAGAAGAGTATATGAACAAAATTTTGATCTGAAACGTCCTCCAGAAATATATGCTTTTTTAAATTTGTATCTTTTTCATGTTCGTTGTAACTAAGGTAATAGTTTAATCCAACTGAGATACATTTGAAAGCAAAGAATCCATGCATTAGATGACATTTGGAACAGAAGTAAGTTTCGTTACTTTATTAGATCGAGCAATAGAATTTAATACTAAATTCAACCTGTTGTTATTGTTATGTAATTATTTCCATTTTCGTACATAAAGCTTTGAGTCTATGTGATTTTTGCTACTTAGATTTGGAATTTGTCTTTAATTTAATTTAAAACAAATAATAAAAAAGAGATCATTTGATTATGGTGAAAGATATTCACTTAATCTGTAAGTTTGTTTGAGTCAATGTTATATTTGATAAGAGTGTGGGATTATGATTTCTAGAATCTTACGCGAGGTAGTTAAGTTACTCATTAAGATATAATATACAAAGTAATTCCTAACTAATATAGTAAAAATTCTGTCAAAACATACCATTTTAATTTTTTACATATTATACACAACCAACGCAGCGAAACACGGGCTTTTGTACTAGTGTATGTTTACAAATAGGTGCAGCAAAGTGCACCCGATAAAGGCCATGCTTACATCAAAATAATATTAAATATTAGTAGGCATACTTAACTTTAAATTGTCATTGACTTTAATTGTAATTTTCTATGCCAGCCTATTTAGCGAATTGGATTTACAATTTCATAATATTGAATACACGTACAAGCACATATTTTTATTTAAATTTTTGTGTGCTTCACAGTAACTTTCTAGTTCTACATATATAACTGTAATAGCAGAATTTCGGAGGAGCACCAGTATAAAAATTCTTATGATTTAGTTATATCTATTTTCATTACTATAGCCAACAAACTATAGGCAGCTTGGGATGCAAACGGGTAAAAATGTATCTGTGTTTGATCTGCCACACTACAAGAAACTTGACTTAAAGGCAACAAATAATTTAAATATATGTTATCATATCTTCTGATATTAAAGATATGACAATGGTTATTATTCATTGTCAAATCATATTGTGTATTTTTTATTAGCAACAAGTCATATTCGTTGTTAAAGGTCCATATAATAATAATTTTTCGTTGAATTATTCATTAAAATTTACACTAATCTTTGTCAAATTCAGCAACGATTAAAAGAAAATTCACGGAACAATCATTGTTATATGATTCATTGCGTGGAATATAGCAACAAATATCATTATTCGTTGTGAATTTAAAGAAGTAAGCAATGAATAATATTCATTGTTATATATTTAACTACGAAAGATATGACATCGAATATTAAATTATATTACCTTAAGTCACTTTTCTTGTACCATCATGCTCATTTTATAATAATTTTGACATATGTATCCATATCCATTTTAATATGAATATGGATAAGGATATCACTTTGATATCCGTAAACATTCGTATCCACATATTTGCTTTCATACATAAATATTATTGCAGATTTATTTTTAACTACATATAACATAATTCTATACCTTCTTTCACCATATTTGGTACAATTATTATGATATAAGTACATCTACTATATTTATATCGTATGTATTTCGTCCAATAATCATTTCAATACATGTATATTTAAGAAAATCTATGGAGTATTCTAAGATGAATGGTATTCGATCATATTCGATCAGTATCCTTTCACATCCATATATGTATTTTAAAATGTCAATATGTGCATCGCATCCATATTTAAAAACATATAAAGATGGAATTTTTACCCCACAAACTCTGTAAACATTATAAATTACCTTCTCGATCTTTGAAACAACATAATTCTCTCTTTGATCCCGTAAACTTGCTAACTCTTACACCATGAATCCTGCGGTTAATCTGTTTGAAGTTCGGAGGGGTTCTTGAGGTGATTTACAAGATAAATGGATAATTACATTATGCAAAAGATCGTGGAGTTAATTTAACAAGTTTCACGAGTTCGTAGGTGAAAATCCCTATAGGGTTCGTTTGGTTGCAGGGTTGGATTGGGTTGGATTGAGGTACCCCTGTGAATAATAAACTGTGAGGAGGATTGAGATGTTTGGATGGAGGGGTATCCCGGGTTGGGCCAAGCCAACCCTGCAACCAAACTAATAAAGATGAGGCAACACGTATTTGCATCTATAATAAACACCGAGCAGTTTTCTCTAGCTGTCAGCGGGCCTCCTCGGTCCTATTAAAGGACAACTTGGCCATTGGCGTTTATCATAAATTAGATTCCTGTATTATAGTGGATTTAGATCCTCACCGTCGATGGGACATTGATCATTTGCCGTAGACCATTGACTTGGAAATACTCCTCATCCTCACTACCGAGTCGTCCTAAGGCTATAAACGAATGCATATCCCCTTAGTCTTCACAGGACTTCGCCATCTTACTCTATCCATTTCCTTTCTTGCGGAAACGAAGATGTGGTCGAGGAAGTGCTGCTCTTCTTCTTCGTCATCATCTCCTCCTCTGGTGGTTCTAGACTTCTGGTAAGGCCTCCCTCAACACCATTTAACGTTTCCTCGTCGTTTCACCAGTACCATTTGTTTGCGAAGATGGTTCAGATATGTTAATTAATCAAGAAGATAATATAGTACTAAATGCAGCGATATGTGCACTTTCATTTGAATAAAAGAAAGTACCGGTGTAGTAGTAGTATACTATAATAAAATTGAGTTATAGTGACATTTTTTTAAAATCCGTCACTAAAATCATCAGTTGTTAAATATATAACGACAATATTACTTGCGGGAAAGGATTTTTTATACTTGAATTTAGCAAAGAATATCATATATGTTGCTATATTATTAACAACATTCCATAAATCGACCCTTATATGTTGCCTTTTTTTCCAGAATTTTAACTAATCGTCGTTAAATTTTGTACTCAATATCATATATTAGAAGGGTAATTATATCATACTCACTATTTATAAGCACAATTAAGATCATGTTTAAGTGTTAAGTAAGTATGTTTCGTATTCTTTCGTTACATTAAGAACACGGTATCTAAAAATGAGTCGAAATAAATTCACGTATCTATATAATATGAAATTAATAGATGATGATGGACAAATAGGCTTAAAAAGAGATATTTTTAAATAGGGCCATCTAACCCATGGTCCATGGCCCAGGCCTCAATAGATATGTATGTATATAAACGGGCTGGTATAGCTGAATATCGGGTCTGTCAAGATCCGATTAACTGCAGTTACATAAACCCACCCCGCTAACTACGGTTCCATAAACCCAGCCCCCACCACCACGGTACCACACCACCTCGCGCGTACCGTAACGATCCTCCCCAACCCTAAAACAACCCCCCTCCCCCTCCTCCCGCCTCCCACCCATACGCGATCGGCTGCGTGCTATGGGAAAGGTTAGCCCGCATCAGCATACTCTTCTTCAATCCATGATTCGTGGATTCGTTGGCATCTTCCCAGGCAGAGGGGATCATCGGTAGAGGAGGGTTATCCAGATTGTGATTGTTGTTTTAATTTCTTCTTATTTTCGGAAGGATTGGATTGCTGTGTATTCTTTTTATTATTTATTTTTTGCTTATTCTTACCCGATTTCATCAGGATTTTTGAATTATTACGATATACTTATCTATAATCAAATTTTCAATCCGTCAGTATATATTCAGATCCACCTGCGATTGATGCTCGATTCCAGGTACGTCAA
Source organism: Ottelia alismoides (assembly GCA_037367405.1). Classification (NCBI taxonomy): domain Eukaryota; kingdom Viridiplantae; phylum Streptophyta; class Magnoliopsida; order Alismatales; family Hydrocharitaceae; genus Ottelia; species Ottelia alismoides. The sequence continues at coordinate 195,146 of JAZKJV010007375.1, read as the reverse complement.
TCATCAAATTGTCGAATATATGTTGGATCTCCATGTCCAGAGTAATTAAATATCCAATTTTGCTTCTTTTAATGAGGCATCCTCTGTCCATGGAGACGCCGGCCCGAAAGCCCTCTAAAATTCCTCTCTAGGGTTTTTTACACTGCACCTTTCCTGTTTTTTTTAAATTACACTTTCTCCTTATAATTATTATTACAAACTTCACGATATTATAGTGTAGTATAGATGTATAAGAGTGATTACAAAAGGAGACAACTGTGAATTTTTTTTCCAATATACTACTTCTACCATTAGATCATTTAAGTGGGTTTACAAATGTGAAAAAGTTAGTGATATAAGTATTGGTGAAAGAATGGGAAGAACACACGTGTAAAAAGCCCCTACTCTATAATATACTTTATAACGTAAAAAAGAAACACTTCATGTAAAAAATAAGGGGTTTTATTACTTGTGCACTTCTTAACTTTTGCAGTATTAGATATTTTCCTCTTTTTGGTAATATTAGTTGTGCCTTGAGTGCTTATAAAGTTCACAATTCCGTCCTTCCGTTAATGTAAAGTAAGCGTATAACTGATATTACAAAAAGGTAGAACTATGAATTTTGTAACAAGTGAGGAGCACAAGCTGCACAACTGATATTACAAAAAAGAGAGGATCATAATTGATATTGTAGGAGTTAAAAATGACACAAGTGATAAAAATACAAAAAACAACCGTTGATTTTGGTTTTATATAAAATGGAAATGGTACTATGAGCTTACTTCAGTGACTCTATAAGCTTTTGCTTGTCTATTTCGATAGCAATCACATGTCTTGTGTTATATATAGAATCCAAATGCTTACGCGAATCGTGAATTTTTTTGTTCTACTAGAGGTGGCATTGATATTCATGGTCGTAAATTGAACGGATTGATAAAAAAACTTTGATGTTTTGAAATATTTCTTGAAGTCTCAAATAGCAACTATTGGTCTATCAAAATCGATCATGTGAAATGGTATCTTTTGCAGAGTATGATTGGAGTTTTTTTTCAAAATTGACATTTGTTGCTTAAAATAGTTTCATGCCTCATGCTTTTGGGATATCTACTTAGTCTTTTTTACTAACTTAATCGGATTCATGCAAAAAGCAATTTCCCTCAAATTGTAACAAGTATATGAGGTTAAAAAGTTGGAGAATATGATCACTTGAAAGCAAGGAATTTACTAAGTATGAGTTTCCTATCTTCAGAAAATATAGGGGATTGTCTATTCCAATATGGGTAGAGGCGATACCCTTTGATGAGATGCTAGGCATCTCACAATAAAAAATGATATTTTGCAAATAATCCGACAATAAGCTACAAATTAATTAAAAACATCAATCAAACAATATTTGTGATGTTTTTTTAACGTGGATTAACTCTAGTGTGAGTGACAATGGGGAACTATTCCAAACTTGCTATGGTCCAACATCTTGTAAACTTTCCATGTAGTAGTATCTTTGTCATCACATCTACATCGTTGTAAATTATGCGAATCATCTTAAGTTCAAGTTGCTAGAATTCAAACATACTTAATGAAACTCACATCTATGTGTTTTCCAAGATGTATGCTATTGTAAGTGTCATAGTAGACGGGATTGGCGGAGGTTGTGCCTTGCGCTTTATAGCAAACGATAAAAAAAATCCGGATCAAATCTATTAATAAACCCATCATGTGGATGAATGACAATAAAACTCTTAAACCCAAGAACCACATGATAGAAAATTTTTCTATGACATTCCACGCACCACAGTAGATTAGGGATTGTATTTATTTTGAGTCACAACAATCTCTAGCGGAAGCGGCCTCTTATCGTACGTTCGATCCTGCGCAGGTTGTAGGTATATGTGACAATGGGATACATCTCTCTCACACTATCGAGATGCCTTGCTTTGTCTTACCACAAATCCAAATTGATTGCTGGGGGATCTTCTCCATGCTCCTTGTTGTGGAGGATGTCATCCAAAGTCTTTACTCAGTAAGCACATGAGCTTCTCCTTCACGACCTTCGTAGATTGGAGAAGGGTAGATGGATTGTCGAGAGGAGTTGAGAGAGGGCGATGGTGTAATTAATAATTATAGAGGATTTCTAAGGTAAATATGAAATTACTCATGGTTATGGGTGTAAATATTCCTAATAAAAATGGGAGGCAACAAGACTATTATGGATGTCAAGCTTATTTTATATAGAGATGGTGGTTGCCACCAATATGATCAAAGTCCAACACTATGTAGTTAATGTCAATTTAATTGGAATCAATTTCTGTTGATTAATTTATATTCGAATATTACTCTAAATGAACCAAAATACAGTGAATAAAATTCACGTAATTGATTCTTGGAAATATGTGAATCAACTTATGCATCTGCCTATTAAGTCGGTGATACACATATCTTTCCCTCTTGTTATCTCGACTCAAATTTCTTGAATACTGATGCCCTATATAAACTTAATCCATGATTAATGTAAATGCAATCCTCGTGACTTTTCATGATTCAGTGATATGTTGATATCTTTATTCATGACTCGGATGTCGGAATCAAGGATAATGCTAATTACGAATAAAGATATCCCGATCCACATTTAATATCCTCTTATTGTGCAGTAAATGCAAATACTTGGATATATGGTTAGAGAGATCGCATAAACCATGTATTACGACTGAATAACTGCTAATGTTATCCGACAAGTGCGACGGATATTGACCCACATTGTTAATCAATATGAACTCTTTTAAATCAATCTCCAAACCATTTGGTGCTTGATTCCATTCACTAAATTGAGTTTTAATCCAATCCAAATATCTTTCAACATGTCTTAAGCCGAGCCACAAAATCCATCCCTCTTCATTATTCCAACAAAATGGAAGTATCACGATATACGATCCATTATGATCGCACCGACCTCAATGATTTCAAATACTCATGCATCTTACATACAAGATACTTGGATAACTCGAATTATATGCTGCCACATTTCTCCACCTCCTTCTAGGGTTGAGTGAAAAATATGTCAAGATCATAGGACAATAACATCAATCATATGCTTTTCAAAAGTACATATTAATATTCTTGAATTCTTACAATGCTTTCAAAATAAATTCACCATCAATACAATTCTTCTTACCACAATGTCTCTTGAGTGAGTTGTATATTGTAATTTAATATATATGAACCTATGAACCTTTTGAGAGATCACACATCTCATATGCCCAAATAATACACTAGCTTACTACTATATAGACCTTACCAAGTAATCAACCTAGTGGTATGACAAATGTATGTAATTAGACATATAGTTCTCTCTCTCTCTCTCTCTCTCTCTCTCCCTCCAATCAAAGGATCATTACCCATCCTATTGCAGTCTACTAGACTTCATCTATCTTGATATTGTCAAGATAACTCTTTAACTTGACTTCTGACAACCCTGAAACTCTATTCTTATGTAGAGGATCTGCTCAAAAGTATCAAATGAACATCATTCTACGAAGAAGTACCATCTCGTACGAGACTAGAGATCACATTTAATGAAATAAGTAATGCCAAAGCATAATCAATAATCAACTCAAAAACATAAAAAATATTAAGTGAATCAATCAAATATACGTGGAATCCTACTATGTAAAGCAATAGCAATAACAAACCCTTTTTCCACAAATAAGTAGGGTCAGCTACATGGATTTTCTGCCTCCATTCATTTCTATTTTTGGTTATTCTCGGGTTCAAATCCATACAACTAAGATCCCTTCGGATAATATCATTCCAACACTTCTTGGGCCTTCCTCTCCTTCTCTTAACCACCTCAACATCCCAAATATCGCATCTTCTAACTGGTGTATCAACCAACCTCCTTTGCAAATGGTCAAATCAAATTAAAAGATTTTCTCTCATCTTACCCTCTATCGGAGTTACATCAAATTTCCTTCTGATCATATCATTCCAAATATGATATTTCTGCATATTACCACACATCCACCTTAACAATTTCGTCTATGCTACTGTCATTCTCTACATGTGTCTATGATTCACAGGTCAACATTATGATCCATAGAGTATAGCAGGTCTCATGTTTGTTTTGTATAACTTTCCTTTGACTTTCGAAGGAATTTTCTTATCACAAATAACAGAGACTCCCCTCCACTTTAGCCAACCTGCATTTACACTATGAATAACATATCCATCAATTTCCCCATCTTGTAACAAAATAGATGACAAGTATCTAAAGGAAATTTTCTTTTGAATGTGATCGTCTCTAGTCTTCACCTCAAGTCCTTCGCCGTTATTTCTATCAAATGTGCACTCCATATATCCAGTTTTTGCCCTACTTCTAAGGCATGTCTCCAACTTCTCACTTACTCCATTTCTTGTCTCATTAATCAACACAATATCATATGTGAACAACATACACCACAAAATAACAATCCTGAGTGTGACTAGTCAATTCATCCATAATCAAAGTAAAAAAGAATGAACTCAAAGTTAAACCTTCATGCAGATCGATGTTAATGTTAAAATAGTCAGTCTTTCCAGAGTGGATCCTTACATAAGATGAAACCACATCAAACATAACATTTATAAGGTTAATGTATAGGACATGCATTTACAAGTCCATAAACTTCTAGAAATACTCATCCACAATCACTGATTCTTGCTCTAGACAAGCAAACTCCTTCGTGTTGATCTCTGTTTACTAAACTAATTACTAATTGTTCAAGAGTTTCACATAATATTCCTAATTCCAAGTCTCTTTAGACATTGTTTGGTAGCCATCTACCATCATGAAGTTGAAACAACAAGGGCCTTCCTAATAAACACCGCATTGAACTCCTTATAAATGTGAGAGCATGCATTAGTGGGGAAACTGTTAGTACATAGGCACACATATGTTGGTGATAACAAAACTTGTGTGCACAGTTTGTAGCTAGGTCAAGAGCAGGAGTACTGCTGGATCATGAACAAGCTCAAGCTGAGGAACTCAAACATAAGTAAAGAAGACGCTAAGAAGATGAGAGGTATTCAAGGATATGTAACTTCAACTCAAGGTCAATGTTGGATCTCAAGCTCAAAAAGAAGAAGTCTTTTCTTTTATTAAGTCATGATTCTTGTAATTGTCTTAGAATGTAAAAGACCTCAAATCATGCATATTACATTTTAGTCCTTTGACTTTGACTTTCAAGTCAATGATTCAAGATGATCGATCAACCATTTACACCCAATCAATCAACTCTAATCGATCATTCCCCTCTTATGATCTATCAATATTTGAACTACAATGGTTATATCTTTGATCGATCAATTTTGATCCTCGATCTATCATCTCTTGATTCTGATTGATCACCTAAATCTCCATGATCGATCATTTGATTATAATAGATCATTTTCGTGTTTTGATCGATCATATTCCATCTAACGAATATTTTTAAAGCCGATTTTGTTCCCGATTTGTTCAAAACGACTAGTTTCTGAGAACCAACGCCTATAAAGTCTCTACACCTATATAAATAGGACCCAAAACCTTATTCTACAACACGTACCAAGATCAACAAACTCTCTCTACTTTCCACTCTTTACTTTGAAAGAAAGATCGAAGAGCTATTTTCTGTTGAGTTCTTCATTTTGATAGCTCTGATTCTCTACAAATCACTTTAAGCGTGCTCCTTTCTCTGTAAGATTGTTTTATGTTTGCCTCTTATTATTTATTGCATATTTACTTTGTTATTGAAGTTGTTTGGCTTGTTAACTCGTATATGGTTTTGAGTTGTCTGTGTAAACAATTTATGTTGTAAACGGTCGAGTTGATTGTGCAATCAACTCAAGTTGTAATAAGGTTGAGTTGTCTGTGTAAGAAACTCGATCTAGTGGTTAGACATGTGTGAGTCAGGTTGAAAGCTTGAGTCTGGAGACTTAGACCTTTGTTTTTACCCAGGAGGGTTTCTGCGTTAAATACTTGTGCACTTGTGGTTTGCTTGTTTATATAAAGATTAAAAGTGCTACGTGACACTATTGTTGTTTGAGATTATTGTTTGCAATGATCTAGGTCATAAGTTCAATCCAACCTCAATCTTCATCAAGTATCTGAGCGGGATACAGAAAATCGGCAATAAAGTCCATTCACAGTGAATATATCCTTGACTACTTTCGCAATTTAGTCCTCTCTAGGCTTCTCATCTTTATCGAAGCACTCAACTCTAACATAGTGTGGAAAGATGCACAGAAATAAGATTGCAAGTTCTCATGGGTAATCACCCAATTAAGTGATAATCTTATCGTTTCGCTCTCCGCTACTTTTCAATTTTGATATTTTTGTTTGTCTCTTAATCTACAAAATTTTTCTCTCATCCCTTTGGCTTTTCTTCTTAGAATTCTTCTCAACCTAACTCCTTTAACTTTATTGCCACAGTAAGTCTTTTGTCCCATACTACAATACTTATTAAGTTTCTAGTAGTGTCATCATAGATTGGACCATGTCTTAAATGATAAAATATCGAGAATCATACAACAATAACAAAGCTTTTTCCTACATTAAGTAGGGTCCATTACAAGAATTTTTTTACCTCAATTTAGATCTATCTTGTCATTCTCGGGCCTAGATAAAAAAAACAAAGATCCCTTCAGATTGTCTCATTCTAATACTTCTTGGACCTTGCTCACCCTCTCTTAACCGGCTTAACATCCTAAAACTCGCATCTTTCAACTGGTGCATCAACTAACCTCTTTTGAAAATGACCAAACCATGTTACGTGATTTTCTCTCATCTTATCCTCTATCAGGGCTACACCATCTTTCCTTCTGATTGCAATATTTCGAATCCAATCTTTACATGTATGACCACACATCTCCCTTAGTATTTTTATTTATGCTAATGTTATTCTATATAAACGTCTGTAGTTCACAGACCAACATTAAGATTAATATAGCATAGCTTATCCTACAGCTACTTTGTAAAACTTTTCTTGATTTTCAAAGAAATTTTCTTATCAGATAGAATAGTAAAGGCTCCTCTCCACTTTAGCCAACTTGAATTTATTCTATAAGTAATATCTCCATCGATTTTCCATCATGTTGTAAAATAAATCCCAAGTATATAAAGGAATTTTTCTTCTGAATATTATTATCACCAATCTTCACCTTGATTCCTTCACCATTGCCTCCATCAAATGTGCACTCAATATGGTCAGTCTTAGATCTACATATACAAAATCCTTTAGTCTCTAATGCATGTCTACAAACCTCAAGCATACAATTTGCTCCACCTCTAATCTCATCATTAGGGAATAACATACATCAATGTATCTAGTCCTTAATGTAACTAGTTAACTCGTCTTAATCAAAGTAAAAAAGAATGGACTCAAAACCTAACCTTGATGCAGACCAATGCTGATGTCAGAATAGTCAATCTTCCAAGACTAGATCCTTACACAAAATGAATCCCCATTATACATATATTTTATAAGGTTAATGTACTAGTCTTGTACTTTTCTCTTCTCCTAAACTCTTCATAATATCTCCAGTGAGACTGAATCATAAACCTTCTCTAAATTAATAAAAATCATATGAAGGTTCTTTCTTTTGGCTTTAAATCCCATTGTTCTCCTCAACAAGTAGAAGTCTTCAATATTTGAGCGACTTGGCATGAATCTGAATTGGTTTTCTTTTATTCTAGAAACGTGTGTAAACCTTATTTTGATCACACATTCCCAAATTTATATACTATGACTCATCAACGCGATACCTCTATAATTCGAAAATTTTTGAATGTCTCCTTTTTTCTTGTAAAGAAGCACCACGATGCTTTTACTTCATCCCAAAATTCAAATAATTTTGAATACTTCTCCTCCATTCTTCAAGCAAATTCTTGCTTCTCCAAATAATATTAAATAAATTTGTAAGTCAAATCAAACCACGTTCACCTAGAACTCTCCATACTTCCATAGAACTGTCATCAGGTCCTACACCTTTCCCATGTTTCATAACCTTTAAATACTCCTATACTTCCTTCCTTTGTGTTCATTTATAGTTGCATGATTCAAGCAACTTTCACCACTGGCTAGATCTCCCAAAGTGATCTCTCTATTTCCTTCCACAATGAAAAGCTTATGGCAATACTGCTTCCATATAGTGTATATATACCCTTCTGAATAACAAAAATGTGCTCTTCCTTATCCTTCACATTTCATTTGACAAAGATCTTTGATCTTTATTTCTCTTGCTTTAGTGAATCCGAATATATTCTTCTAACCCTCCTTAGAGTCATTTTGTACAAAACTACATCAAACAGAATGTCATTTGATGAATTTTTGTATGAGTCATCATTATTCACTCACCTTTTATCTTAGTCAAAATCAAAATAATCTCTCAGTATTGTTTAAAAAGATACAATATATCTAGTAAGCAAATTATCATGAACAAATAATCTGATTTGTAAATATAAATTACTCTTTTGTTAGTATTCTTCATGTTTGCTTCTTACATAAAGTTATCACACTATCAACTTCTAATCTAAATAGTGTTACATGATCCAATTCCATTGAAGAGATCAATTTTAAAAAAATCTACTTAGTTTGGTTAAAAGTTGCACAACATCAACTTTAATGACACATCGAATAGCTAAAGGAAAATAACATGCATATAAACATGACAATCATGACTTTTTTGTCTACTAGTCTTTTTTTGCTTCATTTGTATATAAAGAAAATTATCGCATACTTTAATTTTATAAGGAATCTGAATAATCGCTCTCACATCATTAGATAATGAATAAATAGCACTAGACAATGTTATCTTTTTCATTTTATGATTCAATCAGTTGTAGTTCATGTCGAATACCATTTTGCACAAAATCGTGTATGGCTCGCAAACTATCCTTCGCATTACTGGAAAAATTTAAATTCCATGAATATTTTCTATATATGCATCACGTCTAAATTAAAATGAATTTGTAAGCTTTTCCAATTCGATCATTCTTGAGAAAAAATACTTTATTTTTGCCAACCTCCAAGATTTTTCTCTTAGATCTACAATCTAAGCTAAAGTTCCCAAGATTTTGTTATTCTTACCATAAATTTTTTTGATGGTCGAGATAAGTTAATTCGACATTCGAATGGTAAATGTTGATTTTTCATTGTTTTCCCCTTCTTCCATCTATATTTCTTATGTAAGAAAAGACAAATACTTGGATAACAATATTTCATACTTACAGAGATCCATGTAGAGTTTGTTATGTCCATAGTATTCCACTTCGATAAGTCAGTGTATATTGGAAAATCTTTAATAGTCCATACAATATATCACGCATCATAAATAGTTCCTTCTTAATTGCATCATACATTTGAACTTAGGTAATTTGAGTTCTTCAACTAAAAGCTGCATGTATACATCTAATGCATATTTTGGACCTTTGGAACCAGGAATTGTCATCATCATAAATGTTGATTTGATTGGCATCCATGGTGGAAAATTATAAGTAGTAAGCATGTATGAACTTATAGACTAACTTGTACACATTTTCAGATGGTTAACAACCATTAGATACAAAACTCAATCGGATGTTTCTATCTTCTTCAAGAAAAAGGAAAATCTTTTTTCAAAATTTATCTACTCTTCTATATCAGACGGATGTCTCATAAGATTGTTCACATTTTTTATGATATTACTATGCCATATCATTCATTTCACAACTTTTTCAGATGAATAAAGAAATTATAACATTTGTATAAGAAGAAAAACTGTACCATCTTCTCGTATTTATTTTTCTTGGAAATGTCATCCATATTTTATATTTTACAAATATTGCATTTTAGTTCCAAATTTACAAGCATTGTATTACATCAATCTTCATGTAATCTAGTCCCACTAATAAAAAACATGATTTTATATCATTCCAATCTTTTGAAAACTTATATGGATTATTTATTATTCTTCTATTGAAAGGCAAAATATCAGACATTAATATAATTATACAATGATTTTTCATTTTCATCTTGAACATCTCTGATATAAATCTCAACCATGTTATTGTAACTCCTGAAGCTAAATAAGCTTTTCGCATATGTTAAAATCTCTCGAAATTTATTACCAATAACTTCATTAGGTCTATTAGTTGCAAACCTTTGTATATCATCTAAAATTTCAAAAAAAATCCATGATTATCAATCTGCATTAAATCTCTATCATCCTCCACTTCATTTTATAAAAGTATATGTTGTACACATTCTCCATGATATGTTTTATTTGTGTAATGTAATATCTAGTTTTTTAAATGTAGAAAAATAATGTAATATGCGATGCTCATATACTCTGTCTTGATTATTGCTAAGAGTGTTCTTACGGCTTGTGTATTTTATCAACTTCACCTCCAACAATAATAGACACCCTTTCACATTGAAATGACCAACCAAGAAATATGTCACATCATTATTATATTTTAGACATTAATCAAATCTTCTATTTATAAAAAATAATACTCCTTTGGTTCAACATGCGGAGGCATTATCCCTAATCACAAAAAGACAAGCATCTACGACCATAATCGATTCTCTCATAAACCCTACATATATAATAAAAAAGAGCCCGACACTCATTAGGTTATCATTTGTTTATATTTCCACTTCTAGCATGTAAGGCATGTGTGACAGTACATAATATTGGTTTGTGCTAATGTATATGGAGCCTCTCTATATATGAACTCAAGGTTACATTGTATATACTAATACATGTTAAAGCACTACTCTAGTTAGATGTAAGAACTAATACTGATATCTCAAATCATATACTCGTATTGGGTGTTCCCAAGAAATGAGTGATGATCAATGTACGTATACGAACACTCATATAATAGTAGGAGACCACAATGGCCTTTTGTTTTTCCCCTTTAACTTTTTTGCGTTCATAGTGCTATACATATTGCACTAGGATTTATTATTTATTTTTACTTGTTGTATCGACATAAGTTCCACATGTTGGTATATGTTTTTGTTTTAGTGCTTGGTTTTGTTTGAAGCATATTGGAATACATCTATCATAACATTAATAAATATAAAATTCATTGCTAAACTACACTTAAATGCGACTAGAAGTCACCATGCTCAAATGCACTACTCACACACATTCAAGCTACCATCTAATAACGTGTTCAACTAAGCATTTTAAATTGGTTAAAATGTTAAAAAAATCTCAAGATTTTTTGACTAAGTTAGACAAAACTCTAAGAAACCATAAAAAATGTAGATTAACCTTAAAGCTAGAGTTTGACACAAAAGTGAACATAAAACACAATAGAATAAAGCATATTATTTTATTGAAACATTGTCCGACATAAGATTAATAACACTAGCAAATCTAATGGTGTGTTTGGTTGTCGGGTTAGCCCGGATTAAATTGGGAGAGGATAAACCGTTTTTGTATTTTGGTATTTGGATAGATGGTTAGGGGTTGAGTGGGTTTGTTGTGATGTGATTGTATTAAAGTTTGAAAAGTGAGTAGTTATTATGATGTGATTGTATTGAAGTTTGGAAAAGTGAGTAGAAGTTGAGTAATTTATAATTTTTAGATATGATGATATAATAGTATTTTTTGATGGAATGGATGAAAGAAGAATGATTTATTTAATGTATAAAAAAGATAGGAGAAGCGGATCCGACAAGTGAGAGAAAGGATGAGTTTTGGATGGTAAACCCCCCAAGGGTAGGTTAAGATAGGAGAAGTGGATCCGACAAGTGAGACAAAGGATGAGTTTTGGATGGTAAACCCCCCAAGGGTAGGTTAACCCGAGAATCAAACGGGTTCTATACACTATAGGAAGGGCACATCAATAACAAGAAAGCAAGCATTCACCAAAATTTTAAATATCACCGAACTAAATATATAGGGCAATAGGGGGACACGAAACAAGGTGGTGGATATTACGGCATAGATCATGTCCTGGAGGAATGATGCTGGTGATGACCAAGTCATGGAGGAATGCCCAACGATTCAGGGCATGATAGATAACGCGAGGGAGAGGGACGAAGGGGGGGATGCTGTGTAAATGAGAATTAAGGGGTTATTTGCTTTGTGTTAATGATAGGACCATCGCAAACAATTATTAGTGAACCAATACCTCTGATACAAGAAATTTACGTACTGGTTCCAATTAATTAAAAGGAGATGATTTTGTAATCCATCCCAACTGATATGTGTAAATAAATGGTCGTGATCGTCCCCTCTATATGGGGAATGGGCCAGAAGGGATGATTAGAATGGCCATCTCGCATGTGTTCCTTAGGAGGGACGGGTACAAAAGGCCTTCAAAACCTTTATCCCCTCAGTCAGGTCTGTGGCAAGACAAGGGTTTTAGGAGACAATTGTCGTAACCATCCCCTCTTATCTCACTTTATCTTAGAGGAAACGATGATGACAATCATCACTTATGGAATTCATAGGGGTCGATTTCTTGTGTGCTCATCCCTATAGTGCCCCATAGAAGGGATGGGGTTTATCCTAATGTCCATATGGGAAGTTGTAGGGATGGTCAATAAATGATTGTTCCCAACACCATCATAGGTATGGTGGTTCTTTGAGACCCCCATATGGCTCTCCATATGGTATTTTTGTAGTGTATTTTCTTTTATTCTATTTTCGAAATAAAAAAATATAAAAATCAAACAAGATAAATCAAATAAAAATAAAATGAAAATCCCACATAAAAGGTAAAAAATGCATAAAAAAACTAAAAATTATAGAGTATATAATACACCATATTTACCTATATAGTACACTTACACTCTTCTACAAAATGATAGAGTTCTACAGTTAACCAAATCCAAAAAGTTCATATACAAAACTAAAAAAATATCAAAACAAAAACATCAAATAAAACCAGCCATACAATTGACTAAAAGCCAATTTCACCCCTTAGATTCCTTTAGTCAATCTACCGTCTCTTGAGACTGCCAATCCCGACTTGACTGCTTTACATCTTTATAGGCGTAAAAATATAAATTCTTGTTTGAAAAACTATCATGTGAGTTACAATGAGTTGACATTAAAAATCATCTCTTAAAACTCATAAAAACATGGTTTTAAAATGGAAGCAAATGTATTCATGTCACTTTTCTACTACTCTATTTAGAAAAATTCAAGAGATCCAACACTTTTCTAAGTTAAGGTACTTGCTTTGGATTTTTCCTCCCAAGTTTCTTCCCAAAGTATAGCATTTCTTCTTTAGTCTAGTTTTCACATTGTACTCATTTATTTTTCTCGCAACCTATTGTGATGGATTCTTTTTGTCATTGATGATTTTAGTGATCCAATTACCAAGTTTTTTTTAATTTTTTTAAAAAAAGGCCAGACTTTTTTTCTTGTGAACATGCAACATCTCAACATCTGAAAAGGATGTTTTGTCATCCACACTCTATTCAACTTCCTCATTTTTTTGAACTTGGAGAAGCTATCCCTCCATTCAAGTGTGTTCTTCAATATTTCCTCGTGGTAATGATAATCACACACATATAGCGAAATTTCAAGTTCTTGCAAAAGGCATAGCCTGAGTGTAATGAAACCTTATTGGTCAAAATCCCCACATTCTCCCCTCTATATTGCCCTCCAATCTCTTTACTACTTCTTGCCAATCTTTCTCAACCAAAATCAACCCTAAATATGCAATTAGTATGCTTTCCAGTTCTTTTACTTGATTTTGGGAGTCTCTAGAATGACCTCATTTGCAATTAGATTTATACTCTTGTTAATCCCTTACCATGATGCACTCGAGTCACTAAGAATACTGTAACGTCTCGGGCTTAGGTCCCCGGTTCGTTATCGAGGAAAACTGGCCCTGACAACTTGGTAGGTTCGTGCCCAATTGAACCCGTTGGCAATCACCCAAAATGCTTAAGCCCAAGTTATCAAGTAGTAGTCCCCATCACTTATATACCACACCCACTCCTTGTGAGTTTTACGTATTGTACTATGTTTGGGGTTGGGGTGTTGCAACCTCCCCCACTTATATTCGCAAAGTCCTCGTTGCGACATGGCACATCACTTATTCCCAGTGACAGTGGCGGCTGCACGCTCCGGGTAGCATTTTCCTCCAACCTCTTTGTAGGGGTGGCTCCACCACTCGGGTAGCCCTTTCCACTATCAGTGGAAAATTGGCTCTAATACCTTGTCGTAACACCTTCTCAATCAATGCCGAACGAATTTGCAATCCAGCAACAAAAATATCATGGTTCCCATCTATAAAAGGCTTCCACTGAACAAAATCTTCGACAAGCTTCCATTGCAATTTCATGCAAGAAAACTTAGCTTCCCATTTTCTATTAAGTGCGTCTCCTACTGCATTAGTTTTTCATGGATGATAGTCCAAGGAAAATTCATAATCTTTCAATAGTTCCAGCCATCTCTGATGTCTCATATTCAAGTCCTTATGAGAGAAAACATATTTAAGGCTCTTATGGTCTGTAAGCACCTGAAATTTCTCTCCATACATATAGTGCCTCCATAACTTCAAGGCAAAAACAACTGCGACTAGCTCAAGATCATGAGTAGGATAATTTCTCTCATGAATTTTCAATTGCCGAGATGCATAAGCCACAACCTTATCATGTTGCATTAGAACGACACCAAGTCCTGACCCTGAAGTATCAGTATGCACTGTGAAACCTCCAGTACCCGAAGGAAGTGTCAAAATTAGAGCTGAAGTCAACATGCCTTTCAATTTTTTGGAAGCTCTCTTCACATTGCAGACTCCAGATGAACTTAGTTTCTTTCCTCATCAATTTCGTGAGAGGTAAAACTATCTTTGAGAAGTCCCGAATGAAACGCCTGTAATAACCAACCAAGCCCAAAAAGCTACGAACTTCTGTAACTGTCTTTGGTTGGTTCCAGTTCAGAACTGCCTCGACCTTTGATGGATCAACAGATATTCCATCTTTCGATATGACGTGACCAAGAAATATCACCTTATCAAGCCAAAATTCACATTTTGAGAATTTAGCATAGAGACAGTGATGTCTCAGAGTCTCTAACACTGTCCTCAAGTGTTCCTGATGCTGCTTCTTATCAATAGAATAGATAAGGATGTCGTCGATGAAAACAATGACAAACTTATCAAGGAAATCACGGAATACCCTGTTCATGAGGTCCATGAATGATGCAGGTATGTTGGTTAATCGGAATGGCATTACTCGAAATTCACAATGCCCATACCTTGATCTGAAGGCAGTCTTTGGAGCATCCTCTGCCTTGACTCTTAGTTGATGGTAACCCGATCTTAAATCAATTTTTGAAAATACAGCAGCCTTTTGTAATTGATCGAGTAGATCATTTATTCGAGGTAAGAGATACTTGTTCTTGACTATGATCTGATTCAGAGCTCGATAATCAATGCATAGTCTAAGTGTCCCATCCTTCTTCTTGACAAAGAGTACATGAGCACCCCATAGGGAGATACTAGGATGAATAAAGCCTTTCTCAAGAAGATCTTCAAGCTGCTTTTTAAGCTCTACTAACTCTTCCGGAGCCATGCGATATGGTGGCTTAGAGATAGGAGGTGATCCCGGCATGACTTCAATAGTGAAGTCAATCTCTCTATGAGGAGGTAAACCAGGAAGGTCTTCAGGTAAAACATCGACATACTCCCGAACAATGGGCACATCCTCAACAGGAACATGTTGAGCTTTTGTTTTCACCACACTGGCAAGAAACACCTTGCAACCTTTTGACAACATTAGGCTTGCCTTCAATAAGGAGACAAACATCTGCTTGATGGGTCTCTTAAAATCCTTGAATTGGAATTTAGATTCCCCTGGCCCACATAGTAGGACTTTCTTTTCTCTACACAGAACCTGTGCATAGTTCTCATAGAGACAATCCATTCTTAAAATGACATCATAATCTGTCATTTCTAGGATGACTAGATTTACAACTAATTGTTTATTCTCAATCTCAATTGGCACCTCATGCAAGAAGAACCCACAAGTACCAATTTCCCCAACAGGTGAAGAAACAGATAACATAAATGTCATCTCAGCAGGTTGTAAATAGAGCAACCTAGAAAATCTACTTGATATAAACGAATGAGAAGCTCCTGGATCATAAAGCACTCTAGCCATGAAACCAGAGACGAGAAGTGTACCTTCTACAACTTGACTAGGATCCTCTGATTGCTCGGTTGTGATGGAGTACACTCGTTCCATGATCTTCTTTTTCAGATCTGCATTCCTCTGCCTATCATCTGTCTGCTTCATCTTCGGGCAATCGCAGATGAAATGACTCTTCTGTCCATATTTCAAACATGCTCCAGTTATCTTGTAGCATTCACCCTGATGGCTTCTCGTGTAATGAGGGAAGAAGGGAACACTCGATCTATCTGAAGGATATGGAATTATCCTCAAGCGCATCACGGAAGCATGATCGTCGTATTGGATACGACGAAGGAACGACGAGTCGCACTAGTTGTTCGGTGCAGCAGAATTTAAAAAAAATTTATTCATTCGATGAAACCACATGATCCGAGAACAATTCTCAAATCGTTTCATCTAAAACCATGACAAGTATAATGCAATACCTCTTGAAGCGTGGTTGATCGAGTATTTAAGAGAAGAGACCTCCTGTCTCAAGTCCGATCGTCGGTGAGACCGCTTGCGAGCGCGGGGATGAACCGCGTTGTCCTCGCAATCCAAGAAGTTGATCCAAGCGTAGTTGCTCCTGATCTCGTCGCACGAGATCAAATGTCTCCTTCGTGAGTGTAGCACTCCAAGAAGACGGAAAACCAAAGAACGTCGAAGCGATGGTGCGGAGGCGAGAGCGTCGACGATTCTCTCCTCTAGGGTATGGTGGACGACCACCAATATTAGAGGGAGAGAGGGATGTCGTGTATGAAGAGAGAGAGAGAGGGAGAGCTCCAATAATTCATGTAAAGAGAGAGCATGGTATGCCTCTCTATTTATAGGGTTTTGGGATCCATGGATCTCAATCCATGGGACATATAAAATCAATGGGTGAGATTGATTCATGTCAATCCAATGGCCAAGATTGTTGTTGTCAAAAACAACAAATATGGATTAAAATATATTTGACAAAATCAAATATAAATTAATCCTAAATCAACCCAATTAATAAGGAGAGAAAATACATGGAGATTTCATCTCCATGTACCTTCCATGTGGACGGCAACCCTTTCCTATTTGGAATAGGGTGCAGCTCACTATTTCCATGGGGAGAGCAATCTCATGATAATTCATGAGATTGCATATCTCCATGGAAATCTCTCTTTATTTATTTGCAACAAATTTGTTGGGTTTTATTCTTCAAAAATAATTCACAATTATACTTGAGAATATTGCAATCTTGCCACGGAAAAATTGTGAATCATATTCACAACCCAAAACAACATATAATTTACATTGTCAATTAATTACACAATGTGTATCTAACACACATAATAATTAATCAACACATATAAATTATAATTAGCTCTCTCTAATACATAATAAATCACATTTATAATATATTATGAATAATTGGATATTTCAATCCACATTATTTTATCCACATTAATTAAATCACATTTAATTATATTGGATAATTTCTTCATACATTAAGATGATTAAATCACATTTAATCATGATCTCTTCATTGCTTAGATCTCATGGAATTATTCTTGAACCCTTCAAGAATAATGCAATCTCTCCACAGATACTTGGAGATAAGGACAAGACGATTGTATTGTTCCACGTATAGTGACTTGGATGTTGAGATCAAATCTCAAATCCAGATCCCATGGATCTCCCGCTGATGCTTGATCAAATCAAGACTGTAGACCTAATCTTCTCATTGCATCTGAATCTCAATCAGATCAATGTCCAGTTGATGGACTAAGATTAGGTCACTTCTCTAATGAGAGGAGTCACTAAAATCCAAACCTGTTTCATCACTCCCTCGGAATGGAAGCGTCATGGTTATACAACCGTATATGATCAAATCACCCTTCAGGTATTCCCAATACCTGTACATCCTGCATACTGGAAGACTTATGATCATTCTGAAAATAAATATCACTTTTACACTGTCATCTTCAGGGTTAGATCATTAAGTTTCTCAATCTTGGTCATTGGGATTTGGTATAGATCATATGCTTTCACAAAGCATATATCTTACCTTCAAATTCATGTCATGCTTCCAAAGCATGACGACCATGCATGGAATTTGTTCAGTCCTAATACCTCATGAGTGAGCTCATGTCTCCCGGTTCACAAGTGAACCTGTATGATCCCTTTGAGAGATCGTATTACTCATATGTCCTTACATGCACACCAGCTCGTCGGTGTATAGACCTTGGTTAGGTCATCGACCTATTGGTTTGCCAAATGTACACACTCAGATATATTGGAATACATCTATCTCCGGTAAGAGGATGCATGTCTATGTTGTGACAGTATTCAACGTAGGTCTTTGGTTATCTCGATCTCGTTAAGTCAACCCATTGACTCAACTAACCTGACACCTCCGAATCACTATTTTCGTGCAGAGGACCTGCATCAAGAGGTCAGTCAGATATCAGCCATATGAGATAGGATTTCCATCTCCTACTCAGGCTGGAGATCATCACTTAATAATCATTTTATGATGCTTAACGAGTCCTCTATCTAACACCTGAGATATTCATCCAAGCATTAGCCTCTATGATTCATCCAATGAATCAACAGTTGTATAATCATCAAGTTGGCCATGATACATAACCCTTATTGTACAGAGGGACCCTATAGTGCATTCATTCATTAATCTCAAAAAGGGAGTGAAAAATAGTCAATAACTTTCATTGATAATTTATTCATTGCAATAACATTTATTGTAGAAATGGTTCGCCCGGGGCTCACATTGCTAGCAATCTCCCACTAGCCCTCAGAACCATTCATGTACAATCTTTAAACCCATACTCATTACATGATGGTCAAAAACCTTCTGTGTCAGAGGTTTGGTAAGGGGATCAACAACGTTGTCGGCAGAGGCCACCTTGGTGATGATGATGTCACCACGCATTTGTATCTCCCGAATGATGTGGTGTTTCCTTTTCACGTGCTTGCTCTTTTGATGCCATCTGGGTTCCTTTGCCTGGACAATGGCTCCCGTGTTATCGCAGAGTAACGGGATGGGAGTATCAGAGAAAACTACGTCAAGCTCCAACACGAACTTGCGCAATCACACCGCCTCCTTTGCAACATCCGATGCGGCAATGTATTCGGCTTCTGTTGTTGAATCTGCAGTAGTGTCCTGCTTCTTGCTTCTCCAGCTCACAGCACCACCATTCAACAAGAACACGAACCCCGATGTCGACTTTCGATCATCTAAATCCGATTGGAAGTTAGAATCCGTATATCCCAAAAAATGGAGATCACCATCTCCATAGACCAAGATGTAATCTTGCGTCCGTCTTAGATATTTGAATATGTTCTTTACTGCATTCCAGTGTTGTTCTCCATAGCAGGATTGGTAACGACTTATCACTCCCACTGCATGGCAGATATCTGGCCTAGTACACATCATGGCATACATTAAGCTTCCTACGGCTGATGCATAAGGACATCCAGCCATGGCCTTCTTTTCCTCAACAGTTTGAGGAGCCATTTATTTAGACAGGTGGATACCATGTCTTAAGGGTAGGAATCCTTTCTTGGAACTATCCATACGGAATCGTTCAAGAATCTTCTTAATGTATCCATGTTGTGATAATCCCAAAATCCTCTTTTCTCGATTTCTGAACAACTTCATGCCTAAGATATAAGAGGCTTCTCCAAGATCTTTCATCTCAAAGGTATGGGACAGCCAAATCTTTACACTGGTCATCATCCCTGTATCATTCCCGATGATAAGGATGTCATCTACGTAAAGCACGATGAACACAATGGCGCTCCCACTAGTCTTCTTGTATACACAAGGTTCATCAGGATTCTGCACAAAATCATAACTCTTTATGGTTTCGTCAAATCTGATGTTCCAGCTACGAGAAGCTTGCTTGAGCCCATAGATGGATTTCTTCAGCTTGCATACTTTGCCACCCTCAGTCATGAAGCCCTAGGGCTGCTCCATGTAGATATCCTCCTCGAGGTATCCATTGAGGAAAGCCGTCTTGACGTCCATCTGCCAGATGTCGTAGTCAAGATATGCAGCTATAGCTAGCAGTGTCCTGATGGATTTAAGCATAGCCACATGAGAGAATGTCTCATCGTAATCGATGCCTTCTCTCTGTGTGTAGCCTTTAGCTACGAGCCGTGCCTTGAAATTCTCTACTTTCCCATCAGGTCCCCTCTTTCTCTTGAAGATCCATTTATACCCAATGTGTTTTACCCCTTTAGGTGGATCCTCTAGGGTCCATACACCATTCTTATGCATGGAGTCAATTTCTGACTTCATTACTAGCATCCATCTATCCATGTCTTGATCCGCGAGTGCTTCATCAAATGAAGTAGGATCAATGTCAGTCTCACCTGACACATGGAATCCATACCTTTCAGGTGGTGCAACCACCCTCGAACTCCTTCTAAGAGGTATGGGTGTTTCATCTTTATTCATCTCTTCAGTTTTTGGTCTAGGAAGCTCAGAATCCTCAGGGGATTCAATGAGTTCCTCTACTTCATTATTGTCTTGACCTTTAAGGAAATCATTCTCCAGAAACTTCACATCTCTAGAAACAAAAACCTTTTGGGTCTCAGGGTCATAAAGCTGGTATCCAATACCATCTTTAACATACCTTATGAAGTAACACTCACGAGAGCGAGATTCTAACTTACTTGCGTCCACGTTCTTCACATGGACCAAGCAACCCCAAACTCTCAAGTGATTAACACTAGGTTTGGTTCCATACCAGAGCTCATGAGGAGTCTTAGGTACAGATTTTCTAGGAATCTTATTCAGGATATATATTGCAGTCTCTACTGCATATCCCCAGAAACTAAGAGGTAAATGTGCTTTACTCATCATTGAACAGACCATGTCCATGATGGTCCTGTTGCGTCTTTCAGCAAACCATTTAGTTGGGGAGTTCCAGGAGGAGTGAGATTGGAAACAATTCCGTTCTCCTTAAGGTATTCCTTGAATTCTTCTGATAGGTACTCACCACCTCGATCAGATCAAATCTGTTTAATCTTCCTATCAGTTTGGTTCTCAATCAAAGCCTTGAATTATTTGAACTTTTCAAAGGTTTCAGACTTATGACGTAATAGGAAGACAAACCTGTATCGCGAATGGTCATTAATAAACGTCAAATAATATCGATATCCATTTCGAGTCGCCGTACTAAAGGGACCACACACATCGGTATGTATTAGGTCAATAATACCTTCGCATCTCATAACCTTGTTACGGAAAGGCGTCCTAGTCATTTTACCCTGAATGCAATGTTTGCAAGTAGGCAAAGGTTAAACCTGTAGAAAATCTAGAGGTCCATCCTTTATCAATCTTTGATCCTATCAATAGATAGCCTTTGATGCCAAATCTCATTTGAGATGTTTTTATCCTCTCTGGATCTTTTAGGGTTTTTATTAGTGGTTGTCACATTCATGATACATTTATCAATGCACAACTCATAGAGTCCACCAGAAGTCAAAACACCATCCGCAATATATTTATCATAACGATTTATGACTAATTTATTACAAAAAAGGAATGAATATCCGCTTCTAACAAGCTTAGATACAGATATCAAGTTCCTTCTGACTTCGGGTACATAAAGACATTCTTTAAGTATAAGGACTCTACCACTAGATAATGATAGTCTACAAGTCCCGACGGCCACTGTTGCAACACTTGCATCAAATCCCATCTGAATGACTATCTCCCCTTCCTCAAGACTTCTAGTTTCCTGAAACAAATGCAACAAATTGCATACATGAACAGAAGCATCAGAATCTCAACCCAACTTCCTTCTCGTCCGACGAGAAATCTAGTTTCAATGATGAAAGTAGATTTTATACCTGCTGAGGCTTTACCTTTGTCTGAGGACTTCAGGTAATCAGGGCAGTTACGCCTCCAGTGCCCCGGCTTTTTGCAGTGGTGACAGACGTCGGTTTTCTTCGACACCATTAGAGTGGATGCATTGGAAGAAGAGCCAATACTTTGTCCCTTCTTCTTTCTCTTCTGGGTCGGGCCCTTCCAAGAACCTTGCTTCCGACCGCGCTTCCCTCTGACTTGTACAACCATTGCACTGCCAGCAGGACCATCCTTCTTCATTACGTCTTCTGCAGACTTCAATGCAGCAAGGAGGGTATCGATTGTCAATTCCAGCTTGTTCATGTGGAATGACACTACAAAGTTATTGAAAGACTTGGGCAACGACAACAGAATGAATTCAGCTTGCATGTCTGCATCCATTGTTGCCTCAAGGGTCTCCAGCTCCGACAAGTACCCAAATATTTTGAGTACATGTTCACGGACCGAAGTCCCTTCCTGTATTCTGCAGCGAATGAGGTCTTTCATAACATTGTACCGCTGGGTGCGGTTAATGTCACCAAACATATCCTTAAGATTTTGCATTATCTCCTGACAGGTACTCATCTCCACATATTGCTTCTGCAGAACATTGGAGAGAGAACCTAGGATATAGCATCTAGTCAGACAAGATCTTCATCATACTTGTCATTATATGCTTTTTCTTCCTTGGATTTAGGGTTCTCATGCTTGTCCTCGGAGAGCACATAACTTATGCATTCAGCAGAGAGAACAAGCTCCAAATTACGGATCCAATTTGAGTAATTTGGGCCGATCAATTGGTTGATCTCAAGAAGCCTACTAAGTGGGTTCAAAGACTTCATTTTCTGAAATTAAGAATGTACTATATTAGAATATAAAATTATATATTCAAATTTATAATATTTGATTAAGGTATTTTAAATCAAATTATTCTTGTATTGTCGACTTTGAAAGTTCATTCCCTTAATCACCTTCAAAGTAAGAGATATACTTACCGCTATATCTCTAGCAAGAATTGGGATCTCCTCTTTATCTTTGTCACATCCCAATAATATGAGAATCTGCGACTCCAATAAAGAGAAGCGGGAACGCATTCTGCCTTGTAAGTACAACTTGCATTTCCCAATTCGGTCTTTAACACCCGGGCCCACCACCCCTAAGGCGATGTTGACCCATCGTTAATTGAACCACCCGTCAACAGGAATAGTACTCGCTATGCGCAATCCAATATCGCCCCAATAATATGAGGATCCGATATTGGGGTCACTACACATACGGCCGTACTCTTTCGAGAAGTAAAGAGCTCGATCCAGATGCGCTTGCATACGGGAGCTGTCACTTCGGACAGGCATCTTCCACATGCAATCGCTGGCAACGAAACCCTTCGCCTTGACGGGAGACCATGGATGTCACTTATGTGATCCTCCATATCATATTCAAATTTTAATCAATTAGTATGAATCACATTCATATAATTAATTCTTCCAAGGGAAGTGACAACTCTATTCATAATAGAGTGTCTCAATTGGACATAATCAATTTAATCATATTAAATTAACTATCAATCCAATTCAATCAATCAAACTTGATTATTTTACTTGAATATATATATGATAATATCTCAAAATACGTGTTAATTCGAATTTTAATAATTAGAAAATACACCTTAATTTTCTCCGGCATTATACAGTCCCTACCCGTTGCCATGGCCAGTACCGACGAGAGTGGGACGGACCACATACGTTGCAACCCGCTACCCCAATGCTCTCCGACTAGTCACCATATCCGCCTCGAGAAAGCATAATGCCAGATATATCAATTTGTACTTGAGATGATCATCGGTTTTTCAACCGAAATTATACCATATAGTAATAATCTAAACATTTTTTATTATAACGAAATTTGCTACACAAATTCCCAATCCTATTCAAGCATCAAGTTTGAAGATTGTGTTTCCAATTATGATTTGGATCACATCCAATCAATTTATTGGTTGAGGTCAAGTCAATTAGGTAAATAATCATCTTCCAATATTTCACAAATATTTCTCAAGATTATTTCACGAAATTAACAATTAATTTCAGTAATTGACAATCACTTGGTTCTAGATTAGGACTGCAATTTTAGTAGTGACTCCTACTCACTAAAATTAACATATCTCAATCAATTTAAATCCAAATTATACAAAATCAATTTTCAAAGATTGCTAACTTGATTTAGGACAGAAGCCAGGTAATGTTTCACGCATTTCAAGGCAGATGATAACAATAATTAACTCTTTAATCATGTTAAAATCTACTGTTCCCGCAACAGTGCATACATGTTCATTAAAACAACCATATCTATAGCATACGAAATCCGATTTACGTAAAATCAGATCCCATGGTTTCCTTATTTAGTGGGGAACAAAATCCAAGTAAATAATTCGTACTTAAACAATTTAAACATGGTTTAAATTATTTACTAAACAGATCTGCGAAATCAAATGCGATAAAAACTTTCGCGACCTTAACAAACCCAAGCCGTCCTCAGTTTTTCGAATCATATTCGAAACCGTCGACCTAAGGCTCTGATACCACTTGAAGGATATGGAATTATCCTCAAGCGCATCACGGAAGCGTGATCGTCATATCGGATACGACGAAGGAACGACTAGTCGCACTAGTTGTTCGGTGCAACGGAATTTAAAAAAATTTTATTCATTCGATGAAACCACAAGATCCGAGAACAATTCTCAGATCGTTTCATCTAAAACCACGACAAGTATAATGCAATACCTCTTGAAGCGTGGTTGATCGAGTCTCTAAGAGAAGAGACCTCCTGTCTCAAGTCCGATCGTCGGTGAGACCGCTTGCGAGCACGGGGATGAACCGCGTTGTCCTCGCAATCCAAGAAGTTGATCCAAGCATAGTTGCTCCTGATCTCGTCGCACGAGATCAAATGTCTCCTTCGTGAGTGTAGCACTCCAAGAAAACGGAGAATCGAAGAACGTCGAAGCGACGGCGTGGAGGCGAGAGTGTCGACGATTCTCTCCTCTAGGGTATGGTGGACGACCACCAATATTAGAGGGAGAGAGGGCTGTCATGTATGAAGAAAGAGAGAGAGAGAGCTCCAATAATTCATGTAAAGAGAGAGCATGGTATGCCTCTCTATTTATATGATTTCGGGATCCATGGATCTCAATTCATGGGAAATATAAAATCAATGTGTGAGATTGATTTATGTCAATCCAATGGCCAAGATTGTTGTTGTCAAAAAAATAAATTTGGATTAAAATATATTTGACAAAATCAAATATAAATTATTCCTAAATCAACTCAATAAATAAGGAGAGAAAATACATGGAGATTTCATCTCCATGTACCTTCCATGTGGACGGCCACCCTTTCCTATTTGGAATAGGGTGCCGCCCACTATTTCCATGGGGAGAGCAATCTCATGATAATTCATGAGATTGCATATCTCCATGGAAATCTCTCTTTATTTATTTGCAACAAATTTGTTAGGTTTTATTCTTAAAAAATAATTCACAATTATATTTGAGAATATTTCAATCTTGCCATGAAAAAATTGTGAATCATATTCACAACCCAAAACAACATATAATTTACATTGTCAATTAATTACACAATGTGTATCCAACACACATAATAATTAATCAACACATATAAATTATAATTAGCTCTCTCTAATACATTATAAATCACATTTATAATATATTATGAATAATTGGATATTTCTATCCACATTATTCTTATCCACATTAATCAAATCACATTTAATTATATTGGATAATTTCTTCATATATTAAGATGATTAAATCACATTTAATCATGATCTCTTCATTGCTTAGATCTCGTGGAATTATTCTTGAAACCTTCAAGAATAATGCAATCTCTCCGCAGATACTTGGAGATAAGGACATGGTGATTGTATTGTTCCACGTATAGTGACTTGGATGTTGAGATGAAATCTCAAATCCAGATCCCATGGACCTCCCACTGATGCTTGATCAAATCAAGACCGTAGACCTAATCTTCTCATTGCATCTGAATCTCATTGAAATCAATGTCCAGTTCATGAACTAAGATTAGGTCACTTCTCTAATGAGAGGAGTCACTAAAATCCAAACATGTTTCATCACTCCCTCGGAATGGAAGCGTCATGGTTATACAACCGTATATGATCAAATCACCCTTCAGGTTTCCAAATACATGTACATTCTGCATACTGGAAGATTTATGATCATTCTGAAGATAAAGATCACTTTTATACTGTCATCTTCAGGGTTAGATCATTAAGTTTCTCAATCTTGGTCATTGGGATTTGGTATAGATCATATGCTTTCTCAAAGCATATATCTTACCTTCAAATTCATGTCATGCTTCCAAAGCATGACGACCATGCATGGAATTTGTTCAGTCCCAATATTTCATGAGTGAGCTCATGTCTCTCGGTTCACAAGTGAACCTGCATGATCCCTTTGAGAGATCGTATTACTCATATGTCCTTACATGCACACCAGCTCACCGGTGTATAGACCTCGGTTAGGTCATCAACCTATTGGTCTGCCAAATGTACACACTCAGACATATAGCAACACATCTGTATCCGGTCAGAGGATGCATGCCTATGTTGTGACAGTATTCAACGTAGGTCTTTGGTTATCTCGATCTCGTTAAGTCAACCCATTGACTCAACTAACCTGACACCTCCGGATCACTATTCCCATGCAGAGGACCTGCATCAAGAGGTCAGTCAGATATCAGCCATATGATATAGGATTGCCATCTCCTACTCAGGCTGGAGGTCATCACTTAATAATCATTTGATGATGCTTGATGAGTCCTCTATCTAACTCTTTAGATATTCATCCAAGCATCAACCTCTATGATTCATCCAATGAATCAACAGTTGTATGATCATCAAGTTGGCCATGGTACATAACCCTTATTGTATAGAGGGACCCTATAGTGCATTCATTCATTAATCTCAGAAAGGGAGTGAAAAATAATCAATAACTTTCATTGATAATTTATTCATTACAATAACATTTATTGTAGAAATGGTTCGCCCGGGGCTCACATTGCTAACACTATCAACATGCTTGAATCTAGCTTCTTCCTTGCCATGATAACGAGTCTTTAACTTCTTATTAGGGCTTTTAAATGTATCATGACGAACAACGAGGCTTCCACTTCCCTTGCCATGTCTTTTCAATCAAGTGTGGGTCAACTGATGCTCTCCGTCAATAGCTACCGCAGCATCCATTGCATCAACAAGTGTCTTAGGCATGCTCCCTAAGACTTTAGCTCGCAAGCCAATCCTCAAACCCATTACATATTTCTTCGCTCTCTCCAATTCAGTATCACAAATTCCTTTGTCGTACTTATTGAGATGATAAAATTGAGCAGTGTATACCTCAACGTCCAGTTCATTCTGTTGCAGGTCAATGAAATCCTGCCTCTTCTTGATCCTTGCACGCATAGGAATGAAGTGATCCTTGAAGTGCTTCACAAAATCTTCCCATGTCACATCTTGGTCTTCCTTGAAATGCACACCTCTGCAAGTCTCCCACCAATCCTTTGCCTGATCTCGCAACCTGAACATAGCAAAGGTGACCTTCTCCTCCTCAGGACAATCCATGGCACTAAATGCCAACTCGATCTTCTTGAGCCAATGCTCTGCTTTCTCTGGCTCAGGTTCTCCATTGTATATAGGTGGATTATGTTGCAAAAACTTCTGTAAGGTAAGACTCTCCACCTTTGCATTATCGTAAATCTTGCGGACTTGTTCTCTTTCTTCGTGTGCTGCTTCTCTTTCAACTCGAGCACATTCTTGCTCTTTGCAGAGCCACTGCCCCATTTCAGACATAAGATGTAGTTGTTGCTGTTGGGGGTCCTCAAGCCCACCTTCACCAGGCACAAGCTCACGTCCAGAAGCCATCTAAAATCATGAGAGAAGATCGAGATTCAGATGTTGATGTATAAGTACATCGACTAAATAGGACATCCTAATTGTACCCAAGAGAACTTCGGCTCTGATACCATTTGTAACGTCCCAGGCTTAGGTCTCTGGTTCGTTATCGATGAAAACTGGCCTTGACAACTTGTTGGGTTCGTGCCTAATTGAATCCATTGGCAACCACCCAAAATGCTTAAGCCCAAGTTGTCAAGTAGTAGTCCACATCACTTATATACCACACCCATACCTTGTGAGTTTTAGATATGGTACTATGTTTGGGGTTGGGGTGTTACAACCCCCTCCCTCCACTTATATTCGTAATGTCCTCGTTGCAACATGGCACATCAGTTATTCCTAGTGACACTGGCGACTGCACACTCCAGGTAGCTTTTTCCTCCAACCTCTTTGTAGGGGTGGCTCCACCTCTCGGGTAGCTCTTTCCACTATCAGAGGGAAATTGGATCTGATACTATTTGTAACGTCCCGAGCTTAGGTCCATGGTTTGTTATTGAGGAAAACTAGCCCTGACAACTTGTTGGATTCGTGCCCAATTGAACCTGTTGGCAACCACCCAAAATGCTTAAGCTTAAGTTGTCAAGTAGTAGTCCCCATCACTTATATACCACACCCACACCTTGTGAGTTTTAGGTATGGTACTATGTTTGGGGTTGGGGTGCTACAAATGGTATCAGAGCCAATTTCCCTCTGATAGTGGAAGGACTACCCGAGAGGTGGAGCCACCCCTACAAAGAGGTTGGAGGAAAAGGCTACCCTGAGCGTGCAACCGCCACTATCACTGGGAATAATTGATGTGCCATATCGCAACGAGGATGTTGCGAATATAAGTGGGGGAGGTTGTAACACCCCAACCCCAAACATAGTATCTACCTAAAACTTACAAGGTGTGAGTGTGGTATATAAGTGATGGGGACTACTACTTGACAACTTGAGCTTAAGCATTTTGGGTGGTTGCCAACGGGTTCAATTAGGCACGAACCCAACAAGTTTTCAGGGCCAGTTTTCCTTGATAACGAATCAGGGACCTAAGCCTGGGACGTTACAAATATACCTTTGTTTTTGCAATCTTATGCCTCTACATGAACAATGTAAATCTTTTGAAAATATAGATGACATCTTATATCTATATATATGAAATCTCAACATCCATCTTTTCTTAGTGGAATCCCAATTAATTCTATTGTTTATGACCGCAGTGCACGTTAGGCTAGTGCTGAAAAATGACCTTCAATGGTCACGAATACAAAGGCTATGGTTATATCGGTATGAATAACACAATGCTGGTATTTGCGTAGTTATTTGGGGGAGTATGAGTCCCTAGAAGATTCTATATATGTGTATTCTTATCATGAAGAAAAGCACACAAGAACAGGAGTGAGTTTTGGGAGCCTCCAAAGATAACCTAAAATTTTGTTCTTAAATGCATCCTTAGGAGTATGTTTTAAGTCACCGACGGCACTAGCAACTATTGGCTTCTGTTATTGTGTTTGTTACACATGCTACTACATTTGCAAGATCTGTTAAACTAGGTCGTCTGATAGAATGGTGGAATGATCTCCAAGGTAATCAATAAATGTGAAGTTGAGATGATGTAGGTTATAACTCATAAAAAATTCACCTCTCTAGCAGTGAACACATCAATTTAAACAAGACTTAACACATGATGGCATAGTTAGTAGAAAATTTAGTGCATCAACTACTGTGATTAGTAGCTTTCTTGAGTTGTTCGCCTAGAATAAGAATTAATAAGTTTAGTCATACAACAATTTTTTTTGCATATTTCGTTGCGCAAGTCGAAATTATATTTAAAAATGCAAATGCGTAGTTTATAGTTTGTCCTTAAGACTTACATATACATATTGATGCTCACATTAACCTATGCACATACAAGAAATTATTTGAGTAAATTACATGTTAGTTCCCAAATTATACGTCTGATTTCAATGACATACCTGAACTTTGAAAGGTAACAATGTAAGGCATGAATTTTAAGATTTATCTCAATGTTGTCCTTGACTATTGAAATTTATGATTAGAAAGATCCACTGATCAACTAAATTTCTATAGTCAAGGACCACGACGAGATAGCTCAAGTTTAGGTAGCACAGTGTTGCCTTTCTATAATTCAGGATTTTTTTTTGTTATTTACTCAAATTATTTAGATTCCGTTGAATTTGCATTTGATAAAGTGATCTTGTTACTTATTGTTTGTTCGATTGCTTTTCCATATTCACAATAATGATAGTTATTATGAGACAAGTGATATTTCTTGAATGATGAATAAATAATCATCATTACTTGAAAAGGTTTTTGAGAGATAAGTGGTAAGATCCTTACATTGAATCGGGATAAGCTTATCTTAGATTAAATTCCTTTTCAGCTTATCCCGCAAGCAGAGAGAGCCTAATTTTTCATCTCATCTCAAAATCTTTTGTCAGTAGTATAAGCCTTTCCACAAACATAAAATTTTGGGCTCGACCTTTTGGATCTGCTGATTGAGAGTGCGTTGTTTAACAAGATCCAATTTTTCGGCCTCACTTTTCTTCGCTTATTTCCAAGCCTTTAAGGTGCTCGTTTTTTTTTGTTGGTTGTTTTTTTCATGGTTGTAAGAAACACTTGGTGCTATGGCGCTTTATATATTAGATGAATGAAATGATGATCTTTTTCGGAAAAACAAACCTCATGAGTAGATCTATTTTCATAAATTTAACTGGCCGTACATTTTGGCACACTTTTATAACATTAATAAGTGTTTAACAATTATTAGCATGCTATTGTATAAGATCGGTTTTGAATTTAATGAAAACAATATTTTGAATTTTGGCAAGGAGGAAGGGTGTTGTAGCGTGTGGACTGCATTTTACAAGTGCAGATCAGCCAAAAAATTCTTGGATTGCCAGAAAATTTTAAATTACGAGGTTCGTAAAAATTATACATTTAATCAAAGCTGGTCCATTTGCATATTTCCCATCATGTTGCCTTTTATTTCCGTGCTTCCCTTGTTAATTAATTAAGCGCACCGAAGCCATAGTTAATAAAACAATAATCTTCCAAAAGTCGACAGACATGTACTAACTAACATGTACTTTAGACAAAATGTAGAGCGCTTCATGATGGGAGTTGTTGATACGTATAGCATCCTAACCATATATATGTTATCCTGACTCAATTGAAAAGTAGTTTTTCTATGTTATCCTGACTCAACATACCAGATGGGGGTCTCGCTATATTTTTTCCTTCTCCAATATAGTGAAATCAATCGTTGTTGCTCGAGGATGTAGCCCAGTTGAAGGTGAACCTCACGGATTTGTATATGTACGTCTGTTTGCTTATTTGGTTGTACTTTTTTGCGTTCGCTACTTGCAATAATTGTAGATATCATATAATCAACTTTGACAGATTTGAGGGGTGCAACTCATATTTATATGGGAGATAAAATCCTTTTATTATGGAACACACAAAATTTATCTCAGAATAAGTAATCTTCGTATAAGGTGGTTATATCATGATTGTCTAAGGTCGTAAGGTACGTCGTAGTCTGCTTCTCTATAGAGAGGGAGAATGAAAGAGAGAGTAATTAAGATGGTTGGGAAGGGGCTCCCGATCAGAGAGGATGGAGATGATCCATTCCGCCTCATGATAGAGGTATATATAGGTCGTAAGCCCTCGCATCATCCGTCCCATTCCCATGCCCTGACGGTTAGGGTCTCCACAAGACTCGGCCCTCGCGCAACCGCCGTCGGTGGTTTTGACCACTCGGTCATACCGCGAGAGTCATTCTGATATCTCCCACTTTTATATATCGAGATATGACCACTCAGTCATACCTCATGATAGAGGTATATATATCAAGGTATGACCACTCGGTCATACCTCGCGTCGTCCGTCCCATTCCCACGCCATGGCGGTTTGGATTTTAATTCAAGTTGCATTAGTGGTGGCCATGCTACATGCAATGTAGTATGCCTCCTGTTTATGTCTAGATATGCATCCTTGTTCCTCACTACCCCAAGAAATGGCTGCTCCACTAAAACATGAAAAGGTAACATGGTGTATATTTCCTATCATTCACATCCCATCCAAAATCTGCATTGGAGTATCCTACTACTTCAAATGATTCAGCTTGATACACCACTTTCAAATGCACAGTCCCTTTCAGATATCAAATAATCCTCTTTACAACTTCTCAATGTGTTGGTCCAAGATTACTTTGATATTTACTAATCAAACTAAATGGATAAACCAAGTCAGGTTGAGTGCACATCATTTCATACATCAAACTACCCACCGCTTGTGCATATGGAATTTCTAAAGATTTCTACCCTTCTCCAGGACATTGACTCTTACTAAGTTTCTTTCCAAGCACAATCGGTGTAGGAGCTAGAGTGTTATATTCTGCATTCCAGATCTCTTTAATATAGTATGCAAATACTTTTCTTGACTAAGACTCAATATTCTTGAATCTTTGTCTCTTGTAATTTGAATTCCAAGAACAAAGGATGCTTCGCCCATGTCCTTCATCTCAAATTCACTGCTCAATTTCTCCTTAATTTCATTGAGCATCCCTATGTCATTACCCACGAGTAGAATGTGTTCTACATATAAGGACATGATAGCAAGCTTGCTCCCACTCTTCATGACATATACACAATTATTCAACTTATTTGTAACAAATCGAAATTGAAAATTTCTCATGAAACTTGAGATAACATTGCCGTGGAGATTGTTTCAAGCCATATAATGACTTTCTTAATTTGTAAACCCTTTTCTCCTAACTTTCAACCTGAAAACCATCAGGTTGTTGCATATAAATATCCTCTCTTAATTCTCCATTAAGGAAGGTTGTCTTCACATCTATTTGGAATAATTACAAATCCATATATGTGACTATAGCTAAGATCATTCTAATTGATGCAAATATAGCAAGTGGAGAGTAGGTATCCTGGAAGTCTATTCCAGCTTGTTGAGTATAATTCTTGGCAACTACTCTCGCCTTTTATTTATCAGTAGCACCATCATCTCGACACTTTTTCTTGAATATCCACTTACATCCTATAGATCGCCGACTTTCTAGCAAATCACATATCTCCCATACATCGTTTCGCTCAATTAAGTCCAACTCATCCCTCATGGTGGTCGTGTTCCAACTTATTCGAAGCCAATTCTTCATTAAAGGATATGTGATCTGTACAATCCGCTACATCCTCGTCTACAGTGTAACATGACATCTTGCATTCATAGAAATGATAATCTTCCATCCATACGGGCCATGTTCTGGGTCTCTTGTTGTCGATTATACTCGTGGGTTGTGTGAGTTTACCCACTTTCTCTAAAGGATCATCATTAACCATATGTTCATTCTCTATATATGGATGATCAGTTTCATATATTAATTCTTGTCTTAACTCTAAGTCGTTTTCATTATCCTGTACAACAATCATAAGATCTAATTCCTCAACTTCTTGCTCCTTATCTTAATGAATTCCAAGGAAAGTTGCGTCACGACTTTCAATTAGACCTTTAGTTTTATGGAAGAACTTATATCCTTTAGAATGTTCACTATATCCAACATATATGTACTTTAATGTCTTGAAGTTACCTTGTTCTCTAAGCTGACTCGGTACCAAGACATGTGCAATACATCTTTCATTTCTGTAGATGACCCAACTCGGATTTCCTGTCATTTTAAATTTCATATGGCATTGATTCTACGGACTTGGTGGGAATCCGATTCTGTATGTAGTTAGCTGTTAACACTGTTTCTCCCCCAAATTTCATTGAGAGACCTGAGTATGACAACATACACCTAACTGCAATCATCAAAGTTATATTCTTTCTTTTCGCTACAATATTTTGTTGTGGTGTATAAGGTATTGTAGTCTGCCTACAAATGCCTGCTTGAATGTAGTACTTCTCAAACTCCTTTGAGATATATTCTCCAACTCTATCACTCCTAATGATTTTAATTGATTTTCCCAATTTCGTCTCTACTTCTGTCTTATATATCTTAAATCTTTCAAAAGCTTCTGCCTTTCTTCCTAAGAGATAGACATAAGAGAATTTTAAATAGTTAACAATGAATGTTATGAAGTATTCTTTTTTCTATGTGTATTAACATTCAATGACCCACATATATCTGAATGGATCAAGTCTAATAGTTCCTTTGACCAAATTCCCGTCGAGAATGGTTTTTTCGTCATTTATAAGTCAGACAATGTTCACTGGATAATGTCCTTACACCTGTAATTTTACGCAGAAAATTTAATCATTTTATCCATTTTTGAATTTCTTGGATGAATTAGTATCATATGCCATAAATCAAAATCCAACAAATAATGCAGAGAATACTCAGATGTCATATTCATTGATTCACTAGAACTTATTAGAAGAAGACAAAACATGCCATGCTCAGGTACACACTTTCTCATAGCAAAGACTTTCTTATTCTTTCATATGGATACACGCTTATTATAAAATCAAACTTTGAAGTCTTTTTTGAGCAGCACTGGAACTGATACAAGGTTCCTGCGTATTCCTGTATCATATAGTACATCATGAAGTACCATTATACTATCGTTCAAGTCAAGCATGTATGTCCCAATACCATCAACATCCAAGTAAGTGTTGTTCCCTGAGAAGATCCTCTGTCCGTCTTTCTTTATCTCCTTAAAGTCCACAAGTTCCTCCTTTGTCTTGGCAATGTGGCGGGTTGCACTAGAGTTAATCCACCACCCGTCACAGTCTATGACTGCAGAGTTGCACTTTACGATTGCAAATTCAATTTTCTTCTTGACTTTATTTTCATGTATTTTAGAATTTCCTACCTTCTTTTTGTTGGGACTTTTGACCTTGAAATGATCATATTTACCGCAACTGTAGCATGAGCCATGTCGGTATTTTCTACTTTTTACTTTGAAATTTGTCTCGGAGGGTCCTAGTTTTTTCTTTGCATGCATTGCATTTACTTCTTCGTATTCTTCTTCCTCCTAGACCTCAAAGATCTCGTTCTTCAATCTTTTCTTTGAGAGGTCTTTCTGCAGATAGGTACATCTCACTCTTGATGTTGTCGTTCATGCTCAAGGAAGTGGCAACCTGAATGGCAGTGGGAGATTCCCAGAATGGTTGCTATCTGCATCCTTTCTGGAATCACACATTTAGCAGCCGCTAGGTCTTTGGCTATCACAATCATCTTGTTCACGTGCTCGAGGATGCTTTCAGATTCCTTCATTCTACACGAGTTGTACGTATGTAGAAGAAGCTGGACACTCACTTCCGACTTGTAGTGATATTCCTCCTTAACCGTGGTTCAGAGCTCATACGATGATTCGAAGGTCTCAAAGACCCAAATCAAATTCATGTTTGTCAGCATAAAGCTCATAGCCCTATTATCTGTTTTCTTCCACTGTTTGTGAGACCTAATTTCTTCCATCGTTGGATTTGCAAATAAGATAGGGTCGGGTTTGTCTATTACGGAGTGTATGCTATAGTGTAGTAGGCCATAGTAGATCTTTCTACTCTACACCTCATAATTAGTACCGTTAAGATACTCAAATTTTCCAACCTCGGTGGCAATAGCTTTACTTGTCATATTGATTTTGGATCTGATGACCCTTTAGGTCTTCTGTTGTTTCGTGTAGAATGAAGCGGCCGCCGCCTTCGAGGAGCAATTCCACACCGAGATAAATATTATTGGATAATTTTGCATGGTTTAAACGTTTGAAAATGCTACAAGTATATCAATACAATAAAAACCATTGTGACAACAAACTTTAGTAATAAAAATTTAACTTGTTGCAACGGATATTAACATTAACTTCACCAATATACTCATTACCAAAAGCTTGATAGCCCTAGATTTATTGCAATAGCCAATCTATTACCACAATCTTATGGCAACCGATTATTTTAGCTTGATGTTTGACAACTATATTAGTGCGAACCTTTGGATGGCATAATTTTTGTTGGTAAAGAGACGCTTGGTTGTTATCAAACTCCATCATCACAATAGTGTTGCCACAAAAGTGTTTTGTTACTGTGATGTGTCATTGATAAAGGTAAAATAGATGATACCAATAAAAGCCTTGGGATCCCTCAAACTATAAGGATTTTTTTTACCATATTTGATTGTATAGGCGACTCCTTTTGTTCATCCAGGATGTTGATTAAGTTGTTTGCACTAAAAAATAAAATTCTTACGACGATTGAATACCTAGCTTCCAGCGACGGAATTTCCATTACCACAATCTAGACAAACTCGATGGTAACAGAAACTTTTTTAACATTAGTTGAATATATATTGAATGAGCTAAAATCTGAGGTATAAGTAATTTAACCTAAGTAAATGCATAACCAATAGATAAATAGAATCATTATAGAATTAAGGGGCCCTTCTAATAGGATGTGTCCTTCCTGAGCTCATGAAGGTTCCCGTCTTTTTGTAGAAAATACGATCACTTTAGTAGAATACGCATAGAGTTTGTATTATAATTGCACATTATAAATACAAAACTGCACATAAAACTGCACATTATAATACAAACTTTAAAACTGCACATTATAATACAAACCGTTTACATATTCTACTAAATTCATCGTGTTTTCTACAAAAAAAACTGGGTAGCCTTCTTGAGCTAAGGAAGAACCGCATCTTATTGGAAGGAAATCCTGTAGAATTAAACACAAACTTGTCCAAATATATAAATTTGTGATGTGGTGAGGTCCATGCATTCCAATTCTATAATTATAGCATTAAATTATCCAACATCATTGAAAAAAGGAATTAACGCATCATGTCATTTGCATTATGGATTTAGTAGACCTAAATCATATGCCTTCTGTATATTAGATCGACGGGTAGCTACTATCTTCCACCCCTCCCATCCAAGTAACCCAAACAGTCGTTATGGTTGACCATGGTTTGATTTGCCCAACCCAACCAAGAAAATATTTATTATATAATATAAAGAATCCAAACGATATTATATTTCCAAATTTCACTTCTCATTCTTTTATATAACCTCTTGATCA
The DNA here is from genome assembly GCA_037367405.1 of Ottelia alismoides. Lineage (NCBI taxonomy): Eukaryota > Viridiplantae > Streptophyta > Magnoliopsida > Alismatales > Hydrocharitaceae > Ottelia > Ottelia alismoides. The sequence continues at coordinate 158,174 of JAZKJV010007375.1, read as the reverse complement.
TCCTCCCTCGGTTCGAGCCTAACATACCTCAATCCTCTCAGTTTTGGTTCATATTTGTTTTCTGATGAATCGATAGCTAAAATTTATCTTACATTATGGCAATCAAAAATATACTGCAAAATAAATAATCTAAATATCTAAAAGTTTTGGTTTCAACTATTCTAGCTTCTAAGTTAATTCGATGTAGTTTCTATCCTAGACTTAGATCAGAATTTAATTTCAGTGGATGATGGTGATGGGAATAGATTCCATTATGAATCAAATTACAAAAAAAAACACAGAGTTGATTAGCAGATCGTACACAGCATGTTAAATCCAAGTTGAACACAATTGTGAATGCTTTCTCCTTCTTCAGATTATATCAAAGATGGTTAGTTATATACAAAGAAAAATATGGCATTATTCTTCGTTCACTACGAGACTATGACAACTTTGCCAACAAGGATGTAGTCCCATTGTGCCCGTAGTCGCCCGTCTCCCACCAATCTCTATGTAATTCTAACAAGTAGTTAATGGAGAATACATGCACACAAATGGAACTTGAGGACATACTGCATGAATTAGTAGCTAACTGTTATAATATGATTAAAAATAGAGATGAAGTTGGTTTTATTGGTTAATTAAGGATTTAAGTTACTTTTTCAATTAATCCCTCCACTAACACAATTCAACCAAATTAATCTATAAAATGAACAATTTAATATTTGTTGTCATATCTTCTTTGGTGAAATTTATAATAATGAATATTATTCGTTGCTTGATTATTTAAGTTCGTGATATCTATACTATTTTTTACTATATTGTTAGCAACAAATTATATAACAATGATCATTCTTTTTTAATGAAAAATGTAACAGTTAACCATCACTATATTAAGTTTTAGGATTTTATCAGTTGTGATCCTCTGAGATACTGCAATATTAATTATGCCCTCCCTTTTTGGGAATATCAGTTTTGTCATCGACTTCTTCCATAAGGATCTCTTATACCCTTCCGTTAGTATGGTAGTCAATTAGTTGAATTAAACCATACTTTATTCAAACTATCAATTAGTTGAATTAAACCATACTTTATTCAAACTATGGTGTATTTAAGAGGGGCTTAATAGGAGAAAACCCTACCTCCTCCTGCAGCCCATCTTCCTCCTCGACTGTGACAACAAGCTCAATGGGTTATTTTAAACCTTGACCACTCCTCGACGGTGATGCAACCACCATAGCAAGGACTACAATTAGGGCATGTGATGAAGCTGGGCAATTGTGTGATGTGTAAGAAAGGGCTACTGCATATGCACTCGGATACTATGTTGTAGGAGAATGATTTTGGTTCATCTACTTCACCGAAAAATGTTGCATTCACAGTCTTCTGGCAACATAGGTTTTCCCTAAGGCCATTGTGGATACTGGCACAACTAGAAAAGTTGTTTTTGTTGATCCATTATCGCTGGCACAACTAGAAAAGTAACCACTAATAAGTGCCTTTTTCAATGGTTACGAATGCAACCACCGCAAAAAATGGCCTATATTTTTGAGACATATTGTCAAGATATAATCGACGTTTACTAAACCACTGAAAAAGCAAATTCCGACATAACTGTTCTATCAATGGTTGCTATAACCATAAAAAATGATCAACTCAAATTACCAGCACCAACATTTCATTCACTGCCTCCTATAAACTAATCATCCCATCCTGATCCTCTTCCCCTTCGTGAACCTCCCTTCTCTCCTCCAACGATCCTCTCCCCTCTATCGACCTCCCCTTCACCACCTTCCCCCAATCTCTCCCTCCGGCAACCTCCCCCCTCCCCTGCCATTTCCACCCCTCCTCCCCCACCTCATCTCTGCCCCACCTCCCCCTACCTCCCTCTGCATCTTCGCCACCTCCTCCTCCTGTTCTCCGCGCCACCTCCTCTCCTTCCCATCTCCACCGCCTCCTCCCTTCTACCCTACCCCTGGATCCTCCTCCCCCTTCCCAGCTCTGCTGCCTCCTCCCTCTCCCCTCTATCCCACCTCCTCCCCACAACCCTTCTCGTCTCTATCGTCTCTCAAAGGACGGCCACGACCTCATCGCCTTCTCTGAAGAGAGTCGTTAGTCGTGATAGTCTCCATTGTATCCATCTTTCCAAATCCTTCCAAGGATGGTATAACTCTAATTATTTACTATGTTTATGTAATTTATCTTGTTTTATATTGTGTTAGATTGTACATCTGTGATATGAATGAGTTAGTATTATCAATATCTTGTAATTAGATAGGGCTTGTGTATTCCCTTGTATGGTTGTAGTTGCCTTCAATATAATTATTGGTCAGAAAAAGCAACCTTAGTTTTTAAATGATCGAATCTATATAAAATGCATAGTATTTTTGCCCATTCATTAGAAAGCTTTTGAATTAACTAGGAATAGCCAACAATAATATTTTTGCATGTGTATACTACTAGATTCAAATTGTATCCACATTCAGCGTCCAATTTGAGCACAAGTTATGACCACATAAAAGATATTGCATTCCAACCTAAGGAAGCATGTTATATTTTTTTTGGCCTCTCTTGAGGAGCTCTACCGCTTCAGTTACCAAGAATCCAAACGTATCAAAATCAAAAAGGGTGAATACATGTTTATTGTCAATACAAGCCTTCTCATGGTAAGCAACTTTAGCTGAAACAACTTTCTGTGCATCGTATCCCGTAATAAAATCACTCCTTATCGGACTCATCAATGGAGAAATGCAAGTCAAATCAACACATGCATGTTTCCCTCCAGTCCATCCAAATATTAAAACATCCGCTGGTCTGAATGTCGATCTCCCCTCTTGCGGATCAGTTAGAAAATTCACAGGTGCTTCTTTCTTTGAAGCCACCCCAATATGTCTGAGTACATCATAAAGGATATCCGTGACAAAATCATGTCTATATTAAAAATATGGGAGTTCACGACAATGAATTGCATGCTCTCCAAAAGCATCTAGGCAGGATTTGTGACAGTGAACAACCCTCATCATCTGAGAATAGAGGAATCATAAGGCGATACTTGAGAATAGTACGATATTCAATGGGTGACATATGCATTCCAAGACCCTCGATAGAAATAGAAAGAAGGAAATCTTGAGCATGGTCAGCATGCAGACAACAAAAAATTGTTTTTGTCTAACAGTCATGTCAAACTCAATTTCCATTTCTTTAATGATTTTGCTAAAAAGGGAACTCGCCAAAGCGTTCTGGGCTTTAGGGGGGACAGTATCCTTGTTAACAAAATATGTAAGATCGAGAGCTGGAAGTGTGACACGCAGGCCCTCCAAAGCGCTTAGAAAATGAGAATCCATACCTTGTAACCCACTGACTTGTAAAATATGATCTTGGAGCACCCAAGTTTGAGCTTTAGAAGCCATGAAAGTATAAGAAGAAGCCTCCATAGCTGAGTGCAGACCAAGTCACCGAGTCTAATGGCTAGTGACGCCATCCGCCATAGAAGGCCATCAAAGAAAGCGCCTCTACAAACAACAATATCTTCAATAGCTCCGTGTAATCCTTTTGTCAAACCAGTAACAGATCGTTCTATGTATGCTGCTTGACATATCCTTAAGACAAACATGAGCTTGGCAGTACCCATAGAAGATTGTAATAAAAGAAGCTCGCTTTGTGAATCATTCAACTGAGGAAGTAGATGCATTAGGTCAACGGCTTTGGTGGCCCTCATCATAGACATGTCTTCAATAAAGTCTTTGTCCTTACTCATATGCAGTACAAATTGGCCAACAATACATATTATTTGCTTATTCATTGCCCATCTTCCTCTTAAATACGTAACAACGGATATTATTCATTGCAAAATTAACTTTTTTTCTTGTAATTTACAACGAAATTTATATTCGTTGCTGAATTTTGTATAATAATGATTATAATTTTTTTTTTCAGAAACATGTGTGAGACTGTGATTGATATCAACGGCGGCAACGCGTCTGCCCATGGAAATGGCAAGGAAAAGGTATGCGATATAATCACAGCATAGGTAGAACGAGGGAGGATAAAGATGCTAGTATAAGATATTTGACTTTCATTATTTGGTATGATTGTGATTTTTCTGGTTTTTGAATGGAGTCTATTCGGATCTTTAGCAATCATAATCACACGAGAGCAAGCAACGGAAAAATCATTTCCATCTTTTTACATGAAACCCTTACCATGGCTAATGTGTACTTATTTCATACTCTACGGCATGTAAGCAATGAAGAAAACGCATGTGCCCGAACAAAGTTCAATTTTAGCCCTAGAACAAAGGATAAAACGAAAGAGAAAAAAAGACTGGGATTTTTACACGAGTGCCATTATGGTGGAGCATTGGGCCGGACCGGCTCAAACCTAACCCTGTTCCAACCCACGAAAGTTCGAGCCGGGCCCGAACCGGAAGACCAAATGAGTCGGATCCGGACCCTCATATTTCAAAATATCACATTCATACCATATGCTACCATCTTTTAATAGTTTATAGTCTAACGAACTTTTACAATATGCTATTACTAAATTAAATTTCATCACAACTCGATCTCATGGAAAAGAATCCTGCAGAATATTTTCAGGTTTGAATAATCCATATACAACAATCCATACGTAAATCATATTAGAATGAAATCGGGGGACATATATTTATAGCCACAATACATTTAATATTTCCTTCATCTATGAATAGTAATATTATATCATAACAATACATTCAATATTCCTGTATTATGGATTAACTATACCATAACAATAATATGGAATCAAAGCGTAATTTCATGGAACCAAAATGGGTGTTGGCTGAGCCCGATCCGAACCCAATCCCGGCCCGAACCCGATCTCGATCTCGCGGGCCTAGGGTCAGGTTCGGATCCTCGATTTGCTAAAAAAAGCGAACCTCGACCCGGTCCAAGGTCCACGAAAAATTGTTGGGCTCGAGCCATGTCTTCCCGAGGTAGGCTGGATTCAGCCCAATGCTCCACCCTTTGTGCCATACACTCTTATAAAATTGCTAGTCTCCCAAAAAAAATATATTACTTATTGTTTCTAGATGACATCATCTTTTTCTCCTTATCATCAAGGGCTCTACCTATATTGGGAGAAGCTATTGGTGACCGGAGCCTTAATTAATGGTGTTGTTTGTTGCTATCAAATCATAATCATTTGCCACTAATAGATCATGATTTTGTCGGAATCCCCCTACACCTGTAATATTGAGTAATTTCACAATTACAATCATAATCCTGCATAATCATAAATTACACCCAAAATCCTGAATTAACTCTTCGTTAGTTTAGTTAATTAACTCAAACAGATGATTGAGTTAATCTAACCAAACCGCGATCTAACGGCTGGGATCAACCAAAAGTAAAAGAAAAAAGAAAATATCACGTCCCTCCTCCCTCGATTCGGCACATGTACACGAGTCTGGAGGATAGTAGTGTGTGATGGTGGAGGACTATGCTGCAGGACGGTAGCCTGTGGTGGTGCAGGGGTGGGGGTCTGCAACAACGAAGGTAAACCCGTGGGAGGGGGCTTGAAAGGGGGGGGGGGCTTCGGGGAGGAGCTTTATTAGTTTAGTCGACCAGTGGAGAACAAGCAAGAGAAGCTCGACGACGGTGGGCTCTGTTTTGGGGAGGGGCGGCTTCAGACCTCAAAGCTCTGTCACGCTCGGGGGGCTCAAAGCTCGGGTCACGCACCAATGGGGGGGGGGGGGCTTCAACGGGTCTTCGAAGCAGGGGAGGAGGAGGTGGTATTGGAGGGAGAACGATGGCATGTTTTGTAAATAAGAATGAATTTATGGGCAGTTTTGTCTTTCTCAACAGAAATCATCAAATATAACGGATATCCCAAATGTAATATAACACAGGGTCATGACATGTAAGAGTTAAGCATTACTCGGGGTTTCTCATCTAATTCATGATTATACAGGTTATAATTGTAATTGCGAAATTATTCAGGGTTATAGGTGTAAAAATCCATATATTCATTTATTGTAATATATGATAACAATTTTAATGCAAATGTTTGGACGAATATATTGATTATTGTACGGCATATTCCATTATTTTTTCTGGATACATGCTCCTGTAATATCTAAGAGGGCATTATAAATTAACATCTATAATTTCAGGATACACCCCGATTCTCTCAGTCTTTGCTAATTAATTTACATAGTCTTTCATATTTATCCTCCGTAAAAGTTGCATGTGTTGGCTACAGAAAGAAATGTGAACATTTCTCACTAGTTGTTTATTTCTTCGGCCAGTTATGCCATTTCAGTAAATCGATTAACTACTTATGAAGAGAAAGGATTAAGTAACATAAATATTTGAACTTTTAAAGTGTTTATTAAATTGCGAAAGTCTTATAATATTCCTCTTGGATGATGGATTGAAAGGTTGTTCTGATAGATATACTACCATCTTGGCGACTACCCTTATCATATAAATAGATGCAGGGATAGCGTGTTATGTTTGAGATTGGGATGAGTATCAATATTCTCAAACTCGCATCCATTTATAAAATTAATATCTATATCCTTTCATCTATTAAATGATTAATTTCTAGCTAGTACCCATATGGCCATTTATCCGACGAATATCCGTGAACTCAATGGATACCTACATATTCGACGTAGCAAAATCTTAAGCTATATATAAATATACACAAAAATTTCACACATAGATTAAACAGAAGGAGATGTGGTATACAAAGATGTGCTATGTGAGGGAGATCGTGTAATGGTTGGATAAGTTGGTTAATAATTGTGCTTGAATTGCCATTAAAGAATTGGTATCATTGACTTCTAATGCCGTTGTAGTTTCATTACATTTTTTGTGCATTTTTCAAAATAAAAAGAAGAAGTAATTGTCTAGAATTTTGTTTGCCTTTATTTCTTTTCGGAAACGGCCCATTTTTTTAAATGAGCCTCATTTAAATTAATTCAAGGATGCTTTGCACGTCCTTGTATTGCCTGCTTAAAATTAACTTGTGTATTACATGAAGAGGATTGTCACAAGTAATTAGATTAATCTTTTTTACACATTAAGTAATTAATATCTACCAAGTGCTTCTACTAATAGCATTAATCCTTTCTTGTATTATGTTTTAGAAGAATTTGCTAAGAAATTTGCTATTTTTATACGGCTTCTTTGTTAAATAAATAAATTGATATATTTTAATACCGCAATATGAGGTGGTTGAGGGGGTCGTAGGCAGCCCCAAAGTTGAGGAGGAGGCTGATGGGGTTGTGGCCAGTCCACAAGGTCCTCCAGAAACTGGCGCGTCGTCGTCAGGTATAATTTTCAGTGATATTTCGTATTGTTTAAAGTTGTAACGAGAATAATGGCTATATAATAGTGACTTCATTAACAGGTCAGCGAAATAAGGCGAGGGTTCCCACTCAATGCATTCAATTAAGTAAACAAAAGCATAGCGAGGCGGCCATTCCGTCTTGGGAGAACGACGAGTTCAAGGAGATTGATGAGTTCAAGGTGAGATGAATTATACTCTTCGCGATGTTAGATAGTCATCTAAATAATGGTATGCTCTTCTAATGGTAGGGTTATTCGGAGAAAAATAAAGGCAATAGGAATAAAGCGATGGATCCTATCCATACCTTGATAAGGACTAAACACGAATATGTAAGTTCTTCCAATCTAACATATTAGAAAATAAGAATGAAATGATACACCTTTATTCATGAGACTTACACAGAAGCCCATGTAAGTCGTCATTGTTTTTCTTTGAACATATAACTCTAAGTATATGTTTAACTTGTAAATGTACGTAGGAACAATTGATCGAGATCTTTAACAGTCGACTACTTTCAGACCAAGGTTCTTTGGACCCCAAAGATTTGAACGAGGAGTTATTTAACCCCATCATTCGTCTTTCCTTCCGACATTCTGGACTAGGGCTATTGGATGACACAGTTGTTACCAAGTCGAACTTTTCTGGACGAGGCAGCGGTCCATCGCAACAGGAGTTCGACCGGCTTAAGCATAGCATGGCGGAGATGCAGCGCAATCTAAATTACTCACATGAGAGTAAAAATCAATTGCTCCAGCTGCTACAACAAGTTACACAGACTATACAGCAAAATACACAGATTATGCAGCAAAATGCACAGATTATGCAGCAAAATGCACAAACGATACAGGAGATGAATAGGTTGATTGCCACGCTTTCTGGGAGCACATCCAATTCGACTCCAACCATTCCACGCCGAGACCACGACGTGTCTCTAATTTGCATGTTATCTTTATCTTTGTTACCGTGGTTGTGAGCCATGGAGCTCTTGAGTGTTGCATGGGAATTTTAGCCTCTCTAATTTACATGTTACAGGTTTAAGTATGTGGAACAAGTAGGCTACAGCAGCAGCTAGAAGCTGCTTTTTTTGTACAATTTGTTCATGTAGGGCAGTCATAGTAGCCGTCGTATGTAATAGACTAGTCATATATAAGGCGGTTAGGGGAGCTGCCATAATAGAATATACTATATACAATGGTCAAGAGACCATCGTGTTAACGTATATTTTTAGTCTTCTGTGTATATCTCTGTTATTTTCATTTTCAGCTGTATGCTTTATGTAATTTACCCATAGGCTACTCTCATATATAAGAGAGCCTATGGCTTATGGAATAGACAACTCAGTTTATTTTTTCCCAACATGGTATCAGAGCGACGGTCCTAGACCGAAGTTCTCGAAACCCTAACCCTATCCCTTCCACACCCGCCGGCCTCTCTTTCTCCCTCTCTCTCATCGGCGCCGCCTTCCTCTCATCGGCGCCGCCTTCCTCGCCGGGGCACGAGTGCACGGTCGCACCAGCCCTCCGCACCTGGGTTGTCGCTCCTACGCACCCGCACAAGTGCCAGTGCCCCTGCGCGACTGCACCTGTGCTGATGCGCCTTCCACGCGCTGCGCCTGTGGCCTCCGCGCGTCGCGCCTGTGCTACATCGCACCAGCATCGGTGTAGTAGTCCTCCAAGCGCCGCGGCTGTGCTGCTGCCCCTCTGCGCGGTAGCCCTCTGCGCAACTTCGACTGCGTGCTAGTTCTTCACGCGCCACGCCATCTGCGCGCTATCTCCCACGCTGCGCGACAGAGTGAGTTTCTCTTTTGTGCCTGCGTGATCCAGCGGCGTGTACTCGTGAATCAGCCCTAGAGCGCACATCTCCATCCAAATGGGTTTAGTTGCTTGGGATCTACACATGCAACTAAACCCATCTATGTCATTGTAGACAAATCTCATCTTCAGTCAATCGCTCCAGTCTTCAGTTTCTATTATGTCAGAGAGCAAGGCGGATATCACATCCATTGGCGCCTTTCTTGGTCGAGCGCCTATTGTCAAGATGGACGGTACAAACTATGAACTGTGGGCGATGCAGTTCATGAGCATGATGAAGTCAACGGGTAAGAAGCATATTCTTACCGAACCAGAACCTGTTGAGAAGACTGGAGCCAACGCCTCTTGGGAGGCTGATGACGCATATGCCAAGGTTTGGCTATCTGGTACGTTGGCAACTGAGATTGCCAATGACATTCTACATCAACCCACGGCCAAGGATATGTGGAACATTCTGGCGGCAACATATTCGCAGGCGAAGAACGAAACAAAGATTCTGCAACTCCAGCATGATATATTCACTATAAAGCAGAATGGTCGTCCTCTACATTCACTCTACACATCCCTGAGAGGGATGTTCGAGAAGCTCTACAGCTCCATGCCTCTTACAGCCACGCCAGAACAACAGAAGACATATCGGAATGCGACTATGATGGGTGTGTTCCTTGCTGCACTTGATCCAGAGTATGAGGCGGCACGATCCCAGATCTTGGCTGACTCTACTATTCCTCCCATGGAGGAAGCCTTCCATAGACTGAGCAGGATCACTGTTCCTTCCACGGCTATGAATCAGAATACTTCAGCCATGGCCGCCAATAGGGGTCGCGGATTTCATCATCAGACCCGTGGACGTGGATCTCGTGGTAGAGGAGGCCGCACTCGGCCTACATGTGCTTACTGTCATCGCGTTGGACATAATGAAGACACATGCTACTCGAAGCATGGATTTCCTGCATTTGCACGAGTCGCTGAGCAGTTAGAGCCTCCATCTGCTGCTACTTTGGATCAACGGTTTGATGATCTAGTTGCTCGTCTGATGAATACCCATTCACCACTCTTTATTCTTTTATTTTAGCTACAAAACCCATGCAAAACACATGTATATCTCTGTAAATATCAATAATTGTCAAATAGCATGCATTGTGTAAATATGCATTTTTAGCATGTTTTTGTGAATAAATAAAAGAATAAAGAAATAAAAGAAAAAGACGGAGATATTTAGAATAAATATTGAGCAACCTAATCCCAAGGGAGGGCTCGGCATGGATTTGACCGCATAAAGACCCAAGTAGAGAGAGATAAGGAAGCTCATGTGTATATATACCTGTAAATAAATAAATAAATATTTTCCTCTAAATAAAATAAAAAGGCATTTGTGTAAATATGTATATATTTGTAAATATTAAATTAAAATAAAAATAAGAAAAACAAAACAAAATTAAAAATAAATAAAAATACCCCTCATCATTGTATATACACCATGTACCTAAAACCACATATGTATTTATTTCACCTTATAAATAAATCAATAAAATTCCACAAAAATTTGTACATATTCCTTATTCCATAATGTAAATAAATAAAATAAAAATCACAAAAATAAAAAAATAAATAAAAATAAAACCAATCCCAACATTGTATATATACCATATATGTATAAACTATTTATTTAACCCTTGTAAATAATTAATAAAAATAAAATAAAAATGACTTTTATTCCAAATTTTATTCTATAAATAAATAAAATAAAAAATTGGAATAAAATGTACAAAAATAAATAATTAAAAATCAAAAAAATAAAAAATATATAGTGTATATACCTATATAATATACTATATTGTAAATACCTAATTTTTATTTCAAAAAAATAAATAAAAATCACAAAAAATAGTTTATAAATAAATAAACATTTTTTATGTTTTAACTTTTTCCAAAATCGACCATTTACTATTTTATATTGAATTTCCAAATATTTATGACGTGGCTGCATCCCATTGGTCCACGGGGGATGTTGACCCCCCGGTCAACTCCCCCCCTTGGACCACCAAACCGTGGATCTGAGTTACCAACCCGGTTTCGCCCATTTATCCAAACCAGATCCGAGTCCCAAATCACTAAACCCCGGGTCATGATTAAAGAGGAATCAATCGAGATCCACGCCCGGTGGTTTCCCCTCGGAGTCCGAGCTCCGATTTCCATGCCCGACCCCATCTTCTCGGACCCCTAGGGCTATTTAGTCTCAGCTCCACCACACGATTCCAGCTATCTTTGGCTCCGCATTTCCATCCCAGGATCTCCACTACCTTTGCCTGAGTGACAGCTAGCTGCGGGTGGTGTCGCAGTGAGGAGGAGGTGCCCGGACCACTGATCCGGCAGCCTAGCGCCGTCGTGCGCCGCCCAGGAGTAGCACTCGAGCCTCGGGCATCGACGGCCCTCAAGGCAAGGACCAGGAGCTTCAGGAGCTCTTCCACAGTCGACCTCGACCATCTGGTAAGCCTAATTCTTTCTACCTTTCTCTAATTTGCAGTTACGCCCAATTTAGTTCATCATCGTCGACCATCGATTCCGATCATCCCGTCCACCCATTTCATCGATTGACCCGACCATCATCTCCGCCCTTCTGCCCTGCACGTTCTTCGCCCCTTCATCCAATCCAGTTCGCCCCGGAACTGGGAGGCGATCTCCCTCGCCGTCGCATCGCTGGAGATCCTCCGCCCCGAAGCATCGTTCACCCATTTCACCCCTAACCGGGTCGAGGCATTTTTCCCTCGACCCAGGAGCTTGTTGCAATACTTTGCAGGTCACGACAGGCCCATCTGAGGGCCTGAACACCCAGAGGCAGTAGCTCCAGGCCATCGCCGTCGTCGGAGCTCCTCGGAGCTCGTCGGCCTCATCGGAGAGGTGCATAAGCTGCGAGACATCTTGGCGGAGCCATTCCGCATCTTAGAAGCAGCAGAGGAGGCCCACCGCGTGAGTTCTGGGCCGGCGAAGTTCGTCGGCCACCTGTTCTTCCAGCAGCCTTCCCATCCGTCCACTCAGCCTCGAGCTCCAGATGCGATCCATGCCGTTCATTTGAGGAGCAACCCTCATCGTCAGATCCGTTGGAGGCTTGATCTGGACCGTCCGAGTCTACGAGGATTAGCACCAGCGATTCTACACCGTTGATCATCCACGTGGCGAGCCCTCCACCGTCAGATCCGCGCGAGGTTTACTCGAAGAGGTGCGCCGCCCCCTGCAGCCGTTGGATACACCACGTGGCGCGCCTCTGGCCCTCGGATCATAATAAGGGGTAATATCACTTAGGCCCCTCTTTTGTTTTGTTTTATCATTTAGTCCTGTAAATATTTTATAGAAGTCATTTTATTTTGGAACATTTACACTTAGGACCTTATCGTTTATTTTAATTGCATTTCTACCCCTATATATGTTGGACACGTGCATCGTCACGTGAAATTTTGGTGATTTTGCAATATCTGGGCTGTAGTTTTTACGTGTTATGGAATGAAATATCTTTCTTGTTAATTGCACTTATGCACCTATGAATGATTTTTATTGAACATGTGTTGAATTTGTTGGGCATTTTGCAATATCTCCCCTAGACTTTTAGCACCTGTTGCTAAGAAGTCCGGGGAAGTATTTTTATTGCATATTGGTCCCTGTGTGCCCAGTACATGTGTTTGGCACGTGCGGTATTGGAATTTTTGCACCAGGACCCCTTGGATTTCTGAGTTTGTTACCTTTTTAGCCCAGAACTTTATTTAAATTACAAACAGGTCCCTGTGTACTATGGGCTCTTGTTGGATTTAAATAAATATCAATTTTCATCTAAATTAAGTGAAAATTTGATACATGGCTCCTGCCACTGTTTAGAATTTTCACTAATTTTTGGGTACATTTTTGAGCCCTTTTATTATTTTTAAAAATTCAAAAACACCCATTTTTTGCCTCTGTTCAGATTATAAAATCCCAAAAAAAAATTAAAACCCTTTCAAAAATTCTAAAACAATTAGGAGTTGTTAATTTTTGTGTCCTTGATTTTCTATGCATTTTTGTCACTTTTGGATATATAAAAACCCTAAAAATTGAAAAACCCCTTAAAACTCATAAAAATTCTAAAAAATCATAGAAAATTCTAAAAATAATATCTCTTTTTTTGAATTTTCCTTATTACTTCTATTTTTCATAAAAATTACCTCTAGGCTTTGAAAAGACCATTTGATATTTTTAAGTGGCCTTTGAAGCCTGGCTGGACAGTGTTCCTTTGTTTCTGCCTTATTTGATTTTGAGAAAATTCCATAAATATCATAAAATTCTCAAAAAATCACCAAAAACAGTAAAAAAATCCATAAAACCTAAAAATGTTTTTGTTGGAATTTTTGAACTATTTTTGGGTATTTAAATAATTCCTTGAAGTTGCTTGTTTATATTGTTTTCTTATTTTCTTTATTATTAAAAATTCTAAAAAATATAAAAATATTAAAAACCACCAAAAAATATTTGTTTGTATTTTCTTCACTTTTTTGACTACTTCGTAGGCCCAAAGGCCATCTCGTGCTCCTCGATTTCGACCCTGGGAGCTATACAAGGTCAATCCCATAGCTAGGACTACTATTTGGTTTTCTCGTGTTTCTATCTTTATTTGGTGGTCCGATTTTTGTTTCTTGTTGAGTTATGAGTCCCGAGTGACTGAGGTCACAACGATCGTAGTGACACCTTTACCTTAGTCGTTCGGACGGCTCATCAGAATGGCGCCATTGCCGGGGAGCACGACTTAGTAGTCACATTTTTCCGCGGCTTTCTTTTTCGCGGTTTTCTGTATAGATTTTTGTATATATTTTTCTGACATGTTTATATAATAAGCTTGTCTGATACACTCTGCCTGTTTACTTGCGAGGGCCCGAGGACCGATGCGGTGACTTTCCCGGAGCCGACGCAACCGCGACATTCGGAGGCGGTTCCCTTCTGCACGGAGCCGCAAGAGAGAGCGAGGAGGCAACAGAGTGCGGGTGTAGATAGGATTAGCTTAGAGTTTATTTCCTACATTATTTGAACTATTATTGTAATAAAATAGGGACAGGATACTTAGCTTAGACACTTAGACTCTCGGGGTCTGTTTCGCTGAGCACCGGTGTGCTCGGGGGACCCCTCGCTTTTTCACGGCTTTTATCGCGGCTTTCTACCGTTTATTTCCTGCCTTACTGATTCTTGCGGTTTTCAGCCCCTAGCCTTAGGATTTTTGCTTGACTGTAACGTAAATAAGTAGGTCCACATACATTAATAACTTTGCATATACCTATAGATCGGTTAATTGGACCAATAATAAAAATCTAATAAAATAGTCGATCCACCACCTTCGAGCCTACGCACCGCGAGCCCACCCTGTCAAGCGCTACTCCTGAACTCCATTTGTCGAGAAGAGGAGGGGTGAGCCTAGACCGGACTCTTGGATTGGAGGCTGGTGGTCAACTAGCCGTTCTTTCGAGTAGAACTACTAGCTTAGGGCTCGGATTTCCGCCTGCATCATTTAGGTAGTTTTATTTCAGTCTTTAAATTCTGCGCGGATCATTTTGCATGTAGACTGCTGGAGTCAGGTACGCATTTCTTACTCTACATGCATCATTGATTTTCGCGCATCGGCTTTTTCGTCTTCTCCCCCTTGTTTTGGATTAAAATAACTAGGAGAACCGAAAAATTCGTTAGGCGATTTGTTTGATTATTTGAAAAATACCTAAAAATTTGAACCATAAAATTGGGACTGCTAACTCTATTCGACCCTAAAAGACACCACACAGAAAAAACTTGTCTTGGAGAGAGCAACCCCCTCCTTATCTGGTTTGCTTGAGCGAGAGAGTGACCCGCACACTAGGATAGAGCCATATCCGAGCCCCGATCAGACTACCAGCCTTTTATATGGGACAGTCTGTTCGGCGGATTGGATTCCCAACAGGTCACGTAATCGCTCTGCTATCCTGACTTGATCACCTAATAAAATTGACAAGATAATCGACCGAACCTTTACTGTCTTCAGCTCACGTTGCGTAGGTGAATCAGGAGTTTGCTTGCTGATCATTGTTGTTTCCAGATCCCATCCGCCCGACTCGCCAGATCACGATGATGGGCAGGAGGTCTCTTAGGCAGCCTCTGGCTGCACTGCTTTTCAGCACTCCAGCCCACTCATCTAGGTCGATTCGTGAGAGCTCAGACCCGCTCTCTAAACTCGAGTTCGACTCCGCCCTGTTCCTCCTTGACCACCCTTCTACCATTCCTGAGTTATCTGAGCCAGATGAGAGACAGAAGCATGATTTATCGGCACCTGAGTTTGGGTCTTTTGCCTTTGTAGAGACCATGGCTGACAGCAGTGATGACCGCACTGGAGGTCCCCGAGGAGAGCAGACATTCGTCTTGGACCAGGGTGCGATCAACTCCACCCTGATCGCCTCCCTTGACTCAGTTCAGCAGCAGTTGAGGGATCAGGGAGCTTTCAGGATAGAGATGAGGCGCGAGATGGAGCAGATGAGAGCCGACTGCGAGCAGCGCGGAGACAGACCCGATGGTGCGGCAGCAGCCGCAGCAGCAGATGGACCTCCGAGACCGATATGAGAGTTGCACAACCCCGGATCGACTTTGACGTACCGTTGGGTAGTACTTCCAGTGATCGAGGGGGACTTCAAGTTCCCCCCGAATACACTTCAGCTTCTACCCCGGTTCCATGGGCTGGCTACTGAGGAGCCCCATCTCCACCTTCAGGAGTTTAAGATGATCTGCAGCACAGTCCACGACAGACAGGTGGACTAGGATACCATACGCATGATTGCCTTCCCCTTCTCACTGGCCGATAGAGCAGCCACCTGGCTGAAGCACTCGGGGAAGTGCGTGTACACCTGGGAGCAGCTCCGCATCGAGTACTTGAACAAGTACTATCCACTCAGGCGGACGAACGCAGCGAGGGCCCTGATCAGCAACTTCTCCATGCTCCCCAATGAGCAATTCCACGAGGCATGGGAGAGGTTCACAGAGTTGACAATAGATGCCCGCACCATGACATCTCGAAGACGAACCTAGTTCAGAGCTTCTTCAGCGGGCTGACATCAGAGCTACAAGGCCTGGTGAATGCTTCTTGTGACGGGTCCTATTTCGCCAAGGATTACGATCAGGTCTGGGCCATCTACGAGGAGATGGTAGAGAACTATATGGTGATGTCCCAGACCTGACTCTACACACAGGGACGCCCTCAGCCACGGACCGTGCAGTGCTAGAGGATAACACGGGTTGACGTCGGTCCATCCACTTCGTCAGCGGCAGCAGCACATGTCGAGTCCACAGCCGCTGACATGGGCATCATCAGCGAGAAGCTGGACCGGATGGAGATCATAGAGAAGAAGCAGTGATAGGGCATCACGCAGATGGAGCAGATGGCACAGACTTTGAGTGACCTGAAGACACAACTCATGTGTCTCCAGGAGGCACAGACGGCTTCCCAGCCATGTCTTCAGGCACGAGGCGATCTGAGTAGCAGCAGCAGCTCGTTCCAGCGCTCCAGCCACCAGCAGCCTAGACAGGTTCACATTGTACAGGCGGAGCCGTACCAGCAGCCGCAACCCACTTACCAGTCGCCACCATCTCCAGACACGCAGATGGTGGTATACCAGCCGGATCAGCCTCTGGCAGTACTCCCGCCAGCCCCTTACGAGTCAGAGCCGTTGATGGATGTCAATGGGATTTGGTACGACCGACCCCAGCTCGGTATCCGACGAGACCATCCCAGATTTCATTGGTCGGCCGGAGGTTCCAGCTCCCAGCAGCAGCCGTCAGGACAGGGTGGCCAGTACAGCCATCAGAGAGATCACCAGCAGCAGCAGCCCCCAATGCATACCCAGCAGCAGTCACAACAGTTTGGTCCTCGTCCCTATCAGCAGGGACAGAGTCGTGATCAGCCTCAGCCGCAGTATCACCCCCAGTCATACCCCTCTCACCAGCAGCACCAGACACAGCAGCAGCCTCACTACCAGAGAGGCTACCCGTTAGGTTCTCATGGGCCATCCTATGAGAACCCCGCCTTAGATGACATAGCCCGCCTACTTACCGATCAGCAGGCTACATTCAGACGGGAGATGGATGAGTTCCGCCAGGAGATGCGGGACATTGTGAGAGGGAAGGCCGCCATCCCTGCCCAGATAGAGCCCAATCCGAACGACCTCAAGAGGAAGTCTGAGCAGGTAGATTTCACAGAGTATGCCACTCCTAGTGATACATTTGGAGATATGTCTGCATATTTACTTGATACTGATTTTGTCACACTTAGGAGCGGTAGGATGCCAGCAGGCGGCGCCTCGTCTGAGAGACACCCCGAGGCCACTTCCAGAGCGTCCGACGAGGAGGAGAGCGGTGCCCATGCTGCTAGAGATGATGACGGTGGTACTGATGCCACCATGGATACTGATCCCACCGGCGGTACTGAGGCTGTCGTTTCACCAGATGGAGGAGGTGGTACTGAGGCCACCGATGTTGCCGAGCTAGAGCGCGGTACTGATGCCACACGACTACCAGCCGAGGGTGGTGCTGATGCCAGCATCTTCACTTCTGAGAGTCTTGTAGTCTTTCCGTCTGTACATGTATCTCAGGACAGTTCTGGCAATAAAGGAAAGGGTTTGTTTTCTTCTGGTCCACCTGTGGTGCTTGATGTATGTGTGGAACCTGTCGTCGAGCAGCCTAGACCCTTTCCTAGTCCTTCATCTTAAAAGGACCCTGTGATCCCCTTCCCTAGAGCTCTTCACATGGGAAAGGGGAAGAAAATCGAAAATCCAAAAAAGAGGCAGCAGGAAGAGTTCAGCCAGCAGATGATCGACCGCTTTCACATTCAGCTGACTCTTCAAGAGGCTTTGCAGCACATCCCTCTACTCCAGCGTTCACTTAGAGACAGGACCACAGTTAGGAGGAAGAGGAGGAATCACCATTCAGAGATCCATGTGCTGACCAGAGCCACGTGTTTCGCGATTCAGAACCGTCTGCCGGCCAAGAGGCCAGATTCCGGAGCCCCTTATGTCAGATGCCACATCAGAGATCAGAGGTTCGACCACACTCTATTAGACATCGGTTCTTCAATCAACCTACTTCCGGCATCCCTTCTCGACCGCTTTGAGTTAGGCACTCTACGACAAAGCAGGACAGTCCTTCAGTTTGCTGATCGATCTGTCAAGAGGTCGAAGGGGTTGCTGAAGGACGATGTCGTCACGATTCAGGGCCTGCAATTCCCCGTGGACTTCGTCGTGTTGGACATGGAGATCCCTGAGTCTGTGATCGATACCCCCATCATTCTAGGTCGCCCGTTCTTGGCCACAGCCAAGGCGGTGACCGACCATGATAGCGGGAAGGTATACTTTCGCGTTGAGGGAAAAAGTGTACAAATAGAGACGGTCGAGGACATCAGAGTCAGAGATTCAACTTGCTCAGAGACTACTTCCGATACAGAGCAGTTGACAGATGCAGGGCCAGACATCCACCAGGACTGCGACTTCGTGATTACAGATGATGAGGCAATATGGGGAGATCCAGATGCACATGCCATCCTCTCACCTTCAGAGTCCTCTGATGCAGAGACGCCAGCAGAGGAGAGCTTGGAGAGTGTATTCCTGGTCCAAGATACTTTTGAGGCAGCAGAGCTGGTTCGAGACCGCGAGACAGATTTGTTTTGTGATGACGGTGGTACTGAGGCCACCATGGATGATACAGATCCCTCGGAGTCAGATTTTGATTGGGCAGAGTTTGATGATCTTATACTTGATTTGACTTCTTCTGAGCCTGCGGCTAGGGAGGAGGTAGATGCCATGCAGAGCAGAGACAGTCCAGATGAGCAACCTTCCCCAGACCCAGTTTGCGAGAGAGAGTTCTCATTTTCCCGAGTAGATTTGGTAGCATACACTCGGATTCTTCAGAAGCCAGATTTTCCAGCACCAGTTTGTCCAGAGCTGAAGCCACTACCTGCGTCGTTGAAGTATAGGTTCCTTGCGGGTGAGCATGAGATGTACCCAGTCATCATCTCCGCTGAGTTGACTGGAGAGCAAGAATCCCATCTGATGGGGGTTCTTGAAAAGAACCGCAAGGCGATAGGATGGAGTTTAGCAGATCTCCGGAGGATCAGTCCGGCTCTGTGCTCTCACCACATCTATCTCGAGGATGAGGCAAAGCCATTGCGTGAGTTCCAGCGGCGGCTGGACCTGAATCTGAGAGAGGTTGTCATGAAGGAGATCTCGAAGTGGTGGAGCGCCGATTTTATCTACCCCATCTCCGACTCCAAGTGGGTCAGTCCGTTACATGTGGTGCCCAAGAAGACGGGCATCACTACAGTGGTTACGGGGTTCAGAGAGGAGATTGCTACCCAGGTACCCACTTCTTTGCGAGTCTACGTGGATTACAGACTACTTAACCAGGCCACCAAGAAGGATCATTTCCCCCTGCCCTTTATAGATCAGATCATTGAGAGACTAGCAGGGAAGAGCCATTACTGCTTCTTGGATGGGTACTCCGACTACAATCAGGTGGCCATTGCACCCGAGGACCAAGACAAGACTACCTTCACCTGTCCCTTCGGCACATACGCCTTCAGTTGCATGCCATTTGGGCTATGCAACGCCCCTGCGACTTTTCAGAGATGCATGTTGTTTATCTTTTCGAACATGGTGGGGGAGTGCTTGGAGGTCTTCATGGATGATTTCTTGGTCTACGGCGACGGATTCGACTCCTGTCTTGACTGCCTAGATCGAGTACTTCGGTGATGCATTGAGGTTCGCCTGGTATTATCTTGGGAGAAGAGTCACTTCATGGTGACTCAAGGGACGGTGCTTGGTTACATCATCTCCAACAGGGGCATGGAGGTTGATCTGGCCAAGTTGGATGCCATTAGCAAACTCAATCCACCGTCCAACTTGCGGCAGCTACGGTCTTTTCTGGGGCACGTTGGTTTCTACCGGTAATTCATTCGTGATTTTAGTAGGGTTGCCCGACCGTTGACTGATCTGCTGATGAAAGACACCGAGTTCCTTGTAGATGATAAGTGTCTATCATCATTTGAGACTCTCAAGAGATGTGTGATAGTGGCTCCTGTCCTTCAGCCACCTGATTGGTCTCTCCCATTCGAGATCATGACGGACGCCTCCGATTTTGCCGTGGGGGCTATGCTAGGACAGAGGAGGGATGGAGTCCCATTTGCTATTCACTACGCTAGTCGTACATTGGATGCCGCACAGCGGAACTACACAGTCACTGAGAAGGAGATGCTAGCCGTAGTTTTTGCCCTAGATAAGTTCAGATCGTACATTATCGGATCTAGAGTGACCATCTTTACTGATCATACCGCCATCAGGTACCTCATGGCAAAGAAGTATGCCAAAGCTAGATTGACTAGATGGATCCTTCTACTCCAGGAGTTTGACGTAGAGATTAAGGATAAGCCTGGAGTCAAGAATGTGGTGGCGGATCATCTCTCCCGATTGGAGTATCTTGAGCATTCTGAGCAGATTGACCCTATTTGTGAGACCTTCCCAGATGAGGCGATCCTTGCTATTGCCTCGCTCCCATGGTATACCGATATTGTGAACTATCTTGTCGCCAAGAAAGTTCCACAAGATTGGCCCAGGCAGAAACTTGAGATCTTCCTCGCGAAGGCCAAGTTTTACCATTGGGAGGATCCCGTCCTTTACCATGAGGGAGGGGATAGTATCTGGCGTAGGTGCATTCCTCAGGAGGAGCACCACAGCGTCCTTACTTACTGCCACAAGCTTGAGGCAGGAGGACATCACTTAGGAAGGAGAACGACACAGAAAGTGCTCCAATCCGGCCTATGGTGGCCTACTCTCTTCAAGGACTCTGATGAGTTCGTGAAGAGGTGTACTGACTGTCAGAGGATGGGCACTTGTGGACAACGTGATATGATGCCGATGCATCCCATTCACTTCTGTGAGGTTTTTGACGCATGGGGCATCGATTTCATGGGTCCATTCCCTAGGAGTCAGGGATTTGAGTAATTCTATTAGCCGTTGATTATGTGAGTCATTGGGTTGAGGCCATCCCTGCCCGAACCGCAGAAGCTAGGACTGTTTGCAGATTTTTGAGGAGGAATATCATTTCATGGTACGGGGTTCCTAGAGTGTTGATATCTGACGGGGGGTCTCATTTCGTCAACGACAAGGTAAAGGCCCTTGCTAGAGAGTTCAGTATAGACCATAGAGTTGCCACTCCATACCACCCTTAGACGAATGGTCTTGCTGAAGTGTCAAACAAGGAGATCAAGACTATATTGCAGAAAGTCGTCCGCCCTGACCGAAAGGATTGGTCACAACTTTTGGACTCGGTCTTGTGGGCATATCGGACGTCTTTGAAGAGTCCTTTGAGTACATCTCCCTTTCGCCTCGTTTATGGCAAGCCGTGCCACATAGGTCACTTTGGGCAGTCACAGATATACTTTTGGATCCCGATAGTGTAGGAGACCAGAGGAGGGTAGAGTTAGCAGCCGTGGAGGAGCTTCGTGATACCGCCTTTTCAAACAGCCTACATTATAAGGAGAGAGTGAAGGAGTGGCATGATTCTCATATCAGCCACAAGCAGTTTGAGCCAGGACAGAGAGTATGGCTGTTTGATGCTAGGCTTAGATTATTCCCAAGGAAGCTACAGAGCAAATGGAAGGGACCGTATTTAGTGAGAAAGGTACACGAAAATGAAAGTATTGACATATCTGAGTTGTCTTCTGAGAATACCTTTCGAGTGAACGGCCAGCGGCTCAAGCCATATCTAGATCATGAGCCGCGGGTCGTTGATGTTGCCCCTATTCACTTTGCGTGAGATGTGGTCTCTTGACTCACATCTATTGCATCTCACGCCTGATTATCACTGTTCTTCCGACCTGTATAGATTCAGATGTCCATATCTCTCTATTCTTTAGTCCCACATCCCTTTTCTCATCTTATGATTTTGCTATACTTAGGGTGTACTTTACCCTAAGTATAGGGGGGATGTCGGACTCTCGGGTATTCTTTTGATTCTTTCTATCCCGGTTTTGCTGCCTATACTTAGGGATATTTCACCCTAAGTATGGGGGGGGGGGGTAGACTCTGTACATCCTTCACTCGGATTTGCCTTCATGCACAGCTTGCTATACTTAGGATTACTTGATCCTAAGTATAGGGGAAAACACCGAGTTCTCCTCATTCTATTCTTTGATTCATATCTATATATAGCCATTCCTTTTCACTTCCATATACTAAGCACGAGTTATGTCTTCTTCATCGCTCTTGATCACTCTGAGGACATCGTTCGAGCTAAGTATAGGGGGGGTGTATATATTTCATATATACTTTAGCCATAACTCGTACTTTGTGTGAGTGTATGAATAAATAAAAATGTCTAAAAATCCATAAAATTTAAAAATTTCCCTTGTATATAAAATTCATTTTGCACATACATATTTATTTATACAAATTATTTTTGTACAAATGATTATAAAATGATTTGTGTAAAGGATTTGTAAATATGTTCATATCAAAATCTATGTATATAGTACAAAATTTTTGTAAAATGTTTTGAAAACAAAATGTTTGCAAAAACCTTGTGTAAATGTTTGTAAATATTTTGCAAAACTTGCATTCATGCATACATCCATGGTTTCAAAACATTTTTCAAAAATTTTGCACGATTGTAAACATTTGTAAATTGCACATTTGTAAATAGCATCCTTGTAAATATTTGTATAGTTTTTCCTGGATCATAGTTGACATATAAACTAGCCTGGAATTAAATTGGAAAATGGAGCTTGATTAAGATCTTAATCCACCTAATAATAAGAGGAACCTTATAGGGCTTAGGGTGAGGGCTTTTCAGGTCCATGGTGACTTAATTCTTTGAGTCCACTAGGCTATGAGCATATGTCATCTTGATGAGCCTAAGTAGAGCACTTAACAACACATGCATGACTCTCAGAGACAATGGCTTTACTTGCACCAGCACTTTACACATAGCTCTCCATAGATGAGGTGGTGAGGAGGCAGTTTCCTTTGGCTTGGGGTAGCATATGAGGGTAGTACTTCTAGGCGGAACCTCTCTTCTTCTTTTAGTGAAGGAAGTGCACCTCAACTTGGTCTGGTGGTTATGAAGTCTAAAGACAGAAGCCGTGGGTTGCAATAAAGCTTCAAAAGAGGGATAGTCTACTGGCTCAAGAGGAAAAACTCCTTGTATATATGTTGCACCATGTAGATATGTTGTACAGATGCACATGAAAAAAAAATGCAAAAAGAAAAGAACTCCAAAAAAGTGGTGGGTCGGATTGAAGATTTAATAATCCCACCGGAGTGTACATAGTCAAATAAAGCAAAGCTTATGGTATACATGTTCCATCTCATGAAGCTTGCAGCGGGAGACTCAGCTACACTGGTAGAGCTCCCAAGGATACATGGCTACACTGGTCATGGTCCATTCTCTTCTTCCCCCTCTTCTTGAGCTGGTTGCACTTGAACTTAGAAGGGAATACCCCACTTCTCGAGGAAAGAGTTGCTAGACCGAGGCATTAGAGTTACCAGGTTGGGGGAGGTTGTTTCTTTGTTACTTCTGAGGTGGGGAGCTACATATCACTTACACCGTACAAGGAAAGATTCATGGTCATTAGAGTTTGCGTTATGTAGACTTGTTCTGATCTGGTTTATTGAGGAGTCTTGCCCGTAGATTGGTGGAACTTAGAGGCTATTAAGTTTCAAGCTTAAGTCCAAATAATGTTCCGACACATTAATAATCCAAAGATCTAATCAAGCTCCATATTTCAATTTAATGAAGGCAATATTAATACTCAGCATTAATCCATGCATATTCTCCTCTTTTTCTTTTTCTTTTTCACTTCTTTTTCAAATAAGTGTTTGCTAAGGGACTAGCAAAGTTAAGTATAGGGGGGTGATGAATACCCATTCATCACTCTTTATTCTTTTATTTTAGCTACAAAACTCGTGCAAAACACATGTATATTTCTGTAAATATCAATAATTTTCAAATAGCATGCATTGCGTAAATATGCATTTTAGCATGTTTTTGTGCATCAATAAAAGAATAAAGAAATAAAAGAAAAAGAGGGAGATATTTAGAATAAATATTGAGCAACCTAATCCCAAGGGAGGGCTCAGCATGGGCCTGACCACATAAAGACCCAAGTAGAGAGAGATAAGGAAGCTCATGTGTATATATACTTGTAAATAAATAAATAAATATTTTCCTCTAAATAAAATAAAAAGGCATTTGTGTAAATATGTATATATTTGTAAATATTAAATTAAAATAAAAATAAGAAAAACAAAACAAAATTTAAAATAAAGAAAAATACCCTCATCGTTGTATATACACCATGTACGTAAAACCACATATGTATTTATTTCACCTTATAAATAAATCAATAGAATTCCACAAAAATTTGTACATATTCCTTATTACATAATGTAAATAAATAAAATAAAAATCACAAAAATAAAAAAAGAAATAAAAATAAAACCAATCCCAACATTGTATATATACCACATATGTATATAAGTAAAACTATTTATTTAGCCCTTGTAAATAATTAATAAAAATAAAATAAAAATATACTTTTATTCCAAATTTTATTCTATAAATAAATAAAATACAAAATTGGAATAAAATGTACAAAAATAAATAATTAAAAATCAAAAAATGAAAAATATATAGTGTATATACCTATATAATATACTATATTGTAAATACCTAATTTTTATTTCAAAAAATTAATAAAAATCACAAAAAATAGTTTATAAATAAATAAACATTTTTTATGTTTTAACATTTTCCAAAATCGGCCATTTACTATTTTATATTGAATTTCCAAATATTTATGACGTGGCCGCAACCCATTGGTCCACGGGGGATGTTGACCCCCCGGTCAACTCCCCCCCTTGGACCACCAAACCGCGGATCTGAGTTACCAACCTGATTTCTCCCATTTATCCATACCAAATCCGAGTCCCAAATCACTAAACCCCGGATCCTGATTAAAGAGGAATCAACCGAGATCCACGCCCGGTGGTTTCCCCTCGGGGTCCGAGCTCCGATTTCCATGCCCGACCCCATCTTCTCGGACCCCTAGGGCTATTTAGTCTCAGCTCCGCCGCACGGTTCCAGCTATCTTTGGCTCCGCATTTCCATCCCAAGATCTCCACTACCTTCTCCTGAGTGACAACTAGCTGCGGGTGGTGTCGTAGTGAGGAGGAGGTGCCCCAGCCACAGCCTAGCGCCGCCGTGCGCTGCCCAGGAGTAGCGCTCGAGCCTCGGGCATCGACGGCCCTCAAGGCAAGGACCAGGAGCTTCAGGAGCTCTTCCACAGTCGACCTCGACCATCTGGTAAGCCTAATTATTTCTACCTTTCTCTAATTTCCAGTTACGCCCAATTTAGTTCATCGTCGTCGACCATCGATTCCAATCATCCCGTCCACCCATTTCATCGATTGACCCGACCATCATCTCCGCCCTTCTGCCCTGCACGTTCTTCGCCCCTTCATCCAACCTAGTTCGCCCCGAAACTGGGAGGCGATCTCCCTCGCCGTCGCATCGCCGGAGATCCTCCGCCCCGACGCATCGTTCACCCATTTCGCCCCTAATCGGGTCGAGGCATTTTGCCCTCGACCAGGAGATTGTTGCAATACTTTGCAGGTCACGACAGGCCCATCTGAGGGCCTAAACACCCAGAGGCAGCAGCTCCAGGCCATCACCGTCGCCGGAGCTTCTCGGAGCTCGCCGGCCTCATCGGAGAGGTTCATAAGCTGCGGGACATCTTGGCGGAGCCATTCCGCATCTTAGAAGCAGCAGAGGAGGCCCACCGCGCGAGTTCTGGGCTGACGAGGTTCGCCGGCCACCTGTTCTTCCAGGAGCCTTCCCAGCCGTTCACTCAGCCTCGAGCTCCAGATGCGATCCATGCCGTTCATTTGAGGAGCAACCCTCATCGTCAGATCTGTTGGAGGCTTGATCTGGACCGTCCGAGTCTACGAGGATTAGCGCCAGCGATTCTACACCGTTGATCATCCACGTGGCAAGCCCTCCACCATCAGATCCATGCGAGGTTCACTCGAAGAGGTGCGCCGCCCCCTGCAGCCATTGGATACACCACGGGGCGCGCCTCTGGCACTCGGATCATAATAAGGGGTAATATCACTTAGGCCCCCCTTCTGTTTTGTTTTATCATTTAATCCTGTAAATATTTTATAGAAGTCATTTTATTTTGGAACATTTGCACTTAGGACCTTGTCGTTTATTTTAATTGCATTTTTACCTCTGTATATGTTGGACACGTGCATCGTCACGTGATATTTTGGTGATTTTGCAATATCTGGGCCGTAGTTTTTACGTGTTATGGAATGAAATATCTTTCTTGTTAATTGCACTTATGCCCCGATGAATGGTTTTTATTGAACATGTGTTGAATTTGTTGGGCATTTTGCAATATCTCCCCTAGACTTTTAGCACATGTTGCTAGAGTCCAGAGAAGTATTTTTATTGCATATTGGTCCCTGTGTGCCCAGTACATGTGCTTGGCGCGTGCGGTATTGGAATTTTTGCACCATGACCCCCTGGAATTCTGAGTTTATTACCTTTTTAGCCCAGAATTTTATTTAACTTACAAACAGGTCCCTTGTACTATGGGCTCTTGTTGGATTTAAATAAAATATCAATTTTCATCCAAATTGAGTGAAAATTTGACACGTGCTCTTGCCACTGTGTAGAATTTTTACTAATTGTTGGGTACATTTTTGAGCCTTTTATTATTTTTAAAAATTCAAAAACACCCATTTTTACCTCTGTTCAGATTATAAAATCCCAAAAAATATTAAAACCCTTTCAAAAATTCTAAAAAAATAGGAGTTGTTAATTTTTGTATCCTTGATTTTCTGTGCCTTTTTGGTCATTTTTGGATATATAAAAACCCTAAAAATTGAAAAACCCCTTAAAACTCATAAAAATTCTAAAAATTTATAGAAAATTCCAAAAACAATAAACTCTTTTTCTGAATTTTCCTTATTACTTCTATTTTCATAAAAATTACCTCCAAACCTTGAAAAGATCATTTGATATTTTTAAGTGGCCTTTGAAGCCTGGCTGGACAGTGTTCCTTTATTTCTGCCTTATATGATTTTTAGAAAATTGCATAAAAATCACAAAATTCTCAAAAATTCACCAAAAATAGTAAAAAAATTCATAAAACCTAAAAATATTTTTGTTAGAATTTTTGGACTATTTTTAGGTGTTTAAATAATTCCTTGAAGTTGCTTGTTTATATTGTTTTCTTATTTTCCTTATTATTAAAAATTCCAAAAAATATAAAAATGTTAAAAACCACCAAAAAATATTTGTTTGTATTTTCTTCACTTTTTCGACTACTTCGTGGGCCGCAAGGCCATCTCGTGCTCCTCGAGTTCGACCCTGGGAGCTATACCAGGTCAATCCCATAGCTAGGACTGCTATTTGGTTTTCTCGTGTTTCTATCTTTATTTGGTGGTCCGATTTTTGTTTCTTGTTGAGCTCTGAGTCCCGAGTGACTGAGGTCACAACGACCGTAGTGACACGTTTACCTTAGTCGTTCGGTCGGCTCATCACCGTCTAAGGGGCATTATTCTCCCATTTGGCCCAATACTTACTACTGAGAGTCAACCTGATGCTGCTGCTTCTGCTTCTGCGTCTACAGTGCTTCAGGTAGCATACTTGCATTTACCAGTAGTAGATCAGATACATTACCATGGATTATGGACTCGGGCGCTACACATCATCTATGTGGCGATCAAAGTTTACTTACAGGATATTCTCAGATTCCTCCAGGCCGAACAGTGGTCATTGCCAATGGTACACAATCTCCCATTCCTGGTCAGGGGGAGATTAGACTGACATCTTCTATGCAGCTCAAGAATGTGCTACATGCACCTGACTTTTCAATGAATTTGTTGTCAATCAGTCAGATTACGAAGGATTTACAATGTCGGGCAATTTTTGATCCATCTTCTCTTATTTTTCAGGACATCCGTACAGGAAACGTGATTGGTCGTGGCTATGAGCAAGGAGGCCTCTACCGCCTAAATCAGACTGCATTCGCTGGAACTTCATCCCTTCTCATTGGACCAGTATCTCCTTTGCTTTGCCATCCGCGCTTTGGGCATCTACTGCTTCAGAAGTTGCGTCGTGAGTTACCCCAGGGTCTTCCTCACACATCTATCCAATGTGAGGCTTGTCAGTTGGGAAAGCATCACAGGTCTACCTTTCCCAGTTGTCCAGGTCGGAGTAGTACCTCCAAGTTTGAGTTATTTCATATTGATATTCGGGGTCCGAGTCGTATACCTGATCGTCAGGGACACAGGTTTTATATAGTTATTGGGGATGACTTCTCTCGTGTGTCATGGGTATTTTTGATGAAGAATAAATCTGAAGCAGGCGATATTATTATCCATTTTCTGAATGAAATTCAAAATGTCTTTTCTACATCCGTGAAATTTGTAAGAAGTGATAATGCCCTAGAACTGTGCACTCATGTCCTAGCCAACTACTACTCCTCAAAAGGGATTATACATCAAACATCCTGTGCTTATACCTCTCAACAAAATGGGATTGCTGAAAGAAAACATCGCCACCTACTAGATGTCACAAGATCACTTCTTATACAGAGTCATGTTCCTTATTCTTACTGGGGTGACGCGGTTCTCACTGCATGTTACCTAATTAACCGTATGCCGTCCTCGATCTTGGATGAACAGATTCCCTTTTCCATTATCTATCCTGGGAAGGATCTGTTTTCCCTTACTCCCCGTGTATTTTGTTCAGTCGCCTTTGTCCACCAGTTGTCTCCTGGTACTGACAAGCTCTCTCCTAGGGCTGTCAAGTGTGTGTTTGTTGGGTACTCCAGAACTCAAAAGGGATACAAGTGTTTTGATCCTCTTCGTAGGCGGTATATGGTCAGTGCATATGTTACATTTTTTGAATCCGTAATGTATTTTTCATCCTCAGGTGATCAACAGCTACCTCCACTGACTACCGATGCCATATACATGACACCACCACCTCCAGCACCGCCACCATCATCACCACCACCACCACCACAAATCCCCGTCTCACCACTACCGTTCCACTATACCCGCAGGCCTCCTCCAGCTCATGGTCATGACTCATCTCCTAGCTCGCCTATGGTATGTACTGAAGATACTTCTCTTGATGGATCTAATGATATTTCTGAGAAAGATATGTTGCAGGGGCCAGATGAGGACACAACTGATTTAGATGTTCCTATTGCCATACGCAAATCGAAGAGGAGCTATGTTACATATCCATTGGCAGCTTCTGTGTCATTTTAGCGACTATCTGGGGATTTCAGGAACTTTGTGGTGGCCTTGTCAACTGTAGATATTCCACGGACTTATCAAGATGCTCTGTAGGACAGTAGATGGCGTCTAGCAATGGAGGAGGAAATGGCGGCACTTCAATCTAGGGGAACTTGGAGTCTAGTTCCTATACCTCCAGATGTCACCCCGGTGAGCTGCAAATGGGTGTTTACGGTGAAGTAAAATGCAGATGGCAGTATTGACAGATACAAGGCCCGCCTTGTTGCACGCAGTTTTACACAGACATACGGGGTGGATTACCTTGATACATTCTCGCCAGTAGCCCACCATTCCACTCTCCGGATCTTGCTGTCAGTCGCAGTCAGTCGAGAGTGGCCGCTATATCAGTTGGATGTGAAGAACGTATTTTTATATGGAGACCTACAGGAGGAAGTCTATATGCAATAACCACCAGGTTTTGCTGTTGAGGGGGGAGTGTTCCAAGGTGTGCAGACTTCATAAGGCTATCTATGGTCTTAAGCAGAGCCCCAGAGCATGGTTTCAGAAGCTCTCAGACCTCTTTGAAAAACAGGGATACAAACGCTCTAATGTTGATCATTCCTTATTTGTACAGAAGACCCCAAGAGGTATTATTGCAATTATGGTTTACGTAGATGACATCTTGATTACAGGAGATAATGAGTAAGGCATAAAGCAGGCGAAAGAAAAGTTGGGGAGCAAATTTGTCACTAAGGACCTTGGAGTTCTTAGATATTTTCTGGGGCTGGAATTTGCTAGAAATCCGTATGGATTAGTAATGTCGCAGAGGAAATATGTTACGGACCTGTTGAGTGAAACATGTATGCTTGGGTGTCGGCCTGCTACGACACCAATGGACCCCAGCATGAAGCTCTATGATGATGACACAGAGGAGGTGGACAGGAGAAGATACAGAGAACTGGTAGGCAAACTGTTGTATGTCACGATCACTAGGCCCGATATATCCTTTGCAGTGAGTCGTATGAGCTAGTTCATGGAGCAACCACGCCAAGTTCATATGGATGCCATACATATGATACTTAGATACCTCAAATCATCTCCAGGTGCAGGTTTACTATTCAAGAAGGGAAAGGGGATTTCTATCTCAGCATGTGCGGATGTAGACTATGCAGGTTGCCCCAAGGACAGGAAGTCTACCTCAGGGTTTGCAGTCTATGTTGGAGATTCTCTAATCTCATGGAGGAGCAAGAAACAGACGGTGGTAGCTAGATCTAGTGCTTAATCCGAATATAGGGCTATGGCCCAGGCTAGCACAGAGATGATGTGGGTGAAGGCTGTACTTACAGATCTATGTCTAGATGTACCACTTCCTATGAACTTGGAATGTGATAATCAGGCAGCCTTGTTCATTGCAAACAACCCAGCATTCCATGAGCGAACCAAGCACATTGAGGTTGACTGTCACTTCATACGTGACATGATTCAGGAGGGGTTCATTGCTACATCTCATGTCACCTCAGAGAATCAAATTACCGATATATTCACCAAGGCATTACTACGAGGCCCATTCCAGAAGTGCGCGTCCAAGCTGAGCATGATCGATATTTATGCTTCATCTTGAGGGGGAGTGTTAACGCATATTTTTATTCTTCTGTGTATCTCTCTGTTATTTTCATTTTCAGCTATATGCTTTATGTAATTTACCCATAGGCTACTCTCCTATATTAGAGAGCCTAGGGCTTATGGAATAAACAACTCAGTTTATTTTTTCCCAACACATCGTATTTACATTTGTATTTTCACGACGGTTATTTAGGAGGCAGCAGTCGAATCCTGCAACATTTAGCGCGAGCCACCGTGAATAACACTTATGATGCTTAACTTAGTGACATCTTATTTGTGATGGAAATCGATTGTTCGTGGTGGATGGCGACTGTAGTGGATTATGGGGATTCATCTAGTGATTAGCAACTACAAGCAGATCAGAATATGACTCACATGGATGAAAGATTGTCAATTTTATGGATGTGAGGTGTCACGATACACCTTAAATAAGGATGTAGAGTATTGTATAGATCCCATATCCTTTGATGAAGCAATGGTTTTCAATGAGTCGAAATCATGAACGAAATCCATGATGGATGGATTTGACTCAATTGAGCGAAATGGTGTATGGGAGCTATGTGATCTATCGAAATGTAGGTAGT
Source organism: Ottelia alismoides (assembly GCA_037367405.1). NCBI lineage: Eukaryota > Viridiplantae > Streptophyta > Magnoliopsida > Alismatales > Hydrocharitaceae > Ottelia > Ottelia alismoides. Next base: position 126,509 of record JAZKJV010007375.1, on the reverse strand, counting down.
ATATATGATATAAGTGGGTATTCAAGTAAACGCACCAAGTTTATGGCACTATTTATAAATACAAAGCAAGATTAGTTGCTAGGGGTTTTACTCAACAAGCCTGAATGAACTTCTACGAAATATATTCTCCGGTTGATAAGTTTGCATTGATATAGATGATTTTAGCAATAATCATATTTATGAATATATATTAACATGATGCTTTTTAGGTTGAAGGTTAGGAGAAAATGGTTTATAACTTAAGAAAATTATTGTATGACTTGAAACATTCTTCATGGCAATGGCATCCCAAATTTCATAAGAAAATTATTCAAATTGATTTTATTGCAAATAAGCTAGATAATTATGTATATTTCATGAAGAGTGTTGAACCACACTAAGCAAGGATAGCTAGATGTTTGGTCTTTGAGGGCATGTAGTGTCTGACAATTCATATCCAATAATCCTTATATTGGCCTCTCTATAGTATATGATACCCAACACAAGTGATCAACAATAATTGACCCACATAATAGGATAAAGCAATCAAGAAATTTGCGAGTCAAAATTTATTTTACTCTACAAAAGATGTTTATAGTGTGCAAACAATGTAGAGGTCGAACTCAAGGAGTGAACTATATAGATTGGGAATTGAGAATTGGCAAATGTTAATTAGTCCTAAATTCTAAGTTATTTTATTTTTATCCTTTTCTTTTTAATTATTTTTATTCATTTTTAATGTATTCTATATTTTTTGTCGATTTCTAATTTTGCAAATGTTTTTTGTGATTTTATATTTATAAATAAAAATATAATAATTAATAATATAAGTAATAATAATATGTATACAGATAATAGAGAGAGATAAAAGAGAGACACAAATCTTTTTTGATTTTTAGAATATTTAAAATAAAGTAAAAAATAAAAAATATCATCTTTTGTGTTTTAAAAATTTGCAAATGTTTTTTGTGTTTTTAGAGGATTTTTATAATATTTATGGATTTTTAATGTTTGAAAATACATAAGTAGTACAAATAATAATTATTCTAGATTGTTTTAGGTTTAATAGATATTTATAAGTCCAAACCGTGCTCAAGAATATTTTTAATAAATAATAACTAATAAAAAATCAGAAATAGGAAATGCAATTTTCATATTTTTCTAGAATTTTTGATATTTTTATAAGGATTTTAGGGTTCCATGATTTTTATGGTTTTTGTTTTGTAATTTTTAATTATTTTGGATATGTAAGAAAATAGGATAGAGTATACCTACTCTAATTTTTTGGAATTTTTTCAAATAATTTGTATTTTTTTATATATTTTCAAATAGGAAATAATGAAAAAGGCACTGCTTCTAATTTTTAATAAATTGGAAAATAGAGTTAAATACCCAATAAGAATAAGATGTCAGATATCTACCCTAATTTTCCTAGTATTTTTACAGTATCAAGAGCATTTAATAAAAAATAAAACACAGGCAAAACAATTATACAGTAGAACATGGATGCATTTTAATAAACTAATTTGCATTTAATAACATGATAAAAAAAACTAGGTGCATACAAGCAAAATATCCAATAATAAATATAATCAGCCCCTAGTAGGGGTATAAATCAAAATACCAAAAGTTTCAAGTCCACGCATGCAATTTTACCTAAAATGTTACACCAATTCTTCAAAATATAAGACTTAAACTAAATAAATAAATTTGGAGGGGCCTAGATGCACAATGATCTTGCGCCTCACGTGGAGAGCCACGTGAGGTGACCTGGCAGGGACCTGAGTGTAAAATCACTAAAAGTTTGGGGTCCTTAATACTAATATTACAAAAATATTAAGCGTGAATTAATATTTACAGTACTAAATAAAAATACAAAATAGTGGAGGGACACAAGTGATATTACTCATATCAGCATGTCATCCAACGACTCGGATCACTTCACCTATGCGTAGAGGACCACGATTAGAAGACAACGATTTGTAGATGAATAATTGTGGCTCCATCAAGGTTGGATTAGACAGTGAATTCTCTCCAAAATTTCGACGACGTCTGTTTTGTTGGATATGTGCTCTTGATCCAACAACTGCGAAGGGAGGTAGATGAACATGGAAGAACAATGTGATGATGCTCCTTCGATTAGCCGTCTTTCGCAACTCCGACGATGATTCAAGCTGTTGAAATGCTCGGTTGCTTCCAGAGGAGGTTCTGCGTCTAATGTGGTGCATAAGAGCGTATAGGTCTCGCTGAGAAGAGATCTAGGGGTGAGTGAAGCTCGCCCTGCTTGGAGTCTATGTCTTGAGTTGAATTGCCTCCAAATGAGGCCCTCTTGTACTGGGGCCTACACTAACTAGAAAAATTAAGGTGTAAAACCCCTTACTAAATAGATTAAAAATAGTAAATTAATTATTAGTTTTTGGTCAAAACATGAAATTTTTTTATTATTTTCTGTATTATTTTTAGGCTATTTTTATTTATTTTTACAAGGGGTTTTTATTAACTGCTCATATTTACATATATGTACATAGGTATATATACCTGTATTTTGGGTCTTTTATTTTATTTATATTTTCTATTTTATTTTTGTATTTACATATTTTCTATATCTATAATTTATTTACTTAAATATTTAAATATTTTTATGGTATTTTTATGATTTTAATTGCTTAATTAAATATGTGTGTGTATTATATGTATAGTTTACTTATATAGTTTAGTACTTTGTTTATTTTAATGAATTTTTATGATTTTATTTTATTTTTAGTATTTACATGTATCTTGAATAATATTCACAAGTATATAAAAATATAAGAAAGTTAAAAGTACAAAGAGTAAATATAATGAATATTATATTTAAGTATTCAGTACAGTGAGGACCCAAAAGGAAACTTTTGCATCTCAACTCCAAAGCAAATAAATTTGCCTTCATTAAATTGGGGATTTAATTTTATAAATAATAAAGGTGGGTTTGGTCAATATTGAGTTTGTACGGAGGAGTTATTAGTATGAGAATTTTTCTTTGCGGCCTTTTGTTCTATGTGTCCCGGGTGCGCTATCTATTATTTTTAAATGAAATCAATTTTATATTTTTCTTTGTATCTTTATGTACAACTTTCATGTTCAAAGTTTTATTATTTGTTGTATAAAATGGAAAAATAAAATAGGTCCTAAAACGCTATATATAAAGTAAAAGAATTAGGGTTTCAAGTTATATTATGTACTATTAATCTTCCCTATCTTCCCCCTACTTTATTCCTTATCGACCAAGTCAATATGATGACTGGGTTTCGGGGTCTATGGTCACTCAGTGTTTTTGACACACCATTTTTTCTCCTCTTTCCTTTTTTTTATCTTGGTATTAAATACAGTATTTATACAGTAGTTACAGATCTATTAATGAGAGTTATTTTGTACAAATTAATGCTATACACATAAATTTAGCTATGGATTTAAGAATGAAAGAATAAAGGTGATGAAATGGAGATTCATCAGTGAGTAGAATTCTCAATGAGAGGTAAAGTAGAGGGTCTCATGGACGATGTCTTCAATTCTCAGAGATGACCAAATATGGTCTTCATTGATGGCAGAGTATCAGACATCAGAAATTATTCTTCACCACTTAATATCTTGGATGCAGTCCAGCAAGAAAATAATTTACCCGACATTCTAAACACTCCTATACAGTTTAATACAATAGGCATGCATAAAGATTGCAATACCTCATACAGACTAGTGAAACGCTTGTATTACTCAACGATGGTGGAGTCACCATGAGGTGCAGAGCAAATCCACATGTAGATATCGACGAGTCGAGATTTAGTCATCTTCTAGAAGTAGGTTTATTCCATATCATCTCACCTCTCTGTGATCATGTCCTTATAGAATAGATTTGATGCAATATGTGGTTTGACACTGTTAGTCATCTAAGTGATGATCCGATAGTTGTATCCGAGCCATATATCATAGTCTTTATCTGTCTCCTCTGAAGGATCTTTCGTCAGAATGTAGAGTTTCTACTAACCACCAATGAACACCTCAAAAGAATGATAATAGAGCACAAAGTTCTATGTGCCCTTAAATTTGACAGATGTGCCTTGTACCATCATAGATGACAGAATGTACAAGGTCTTTGACTTGATATAAAGAGATGAAAAGATGGTTAGATAAAGAGAACAAGATAGTCTTTTGTTGTTCAAGTACACATATAGCGTTGGAAAGTGCCCTAAAATTCACACACGTATGTGCGGGAGTACTAAAAATGTGTAGCACAATAGATAAGAAGGTCCTTAGAGATCCTGACGACACCTAGAAAGGTGCAAAGGAGGCCGAGGATGGGTAAAGGAGATCCCATATGGGTCAGCAAGGGATGATAGTGCATAAAAGGTTGTAGTTGAGGGTCCAACCATGGCCCGATGGGTGTTGGCGGCAGTGGTGGCACACGACAACAAGCGACAGTGGTCTTAGAGTGCCAACGATGCCCAACAGGTTTAGGAGACTCTGAGGAGGGGGCCCACAGGTGTCACAGTGGTCTGGGATGTCATTGAAGAAGAGGAAAGTGCTCGATGGTGGTGCATGTATGCCCTAGTGGCAGCTTACAACATGAAGATAGGTTGCAACCTCGTACGGAGATGCATGAGGTGCTCGGTGTGGGGCCATTGGGCAAGGAGAGGGCATGTCTGAGACGTCCATGAATCCAGGTACCTGTTTACATGGCACTCGCAATGTTAGATTCCTAATTGATCGCATTAGTTCAACCAAGGGGAAATTTTTCACGTTTGCAAATAACATTCATAATTAATGCAACAACCACAGAACAAGAAATGTCAAAACATTTCATTGCATTAATTTCCATATAGTTTACATGTAACAAAAAGAATATTACATTGTATACATATCTCCCAAAAAGTGACAGAAGAGAAAGAAAAGCATTAAACATTATCAATTTTACATAAACTAAAAAAGTGTACCGTCTAGTATATCAGCGGATGCTCAGGATCATCAATCTTTAGACATAGGCATTTTTCCTGTCAAGCATGCAAGGAACAAAAGAACGTCAACAATTGTTGTGTACATTCCAACATATTAAAATAATAATAAGTAATTTAGTATGTCCAAAAGAAAGCAAGTAGAAAAGGAATTGATATTTAAATTTAACAAAGGAAAATGATTTTCAAATTGCTATATATGTAAGCCACATGATCACCCATCATCCAATACTTTTCCACATATACACATGTCATATATTAATTGATGGCATGTGTGTGTTATTATCTTTTTGTCATTTAGAGATCATTTTCATGGATCTTGATAGTGAGGATGAAAAGTTTCTGATCTGATTCTTGATTCTATCTAATTTCTTAAGTCTAGTAGATAGTCTGTGGTCTTGACTAAGGGTGACCTCACACTATGACTCTAAGGCTTTAAGACTACCTTAAGGGTGGGGTGCCTCCGTAGGCATGCGGTGAAGTATAATGCATCCTAACTAAGTTCCAACACGTCCATTAACTTCTTCGGAGATCTGATTAATTCGTCTATGATTTATGATGATTGATGATTCTCGTAGCAAGTTCAACTGTACTCAATTCAACTGTAACAAATCTCAAATCTAGCCAAGTCAACTGTGATTGCTATCAACTCTAGTCAAATTCTACTACAAATCCTTCCAAGTTCAATTATAACTTTTCTAATTTCAATTGCAACTGATTCAGATGTAGCCATAGAGGTTTCAGATGTCGCCATTGCCAAGCTTATTGGCGGAACGATAACCAAAAACTCAAGTGGTGAGGAAGTCTCCTAAGAGACCCTTTCGTCTCGCCCTCTAATTAGAAGTGTAGTCCAATAAAGGGATAGGTCTACTCCAAAACTGTGCCACGAATACAGGTGAGAGATGCTTTTTTAAAAAGTCACTCTAGAAACTGGCCCAACCGGTACAAGCTAATGAGCTCGTAAAGAAAATTAAAATTGAGGGACCCCCAGCCTAGGTACCCAAAAACAGAGGGTCAGCAGAATCAGTCAAAAGTCGGGATCCCAACGAAGCTTAAAAACACTTCGAGCTTGCATAAAAATCGTGAAGAGGACTAGTATCCTAGACCCGCGCACTTAGTGGCCGATGTCCTTACTGGGCTTCCTATCTCCTGCCCAGTTGAGGGTCACCGCACCCTCGTACGGTCAGGTGTAAGGGACACCATGACCATCACTATGAATTTTGAGTCAACATTGATTCAAACCTTCTTTCCTTCCATGACTATTGATTTTTTTTTAGTCTTTTATGTGGTTGACTATACATATCTAAGTTTTTTGGTCAACGATCTTATTACTCTCAAGTACAATTCAACCAAAGAGTCGATTTCAAAAGGATATGATGAATATATATATATATATAGATATTATGGGGTCTAGTGGTGCATAAGCCTTGTAGAGGTGACTTATAAGGTAGAGTATTAGACTTGGAATTGGAAGATACACATGTGATGTTGATTTGATTAAATGAAAACAAGAGCATTAACCAAGTAATAAGAACTGGAGTTAGAGAAGATAACATCAAAGATAACATAATGGAATTGGCTTAATGGATCAAAGCGCTAACAACCATTTCCACCAACAACCCTTCATCATTATAAGTTCGCCAAGAAACATAGATTTTGTTGCTCACAAAGATAATTTGCCATGTTCAATGGTTGTGGTGAAGGAGAAAGATAATACATCCACAGAGACAAAAAAAATCATCTAGAAATCCTTCCTCTATTGCTAGAGCACAATATATCAAGCAAAATGACAAAAAATGATCAAATATGACCTAACAGTTCAGTTCCAGGTTGTTTTGTTGCTGACACGTACAAGGTCAAGATAGAAATCTGGAACAAGAAACATATCCGACGAGAGAATAGATGATAATGAGGTACTTTGCTCTTATTAACATTGACCAAATGTCTCCCACCAGTAACACGGATGATATAATCACAAGGAACTTGATGTGATCCGGAGAATTGAATGGAGCGAACAAGAATTTGTGAGATGTGTTAAAGACCCCCCTTAAAATACAATAACGACAATACTCATTACTGGGATCAGGTCAATCAATGTCCAATATCCTTGTTTTGAAAAAGAGTTGCCTCTTCCATCGACAATCTTAAGTTATCGACTTAGAATTTATTCCTCCAAATTTGTGGGTGGGTGTCATCCAGTCAATCTTCATGACATTGTAGTTCCCTTACATTTAATTCTCTAGTGAAATCAAAGAAAGGAGTAAATGACTTGTCAGATCTCATCACTATTTCTCATACCACCCTAAACATTCAATTACTTGATGAAATTATGACCCCCTTCTTGGAAGCTACTCATTGGGCATTCCACCATGAAGAATGCAACAATCATATTTTAACAAGCTAGTACCACAACGTATGTACCACAAAAATAGAATCAATGGATACAATAACAACGTGCATGCTAATCCATGGGGAAAAGAAATTGAAATCCAGACTTTCATGCCTACTCGACCAATAACCAAAACCTTCGTACATGTCTTTCTTGCATAACACCCTTTCGTAATTTGACCATATAACAAAACTCAAAATAAATTCTGGTAACAAATCTAAACAAAGATCAAGACTACAAGGACATGATTTTTTTATAGTGAAAACCTTTCAACATCAAGACTAAACGAATAGAATAAAAGAATTGGGTTGGAAGAGAAATGACATGCATGGCAGCAAGAGGGGAAATAGAATTGTACCTCTCTAGATCTCTCAAAAAATGAGACTAAAGTGCATGTAGAAGGGTATATAACAGCTTCAGGCTCCTAGAAAGAGCTGCAATGGCTCCAGGACCTTCCAATCCTTGGAATTGTAAGAACTGCAGTAGCACAAGTTGCAGATTTCAAACTTTGGGAGAGGGAGAAAGGGGGTCTCGACTGGAATTTTAGGAAAGAAGGAATGGAGATTTGAGGGAAAATTTAGAGGAAAGAAAAGGGGAGAGGGGTGCTTAGCAAAAGAAGAAGATCATTTGTCCACTTAGAGATGACATCAACAACCTGATGTCAGCTTGTTGTAAGTGTGTGTGTGTATGTCGATTTGGGTGCACAATGGCTCATTTTGATCATCTCTGAATGACGATCAAAATGAGTATATTATTCATATACTTTGGATCAAGTATGACTACCTGAAATTCTTGAAGTATAGTTTTTGGTTTTTGACTAAATTTTACGATTTTAAAATATCAATCGATCTTCGATTGACGTATAGTTGATTCAGTTGGTCTTATTTCATCGAATCATATTTTTGATGGTCTTGATTTGTTTTATAGTTTAGAATTTACGTTGCATCTTTTCCATGATACGCATTACGATGCGGATGATTTTTTTATAAATTGTGACCAATTGAGTTTCATCATTATTGATTTACACTAATTTTATTTATTTTTAGATATGATTTACTATTTAATGTCGGTGTCTTTGTCACATAGATTTTTTGTTCAGAATGCATCATTTCCTTTTTGAATGCATTATAGTTACATTTCCTTCATACATTTTACATTCACTTGCCATGTATTACATCTTATTAATTGTCTTACTTTTTCTAAAGAAAATATGATAAATTACTAACTGATCTTTTATTTTACAGATCAAGGTACAATTTTTACAATGAAGGTGTGGATTTTACAAAAACCGCACAAATTTTACAAATGGATAACAAATTTTGATGGACACATGCTATAGAAAAACAAGTTGGTTGAAAACATAAAAATAATTTATACATCGTTAACACGTCCTTGAATTGAGGTGGCACCTTTCCAAAAGTATGATGCCACACCTCTTAGTAGTCTTCCAATTAGGATCAACGTGGTTAGCAAAACCACTAAATTAAACTCAAAATCACTGTCGAAACAATCTCAAATAGTCATTTTTAGAAAATTTTCGAATATTCAATTTGGTTGCATCATTATATCATTACTTATTAATTACTCAAATTTAATTTTCTAAATATAGTATCCATCACGATCTTAGTTCTCAATTACTCGAATTTCCAAAAAAAAAAGTCAACGACTGTCTTCCCCTCTCCCCCCTCTCTCTTCTTCGTCAACCTTCGACATAAAGGTGGTGGTTACGTTTGGAGACGATGGTGTGTGATAAAGACGACGGTGATACATGGCGATAATGACGGTAGTGCATTGAGAGGTAGGAGGTAATGTGTGTGTGGATGTGTGTGGAGATGACGTTGGTGTGTGACAGTGGTGTTGGCGGTGCATGGCAATGACAACGACGATGCATGGAGTGAAGGATATTGAGAATCCTTAAGCGCATCACGGAAGCGTGTCGATCGCATCATATGCAATCGGAGCAACTAGTCGCACTAGTCGCTTGATGCGACGGAAATTAAAATTTTTTAAATCTAAAGATGAAACCACATGATCACGAGAACACTTCTCGGATCGTTTCATCAAACCACAAGTACAAGGAATACCTCTTGAAGCGTGGTTGTGATCGCGAGATCCCAAAGTAGAGATCCTCCTATCTCAAGTCCGATCCACGAAGAACGCACTTGCGGGCATGATGATGAGTCGTGTCCATCCCACAATCCTCGATGAAGATCCAAGCAATGGATCCCCTGATTTTGTCAAACGAAATCCGTCGTCTTCCTTCAGAGTAAGAAACTCCAAAGAAGAAGGAGATCCTCGAGTCGTCGAAGAAGAAGCCGAGAGTCTCTCCTTTCTCAACACAAGATGGACGGCCATCTTTTGGAGGAGAGAAAGAGAGAGGGAGAGAATATGAGAGAGAGAGAGAGATTCGTAACCTTGTACAACTCTTAATGATGTACATTGAAAGGCTACCCTAGCCCTCCTTTTATATTAGTTTAGGATCCAATGGATCTCAATCCATGGGACACATGGATCCAACAGCCAGGCTTGGTCCATGTAAAATCAATGACTATGATTATTGTTGGTTAAAACCAACAACATTAAATTAAATATATGTTGCAACATTATCAACACATTTTTAATTTAACATAAAAAAATTAGTTAAGAGATTAATCAAAATAATAAAATGGAGATAATGTAGCCTCCTAAAAATGGGGGCGACACCCATGACTTTTTCGTGGGTGATGCCACCTCATCAATGGTGGCTTATTATCTCCTTTTTATTATATCATATTATCTCTTAATAATTTGTGATAATATTATCACAAAATTATTCACCAAATTAATTCCAAATTAATTTGTGAATATTTCAATCATACCATTGAAAATATATGAATCATATTCACAACACAAACTAATTTGTAAATTGCATTTCCAATTAATTAATAAATATGAATCCAATCCACATTTAATAATTAACAAATGCTATTTACGATATTTCTCTCTCTTTAATATATGTATATTATAAATCATATTTATAATACACAAATATTATGGATAGTATTATCCACATTCTCTAATCCTTTATAATTAAATCCCATTTAATTAACTTGGATAATTATTCTCACAATATGAATCATATTCATATTAAGCTTGATAATTAAATCTCATTTAATCATCAAGTTCTTCTTGCTTGGATATGAATTTCATCAAACGAATTATTCTCGAACCCTTTCAAGAATAATGTGCTTTCTCCGCAGATACTTGGAGATAAGGACAGGACGATTGTATTGTTCCACGTATAGCGACTTGGATATTGAGATCTTATCTCAAATCCAGATCTTACTAACCTCCCACAGATGCTTGATTAAATCAAGACCGCAAATCTAATCTTCTCATTGAATCTGAATCTCATTCATACCAATGTCCAACATTTGGACTAAGATCAGATTGCTTCTCTACTGGAAGGAGTCACTAAAATCCAGACCTGTTTCATCACTCCCTCGGAATGGAAGCGTCATGGATATACAATCGTTTATGATCACATCACCCTCAGGTATTCCCAATACCTGTACATCCTGCATACTGGAAGCCCCATGATTAATCTGAAGATCAAGATCAATTTTACATTGTCTTCTTCAGAGTTTAATCACTAAGTTTCTCATTTGATCACTGGGATTTGGTATCGATCATATACTTTCCAAAAGCATATATCATACCTAGGTCTTGATCATATACTTTCCAAAAGTATGTATCAAACCTACAAATTCAGTCAAGCTTCCAAAGCGAGACGACCGTGCACGGAATTTGATTCTTCCCAATATCTCATGAGTGAGCTCATGTCTTCCGGTTCAGTAGTGAACATGTATGATCCCTTTGAGAGATTGTATTACTCATATGCCCTTACATGCACACCAGCGCGTCGGTGTATAGACCTTGGTTAGGTCATCAACCTATTGGTCTGCCAAATGTACACACTCAGACATATAGCAATACATCTGTCTCCGGTCAGAGGATGCGTGCCTATGCTGTGACAGTATTCAACATAGGACTTAGGTTATCTCGATCTCGTTAAGTCAACCCATTGACCTAACTAATCTGACACCTCCGAATCACTATTCCTATGCAGAGGACCTGCATCAAGAGGTCGGTCAGATATCAGCCTATGTGAGAAAGGATTGCCATCTCCTACTCAGGCTGGAGATCACATCTTAACAATTATTTGACGGTGCTTGATGAGTCCTCAATCTAACTCTTTAGATATTCATCCAAGCACCAACCTCTATGATTCAATAATTGAATCAACAGTTGTATGATCATTAAGACAGCCATGGTACATAACTCTAATTGCACAGAGGGACCTAGTATGCAAATTATTTATTCTTCATTTCAGATCAGAGAATGATATGTGCAATAACATTTATTGCATAATGGCTCATCGTGGGCTCACATGTCCAACAATCTCCCACTAGCCCAAAGAGCCATTAATGGGCTAATAATTTAAACCCACACTCATGTGACAATCATAGGCTATTTAGAAATAGCTAGGTAAGCTTAAGCTGATCAGTCACTCTGTTCCCAAAAGACTATGCCAAGTCCTTTTACGGCACTTGCATATCCCTAGGTAACAGTGCTCGTATCCAATGCGAATGTTGCATCTAATGCAACCAATACTCAATCTTGATAAAGCAATTATAGTGTCCTTGACACTATTTCTCAATTATTATGACCAGTATTTCCATAATCCTTATCAGAATACCCTTATTTCGGGAGATCACTATCTCTCAAGGTATCCACAGTTAAGACCTTTTAGATCTCTATCTATAAAGTCTTAAGCTCTTGAAGATAAGACTTAGAGATCACCATCTCTAAAGCCTTGTCATCTTTGAAGATATCGATATTACTGCAATCAAGTGTTCTTTCTCCATAGTAGGATTAGTAACAGTTTACTACTCCCACTGCATGGCTGATATCTGGCTTTTATACACATTTAGCATACACTTAGCTTCTCGTAACTGATGCACAGGTCCAAGCAGTTCTAGCATTCACTTCCTCAACTCTTTGAGGTGTTATCCCTTTAGATAGGTCAGTACCAAATCTCAAGGGAAGGAAGGCTTTCTTGGAATTTCCAAGAATGGAATATGTCCAAGGTGTACTACAAATGTGACAGTCCCAATACCCTCTTTTCTTTGCTTCTGAACACCTTCAGAACTAAGATCTAAGAGGTATTCTTGAGATCATATCTCAAGGTATGGAATAGCCAGTTTATAAAACACTTATTATCATCCTTATATCATTCCAGATGATTAGGATATTATCTACATTTAGCACGATGAACACAATGGCACTCCCACTAAGCTTCACATGGTACATCAAGATTCTATCTGAAATCATAACACTTATGATTTTATCAAATCTGATGTTCCAACTACAAGAAGCTTATTTGAGTCCATAGATGGAGTATCTTTAGCTTGCACACCTTGCTTTCCTCAATCATGAAGCCCTGGGGCTACTTCATGTGAATATCCTCAGAGAGGTATTCTTAGAGGAATGCAATCTTGACTTACATTTTGAAGATGCAATAGTCAAGTTGTGTAGCTAAGGTTAGCAATATTCTGATGATTTTAAGTATGGTCACCGAAGAGCAAGGCTCATTGCAAGCAATGTCTTCTCTTCCGGTGTGTAGCTTATGGCTACGAACCGAGCTTTGAAGGTCTCTACCTTCTCATCAGGTTCCCTTTCTCTTGAAGATCCATTTACACCTTAACGGGTCTTACCCTTATAGGTGGATCCTCGAGGGTCCATATACAACACTTGTATATGAAGTCTATTCTAGACCTTATTGCTAATATCCATCTTTCCATGTCATGATCCTTTAGAGCTTCATCACATGAAGTCCGATCATTGTCAGACTTAATCGACACATGGAATACATCCTCAAACTCATTTGAAGAGGTATTAGTGTTTCATCTTTAATTGTCCTTTTAGTTCCCAATTTCAGGAGCCTCATTATCTTCTCAAGATTAAATGAGTTCCTTCACTTCATTTTCATCTTGATTCTCAAGAGTCTCAATCCTCAAAGAATCACATTCTCAGAGATGAGATCTTTTAAGAATCTCAAGGTCATAAAGTAGGTATCCAATACCATCCTTTATTTTCCTAAGGAAGTAGCACTCTCTAGTGCTTAATTCCAGCTTACTTGCATGGAATCTTATTAAGGATATATAGTGTAGTCTCTACTACATATATATCTGGAAACTAAGAGGTAATTATGCTAAAATTCATCATTGATCAAATCATGTCACACATGATCCAATTGTATCTCCCTACAACTCCATTGAGGTTAGGTGTGTTAGGAGGATTGAGATAGAAACGATATTCATATCTCTGTAAGGTATTCTTTGAATTTTATCTAATAGGTACTTGCTACCTTGGTTAGATCAAATTCATTTAATCTTCTTTCAAACTTTGGTTCTAAACCAAAATTATGAAATCTTTGAATATTTCAAAGGTTTCTCAGGTGAAGAAAAGAAATCTCATTATCATACATAATCATCAATAGATATCACATATCCACAATGTTTACTATGATATAGATGATCTACATACATCAATATGTATGAGATCTTGAATACCTCGACATCTAACACCATTCTCAGAGAAGGGTGTATTGAACATTTTACTTTGAATACAATATTCAAAAGTATGTAAGATTTGAAATTTTAGACATTCTAAAGTTTCATATCTTACTAGTCTATTGATTTCATCAGCAGACATATGTCCAAGACTTGATGCCAGATCATTATTAAATGATCTTCATCTCATTATTAAATGATCTTCATCCTCCTATTGATCTTATAAGGTTTGATTTTCAGTATTAGAAATCTTAATGAACCATTCATTAATTTTCTAATTTTGTGGAGTCCACTAGATGTTAGATTACTATCTGAAATATTTCCATCATAACTCTTTGTGATAGTTCTATCTCAGAATTCATGTTTATTTCCAACATTTAGAAATAAACAATGAGGGTACTCTACTATCTAGGTCATAGAGACATTCTCCAAGACTAAGGGCTCTCCCACTGAGAATATGAAGTCTATCTATCCAACAGAGATTGTTGCAACAATTGCATCAATATCCATGTAGATGACTATTAAATCTTAAGATCAAATTTCTAATCTTCTAATATATATATATATGCAACCAATTGCAAATGTCATTAGAAGATTGGGATACAATTGTCAGACTTTATCTTATGAAATAAGAAAGTCAGAGTCAATTATTATATGTAGATATTCTGATGCTCTATCTGAGTCCTTCACTAAGGATTTTAGACAGATTTGATAGTCATACTATCAACACATCAACTTATTGCAGTATTGGCATTCGTCCAACTCTTTGGATGTCATATGGAAGTCACAGAAGTACAATCAACTCTTTGACTTTCCTTCTTACATGGGTCTAACCCATGCTTCCACTGTGCTCTCTTCATCTATAAACAACCATTGTTCAAGACAAAGAATCTCTTATGTTGAATTCCAAAGATTTCAATACAAGAGCATTTCAACATTTATACATCCTTCATTAAATTCATTCAAAATGAATATCATGAAGCTTCATGAATGACTTGAGTACAGATAGTAGAATGATGACTCTCATCATATCTATATACATCTTAACTCTTAGAGACTTAGGTTCAGGTAGGTATTCAAATATTTTGAATACATCATCTCTTTCGAGCTACCATTCTGCATAATGCAGAAAACCATGTCATTCATGATTAAATGTCTAGAGCACATATGTATGCCAGAACATCTTCTTAGATTTTATAAGGATTATTTGACAATTACGATCATCATCGACATGTCACTTCCAAAGTACACTCAATGAAAGATCAAGACTACAGAGACATACGAACCCTAAGGTGATGTCTTATTGTATTATTTAATTGTCATACCTCATTATGTTGAGGAAACTTGTACATTGAAACCACATACATTATGTGTCTAATTGCAAGACAATATTTGGATCATGAGTCCAATCCATGATATTTTACTATTTATCATTGAGTATAACATTGAGTGAGTTTAATGAAGGATTATCTGAAATAAGAAATTTGCATAAGGGTATATATATTATATATACATATTTTCTTTGATTTATGAATTTTTATATCAAAGTTGTCTTGTCTTGTCAACAATGAAAGTTCATTCCCTTAATCACGTTCAATGTAAGAGATATACTTACCATTATATCTCAAGCAAGATCTGGGATCTCCTTCCTTATCTTTGTTGCATCCCAATAATATGAGAACCTACAACTCGGATAAAAAGAAGCGGGAACACATTCCTCCTTGCAAGTCCAACTTGCATCTCCCAATTCGGTCTTTAACACCCGGGCCCACCACCCCTAAGATGATGTTGACCCGTCATTAATTGAACCAACCGTCAACAGGCGTAATACTCGCTATACGCAATCCAATATCGCTCCAATAATATGAGGACCCGATATTGGGGTCACTACGTATACGGCCTTACTCTTTCGAGAAACAAAGAACCCGATCCAATTAAATCATATACAGGATCTGTCACTTCAGACAGGCGTCTCCTATACACAACAACTGGCGACGGAATCCTTTGCCTCGACGGGAGACCATGGATGTCACTTATGGGATCCTCCACCTCATACTCAAATTTTATAATTAATTATCGTGAATCATATTCACATAATTAATTCTTCCAAGGGAAATATACATCTATTCACAATAGAATGTTTATTGGATATAATTAATTTAATCATATTAAATTAATCATTAATCCAATCATCAATCAACAAACTTCATTTTTTTACTTGAATAGTAGGTATAGTCTCAAAGTACGTATTATTTGAATTTTAATAATTAGAAAAATACACTCTGACTTCTCCGGCATTATACAGTCCCTACCCGCTGTCATGGCCAGTACCGACGAGAGTGGGACGGACAACATACTTGCAACCCGCGACCCCAATGCTCTCCGACTAGGCATCATATCCGCCTCGGAAAAAGATAATACCAGATAGATCATCATTTACTTTGAGATGCTCATCGGGTTTTCAACCGAAATTATACCATATAATTTACATCAAAACAATTTTGATTATATTATAAGGAGATTTGCTAAACAAATTCCTAATCTTATTCAAGCAAGAGGGGTTTTCATGTAAAAGTTGTCCTACAACTATTGTAGGATAACCTATGGTTTTTCATGAAATCAATGTTTGTTGATGAACCAATGATCAAGATCAATTATCTCATCATTGTGGTTTGGGAAAATATCATTCAATGAAATAATTATCTCTTTAAATATTTCACAAATATTTATCACTAATTATTCCATAAAATTAACAATTAATTTTCATCATGATAATTGAATGACTTATCACAAGGTTCATGATCAAAAATGTCAATTTCCAGCAGTGACCCCCAATCACTAAAATTAACTTATCTTGATCATTTTAAATCCAAAAAAAATGCAAACTCAGTTTCCTGAGATTGCTTATTTGATTTATTAAATAACCCAATGATAATTCACGTATTTCGAGGCAGATCAAAACCGTAATTAACTCATTAATCACGTTTAAATCCGCAGTTCCCGTAACAGTGAATATATGCATATTCAAAAGACCATATCTTGAGCAAATGAAGTCCAAATTTCACAAACTCAAATCCTATGGTTTTATTAATTAATGGGAACAAAATCTAATTGAAAAATTCGTGTTTAAATAATTTAAACAGTGCCGAAAAAATCAATTTTACAGAGGTGCGAAAATTGAAATGCAGTAAAATCTTCGCAACTCTTTCCAGCCCAAGTCGTCCTAGGTCTATGGATCATATCCAAAACCTTATTCAACCTATGGCTCTGATACCACTTGAAGGATATTGAGAATCCTTAAGTGCATCATGGAAGCGTGTCGATCACATCATATGCAATCAGAGCAACTAGTCGCACTAGTCGCTAGATGCAACGAAAATTAAAATTTTTTAAATCTAAAGATGAAACCACATGATCACGAGAACACTTCTCGGATCGTTTCATCAAACCACAAGTATAAGGAATACCTCTTGAAGCGTGGTTGTGATCGCGAGATCCCAAAGTAGAGATCCTCCTGTCTCAAGTCCGATCCACGAAGAACGCACTTGCGGGCATGATGATGAGTCGCGTCCATCCCGCAATCCTCGATGAAGATCCAAGCAATGGATCCCCTGATTTCGTCAAATGAAATCCGTCGTCTTCCTTCAGAGTAAGAAACTCCAAAGAAGAAGGAGATCCTCGAGTCGTCGAAAAAGAAGCTGAGAGTCTCTCCTTTCTCAACACAAGATGGACGACCATCTTTTGGAGGAGAGAAAGAGAGAGGGCGAGAATATGAGAGAGAGAGAGTTGTAACCTTGTACAACTCTTAATGATGTACATTGAAAGGCTACCCTAACCCTCCTTTTATATTAGTTTAGGATCCAATGGATCTCAATCCATGGACACATGTATCCAACGGTCAGGCTTTGTCCATGTAAAATCAATGGCTACGATTATTGTTGGTTAAAACCAACAACATTAAATTAAATATGTTGCAACATTATCAACACATTTTTAATTTAACATAAATAAATTAGTTAAGAGATTAATCAAGATAATAAAATGGAGATAATGTAGCCTCCTAAAAATGGGGCGTCACCCATGACTTTTTCATGGGTGACGCCACCTCATCAATGGTGGCTTATTATCTCCTTTTTATTATATCATATTATCTCTTAATAATTTGTGATAATATTATCACAAAATTATTCACCAAATTAATTCCAAATTAATTTGTGAATATTTCAATCATGCCATTGAAAATTTGTGAATCATATTCACAACCCAAACTAATTTGTAAATTGCATTTCCAATTAATTAATAAATGTGAATCCAATCCACATTTAATAATTAACAAATGCTATTTACGATATTTCTCTCTCTTTAATATATGTATATTATAAATCATATTTATAATACACAAATATTATGGATAGTATTATCTACATTCTCTAATCCTTGATAATTAAATCCCATTTAATTATCTTGGATAATTATTCTCACAATATGAATTATATTCATATTAAGCTTGATAATTAAATCTCATTTAATCATCAAGTTCTTCTTGCTTGGATATGAATTTCATCAAACGAATTACTCTCGAACCCTTTCAAGAATAATGTGCTTTCTCCGCAGATACTTGGAGATAAGGACATGACGATTGTATTGTTCCACGTATATTGACTTGGATATTGAGATCTTATCTCAAATCCAGATCTTACGAACCTCCCACAGATGCTTGATTAAATCAAGACCGCAAATCTAATATTCTCATTGAATCTGAATCTCATTCATACCAATGTCCAACATTTGGACTAAGATCAGATTGCTTCTCTACTGGAAGGAGTCACTAAAATCCAGACATGTTTCATCACTCCCTCGGAATGGAAGCATCATGGATATACAATCGTTTATGGTCACATCACCCTTAGGTATTCCCAATACCTGTACATCCTGCATACTAGAAGACCCATGATTAATCTGAAGATCAAGATCAATTTTACACTGTCTTCTTCAGAGTTTAATCACTAAGTTTCTCATTTGATCATTGGGATTTGGTATCGATCATATACTTTCCAAGAGCATATATCATACCTAGGTCTTGATCATATACTTTCCAAAAGTATGTATCAAACCTACAAATTCAGTCAAGCTTCCAAAGCGAGGCGACCGTGCATGGAATTTGATTCTTCCCAATATCTCATGACTGAGCTCATTTCTTCCGGTTCAGTAGTGAACATGTATGATCCCTTTGAGAGATCATATTACTCATATGCCCTTACATGCACACCAGCGCGCCGGTGTATAGACCTTGGTTAGGTCATCAACCTATTAGTCTGCCAAATGTACACACTCAGACATATAGCAATACATCTGTCTCCGGTCAGAGGATGCGTGCCTATGTTATGACAGTATTCAACATAGGACTTAGGTTATCTCGATCTCGTTAAGTCAACCCATTGACCTAACTAATCTGACACCAACAAATCACTATTCCTATGCAGAGGACCTGCATCAAGATGTCGGTCAAATATCAGCCTATGTGAGAAAGGATTGCCATTTCCTACTCAGGATGGAGATCACATCTTAACAATCATTTGACGGTGCTTGATGAGTCCTCAATCTAACTCTTTAGATATTCATCCAAGCACCAGCCTCTATGATTCAATAATTGAATCAACATTTGTATGATCATTAAGACAGCCATGGTACATAACCCTAATTGCACAGAGAGACCTATTATGCAAATTATTTATTCTTCATTTCAGATCAGGGAATGATATGTGCAATAACATTTATTGCATAATGGCTCGCTGTGGGCTCACATGTCCAACATGGAGCAACATGAAGTGGTTGCACACGGAGGATGATGTGTGTTCTTAGTCATTTTCTCTTATTCTTTTTATTCATCTATAATCAAGTTCCGAAATATTTTAGATTGCTTTTGTTTTTTATTTGGATTTTAATTTTTCTTTCTGTTTTGATTACATCTCAATCCAATCCTAAGAGCTTTTCATTTGTTTTATTTTTGAATTAGTATTCCTGATTCACTAGTGGTTATGATTGGGTTTTTTTTTGAATACCGATTATTATGATTTTGTAATTTATATCACAATATTGTAAAATATATCAATCTTTTGTACATTGATAATAAGTATTTCAAAATACGAGTCTTTATTTAATTATATTTTCTAAAATATTCAATACACGTTTCGTTCTTTTAAATTCAATCATACTTTTTGGAATATTCAATCTTTTATAAGTTTGGATTCCCCCGTTCTTTTGAGTTCAACACACTTTTAGGTTTAGTGGATTAAATACTAAATGGATGAAGTTTACAGGTTCAATTGGATATGTTAAAATGTGATCGTTATATTTTACCTTTTGATCTACTAATTTACATAACTGATTGTATAATTTACATTTTTCATTCATTGATTTACACTTCTGCAAGTATTTTTACATTTTATCCTTTTTGAAATAAATGATAAACTAATGATTAACTTTTTATTTTGCAGATTATCATATAATTGTTACAATGAGAGCATAAATTTTCACAAATCTACATAAACTTTACAATAAATGACAAATTTCGATGGACCCATGATATGAGAAACACGTTGAATGGGCATATAAAATAATTTGTATATTAACAATAAGAAATCTATTTTACAAAATTCACATGTCTTTTACAAAAGAGACCACAAAATTTACAAAACAATGTCATAATTTATAAACATAACTCACACATAATATTCTCAAAAGAGATTACAAAATTTTTCAAAATAAATCAAATGCAGTTTACAAAAAGACTGAGAAATTTACAAAAAATCCTGTAATTTACACTTATTACAAATTCACAAAAAATGTTGTAATTTAATACCCCTAAATTAATATGCATATGACATGTAACATATTTAACATATTTGCATTTTAACCCATTTAATATATAAGAAAATATAGTTGTAATAAAAATCTTATCATCTTAGGAATGCATTCCATGTGTACATCAATTAATTAGTATATGATCAAAGTACCCTATATTTTAGGAAATATATGTATAAAAAAATACAAATTTTTGTTGAATTTGAGATTTTTGTGAATTACAGTGGTTATGCTTTTATAATTCATGACATAGAATTGTAAAATATTATTTGTTTATAAATTGATAACAATTAAGAATGTTAGTTTCCACAAAAACCACCTAGTGGTTTCAATCGCACTCGTACAATCATCATCCAACGACCTAAGATGACACCTTTCCATAATCAAGGAAAGGTGTCACCTCAATTCAAGTGCTCCCTATATATATATATATATATCTAGAGAGAGAGAGAGCGGGGGAGGGGAGATAGAGTTGATCCTTTGAGAGATAAAAACTGTGAGAGCATGAGATAATGATTCTTCACCACTAGATTATGCCATCTCTCTTCATTACTTCATGAGGAGAGAGAAGAGTAGATTCTAGTGATTCAGAATCATTGCTCTCATACTCTCACGTTTTTTTATTCTCACAGGATCAACCATATATGTATGCATGTATGGAGTGAAGTATAGAAGAGTGTTGTCAATATTGTTGGAGCAGCAGAAGATTTATGGAAGATAAGAAGTAATTTAAAGAGAGATGATATTGATCAACGCACAAGGTAGATAAGAACTCAAGAACTTCTTTTCATTAAAAACTTGATCTTGCATACAAGTCTTGGACTTTACAAGAAAAGAACTTACAATGCTTACAATAAAAGAAGAGTGTCTTACAACACTTAGGAAGGAGGAGGACACTTGAGAGACTCTTGTGTCGGGAGAGGACTTCTTCTTGTTGTTGTGTGTGAAAGGAGGATCTCTTGTATAGTATTTATAGACTCCCAAGAGGGTGGAGATATTTTGAAAGAGTGATCTAGAATCCTCTTCCATGCTTATTCTTTAGGACAAAATATATAGATATTTTGGTGGGAGGTGGAGAAATATGTAGATATTTTCCCCACCTCTTTCTTTTCTAGAATATTCTCCCAAGTATGTATTTTCATTAAGATTCTTCATATGTTGTTGGAAGATATAGGCCCACATATCTTCATATGGGTTGAAGATTGTAAGCCAATGTGTAAAAGGGCCCATTGCAATAATATTTCTTGGGTAAGTTGCAAATTATATTTCTAACACCCCCTCTTAATTTGTAATTTGCATTTTTCCTCCTTAAATATATGAACTTTTCTGTTGAAAGTGGCTTTGTAAAAATATATGTAAGTTGATCCTCTGTACTAATGAACTCTTGCTTGATATTGCCATTCTCGACTAGCTCTCGTATATAATGATGACGAAGTTCAATATTCTTTGTTCTTTCGTAAAAGATTGGATTCTTTGTCATAGCAATGGCTGACATGTTTTACATATTGGAAAAGTATTCTCTTCTTGAATATCATGAAGAAGTCTTCTCAGCCTTACAAATTCACAAGATGCACTTGTAACAGAAATATATTCGGGTTCAGTAGAGTAAAGGACTATGGTATTTTGCTTCTTACAACTCCAAGATATGACTTTAGATCCCATGCAAAATAAATAACCCGATATGTTTTTTCTATCATCTATAGATCCGGCCCAATCACTATCTGAATAATCTTTAAGAGAATTATCTTCTTCTGAAATATATTTAATTCCAAAATTCTTCGTACCTTAAACGTAACAAAGAATCTTTTTTACGGCTGCATAATGAAGCTCGCTTGGCTTGCTCATAAATCTTGATACAACACTGACTGCATATACAATATCTAGTCTTATATTAAATAAATATAATAAGGAGCCTACAAGATTCATATAAAGAGAACCATCAGTTTTTTAAGCTCCATCGTTTGCAGAAAGTTTTGTATTAGCAGACATATGAGCTGCTTCTGACTTGTAATTTGACATATTAAATTTTATAAGAAATCATGAACATATTTTTCTTGAGATATAAATATTTCATCTTCTTTCTTTTGTACTTGAATACCAAGAAAGTATCTCATAAGATCGAGATCTGTCATTTCATACTCTTTCATCATTGCTTTCTTGAATTCCTCAATCATCTTAAAGCAATTGCTCGTATATATAAGATCATTAACATAAAGACATATAGTGAGGGAATTATTTGTACCTTATTTCTTCACATAAAGAGATAGTTTATTAGGACTTCTTAGAAATCCATTATCACGAAAATATCCATCAATTTTATTATTCCAAGTTCTTGGTGTTTGCTTTAAGTCATACAAGGCTTTACGGAGACGATAGGCCTTTTCTTCATTATTTTTAGAGATATATCCTTGAAGTTGTTCCACATAAATCTCTTCTTCAAGATCTACATTAAGAAATGCAAACTTAACATCAAATTGATAAATTGGTAACTTCTTTTGAGCAACAAGTACAAGAAAATTTCTAATTGTCTCTATACGAGCAAAAAGTGCAACAAATTCATTATAATCACTACCTGGCTATTGCGAATAGCCTTTAGCAACCAATCGAGCTTTATGCTTGTGAATGGAGTCATCTTAATTATATTTGACTTTATAAATCCATTGAAGATCGATGATATCTTTATCCTTAGGTCAGTCAACGAGCTCCCAAGTGTGATTTTTATTAATGATTGTAATCTCTTCATTTATTGCTTGAATCCATACTTCTTCTTTAACTGTTTTTTCAAATTTTTGTGGCTAACAAGTAAATAAAGCAATAAGAGAAGATGATGCATAAATTATTTGAAGAGACCGTACCTTTTGTTGTAGATGTTCTGGGTGAGAGACATTTGGTCCAACTGGTCTTTGAATTGAAGGAAAAATATCTTCATCATTTGATTTATATTCTTCAACTGCAGCTTGCTTTTGTGAAACCGGAGAATCATACTATTTCCCTGAAGATGTTTCATCATAGATCACATCTATAGATATAATTAGTTTTCCTTTTTTGGGCTCATATAATATATAATCTTTAGATTCATCACAATATCCGATGAAGATATATTTTTCTCATTTTTTGTCAAACTTTTCTTATGTGACTTGAGATTGAGTATGAGCATAGTCAATAGAGTTAAAGATTTTGAAATGACTAACCTTGACCTTCCTTTCATACTAGGTTTCATAAGGTGTTCTATCAAATACTACTTTTTTAGGTGATTTATTCAATATATAAACTGAAGTATTTATTGCCTCTGCCCAAGTTTGTTAAGAAGACCCTTATATTTCAATATGCTTCTTATCATCTCAATGATTGTTTGATTTCTTCTTTCAGCTACTCTATTTTGTTGAGTATTATCTCCTTCCTGATTTCTTGAGTTATGCAGAAGTCTTGAAAATCTTTAGATGTAAATTCTCCTCTATGATCTGATTGGAAGATTTTTATTTTTCTTCCACTTTATTTTTCAACAAAATCTTTAAACTTGATAAAAGTAGAAAAGATTTCTAACTTTTCTTTTAAAAATAAACACATTGACATACGAAGTTTGAGTTGATCCACATACATCTGAGTGTATTAACTCAAGTGGAGTTTTTGATCTGCATGATGTCTTCGTAAAAGGCAATATATGCATCTTGTCATATATGCATTTTTCGCATATGTTTTCATCTTTTTTGATGAATGGAAGCCCGACAACTAAGTTCTTCTGCTTTAATAACATGATAGTTATAAAATTTAAATGTCCAAATGTTAAATGTCATAATAGGGAATCAACCTCATTTATATCTTTTAAAGCATAACCTTCTTTAAGGGCATCGATAATGGAAAAACTTTATTTGGAGCCATTTTAATGTCTGCAATTAATAGCCTTCTTCTTTTATCAAAGATTTTACATACTTCATTATCAAATCTTACAAAATGACCATTATTCATAAGTTGGCCAAAACTTAGAAGATTCTCCGTTAAGTCTGAAACATAGAGAACATTGTAAATGAGTTTAGAAGTACGTTTTTGTATTACAATAATGCTTTTGCCTTCCACATTTTGTAGCTTTCCATCTCCAAGCTTAACTTGTGAACTATATCCTTTTTAAGGCTCACAAATGCATTTTTATTTCATGTCATGTATTTACTACAACCACTATCGATATACCAAATATCTTTAGATACTTCTTTAGTATTCATTAAGGAATAAAGTAATGGATTGAAATCCTCATCTTTTGTAATATAATTAGACTTATTCGTTTGAAACCAACAGTACCTTTGAGAATGATTTTTAATTTTGCACCTTATACAATGAAATCTACAATCCTTAAAATCATGATTATCTTTCTTGCAAATAATGCAATGGGAGGAAGATTCTCTTGTACCTAAAGCTTTTTGATTATATTCTTATTTGGGTCTTCCATTGTCTTGATCTCTGTAGGATCCATGTCTTCCATTCTTCTCTCGTCCCCTTGCATATTGTCCCCTTCTTTTTTGTCATGATCTACATTGTTAGATATGAAGATACTCGATTTCATTTGAAGTACTTGCTCCAATATTTGAGTGATGAACCTGCTAATTCTTTACTCATGTGCTTGAAGTGAACCTATTAATTCATATACAAAGAGAAGATAAATTTTAGATTCTTTAATAGCAGAAATAACATGATCAAATTTAACAAGTAAACTTCTTAGTATCTTTTCAACTACCTTCTTATCTGCAATAATATCTACATAGCTTCAAATTTGATTTATAATAATAGAAGCTCTTCAAAAAAACTCTTGGATAGTTTCACCATCTTTCATCAAAAGATTATCAAATTTTTTTCATAAAGATTGAAGTTTGATAGATATTACCTTGACGGATCCTTGATATTCTTTCTTTAAAATCTTTCATGTTTCTTTAGAAGTAGTTGCTCCAGAAATACGAGAAAAGATAGATTTACTTACTCCTTGCTAGATGAAGAGAAGTGCCTTGCATCTTTTTTCTTGTTCTCCTTGAACTCTTCTTCTTTCCTTTACTTAGTGAAGTAAGTGTATCTGCATTTTTAACCTACTCATAATCTTTTATAACTAGCTCCCATAAATCTTGTAAGATTAAAAGGGTCTTCATGTGAAGACTACAATAATCATAACTTTCTTCGTCAAATATAGGAATGGAGCTTTGGGTATAGTTGAATAAAGATGTATTGGAGGTGGATACCATGGAGAGGAGAACTAAGAAAAGGATTTAACATGGATATAAGGATGAACACGGCTCTAATACCAAACTTGTTGGAGAAATGGAAGATTGATACTAGATGAGAAGCAATTTAAAGAGAGATGATATGGATCAATGCACAAGGTATATAAGAACTCAAGAAATTCTTTTCATTAAAAACTTGATCTTGAATACAAGTCTTAGACTTAGAAGAAGAGGACTTTCAATAAAAGAAGAGGGACTTACAACACTAGGAAAGGGGAGGACACTTAAGAGATTCTTGTGTTGAGAGAGGACTTCTTGTTGTTGTGTGTGAAATGATGACATTTTATGTAGTATTTATAGGCTCTCAAGAGGGTGGAGATATTTTTAAAAGAGTGATATAAAATCCTCTTACATGCATTTTTGTTGTTCGTATGATAGTATGCTCATTTAACTTTCATGTAAAATAGTACAACTCAGTCCACAACACAAAGTTAATGAAGTATATAATTGCTTGATTGTTGAAATTAAATTCATCAGGAAATCAAGAACAAGCTTGCTAAATTCATTGACTGGCTTCACAAATATGCAAGCTTTTACTCTGAGCCATTGCAGGAGCTGGGGCAGACGGAATCAGATGCGGTAAAATCGTGGGTGACATGGAGTCATACATGTTTTAATAACCTGGCTACCATTCTGATGGGCATGACAGCCTATATACTCAACATCAACACCATCCTTGGGAAGCCGAATCAGGACAAGAGTCACAAGACAAAAGCGCCCTCTCACATCACGTTCTTCTCCATTTTTGTAACCGTGAGCATTGTCGGTCTCGTTTCTCTACTGCCTACTTTGGCGATGCTCGTCAAGCCCGGCAGCATCACATCATTCAAGATCAAAAGGGTCGTTGGAATGTTTCTGGTATCAGTGGCTGCGCTAGTTTTCTCCTTGCTCCCGATAATATTGATCTTCACTCAAAGTTGAGATTCGGTCAGCAAGCATCTCCTCTTTATTACCAAGGGAAGAATATAATGACCTTTCCTCTATTGGTTCCATTCCTGGTTTATTTGATCATATGAATGCATGAATAACGATTATAATCTATCGGTTCCATTCTTCTTAAATACTTTTACTTAACATATCTTTGGTACAAATATATAGATGCCGACATGGATAAGTGTTTTTTTTCTTTTTTGGATACCAACATGGATATATGGAAACCAACATGGATACAAATATATGGATGCAAAATGTTGGATAAGTTACAAATATTTGCATATATGGATACCAGCATAGATATGAGATTTTTTTTTGGCAGGGGGAGAGGGGGGGATATATATAGATACGAAAACTATTTTCATTTTTTCAAGATACATATGCAAATGTGATTATAAAATATTCTAGTGGATACGGATGTGTGTATGTGCGTTAAATATATCTATTATCTGGAAAAAAAATATATCAAATATGATTTTTTTAAGATATGGATACACACAGATAAGATTTTTTATTTTTTAGGAGATTCAGGTATGGACATGAATATGGAAATTCTTTTTTCCCTGATATGGATATAGATACGAATGCAATTTTCAAGATTTTGTAAGATATGAACATTGATTATATTCTACATCGGATATGGATTTGGGTTTTTATTTTTTTTCTGATATGGATATGGACATAGATGAGGGTTTTTTCGCAGATATAGTCATGGAAATGGATTTTTATTTTTTTGCAGATAGAAATATGGACACTGATACTATATTTAGTTTTCTAGAATATAAAGACAGGTGATATTTTAGTGGAAACATATACAGACATGGATATGCGTTTTAATTTTTTTGTAGATATGGATATCGATAGCATTTTCAAATTTTTAAGATATGAATATAGATATCGTAACAAAGTATTCTAGCAGATACGAATATATATCAGTTATATCAATTACACTGAAAAATACCAAAGTAGTCTCCGTTTCAATTTGACAATTGATTCCTTATATGAATATATCAATTATATGAAAAATTAAGTTGGAGGATAGTGATTATATTTTGTACTTGATAAAATATATCAAAAAGAATGTTGATTCCTTTATATTTTTTCTACAAACTTAAAAAGGAATGTATCTCATAATAATCGTTTCAATTCCTAATATGAATCAAACAACGAAATGAAAAAACTTATTTCTTTACATTGTAATTCCATTCTTGTCCTCGTTACATTCTACTGATGGAAACGCTTGTTTAAAAGATGACAGTATTTACCCGATCTTCTCTATTCTCAACGATGACGATGTTGTGTAAGCAAATTCCTTTTCTATATTAAATGAGTAAGCAATGTATTTTTTTGGAGGGATTTTTTACCACGAAATTTATAAAATTGGTCAATTGCCCAATCACCCATGTGTTCTGCGTAATTTTACAAACGTACAACACCACAACCTTTGGCATTAATTTGACTCTTATTGAATTAGTCTTGACTTAATCAAACCACATCAAAATCTACGGATGTGTATTCCTTCCATCTTTCCCTCCTCTCCCTTCTTCCTCTTCATCTCCCTTCTTCCTCTTCATCTCCCTCCTCTATCTCTGCCTTCATCGCTGCTACCTCAAGTCCATGCATTCCTTCGATCTCTGATAATAATTATGTTTTCTTACCTCAATAAGTTCATAGAAATCATAATCGGAGAAACCTCATATAGGCTTCAACCTCTTGATGATTATATCTGTAAAGCAATGCCCGTTGTAACTATAACTTTTATTGATTTGTTAAATATCTAACTACAGTGTGTATATTGTAATAGTTCTTTTCTAATTGATCACATCATATTTGGTATTTATTCTAGTCATGTTCGATCTAGATCCATATTTGATGAATATTCAATACGAATTCGTATCCAATTAAATTGCGATATGGCTACTTAAATTAATATCTGATCCATATAAATTAATATCCTATTCATATCCACATCCATATTCATATTCGATATAAATGAAGTGAATATATATATATATATATATATAGGATTTCTTTCAAATAGGTCTTGGTCCTTCCTGAGTTCAGGAAGGCCAGCTCCTTTTTTGTACAAAACATGATGACTTTAGTAGAATACATGTACATATTGTATTAGAGTGTGCAGTTTTATGTTTGTATTATAACATGTAGTTTTGTATGCGACTTTGTATTTATAATGTGCAGATATAATACAAACTGTATATGCATTCTACTAAAATATCGGTTTTCTGGACCGCATAAAAGAATGATCCTATGAGAGAGGAGTGATTTTCTATATTAGTAGAAAATAAGAAGAATGAAGTGTATATATATATATATATATATATATATAGGGGGCCTTTCAAATAGGATGCAGTCCTTCCTGAGCTAAGGAAGGCCGCCCTTTTTTGTATAAAACAGGGCACTTTAGTAGAATACGTATATAGTTTGTATTATAGGTGCACGTTATAAATACAAAGGCGCATACAAAATTGCGCATTATAATACAAACATTAAAACTGCACATTATAATACAAAACTGTATATGTATTCTACTAAAGTCATCCTGTTTTATACAAAAAAGGGGCTGGCCTTCCTTAGCTTAGGAAGGACTGCGTCCTATTTGAAAGAAATCCTATATATATATATATATATATATATATAGGATTTCTTTCTGACATATCTAGTTTACGTCCACGATTAAAAAAGAATGAGAGATTTGTAACGATGACTATTTGAATGCTATAATAATACATATAATCTAAACGTGAAATAATTTCTCCATGTTCCACAGTACTAAGCCCATGATCTTTAACTGCCATGGTTCACGATCCGTTACTTCAATCCATTCTATTACACGCATATGATGAATCCGATTGACATCCGATATACTTATGGAATTGAGAGAAAACTGAACGTAGATCTACACATTTATTAGACCAATCCGATTTGGTAACTGCCTCAGCTTTTTTCAATTTATATTTATTATTTCATTGCATATTGATAAATTATGTAGACTATAAGTTGTCAATCCGATATAAACTTGGACATTTAAGAAAATATGGTGTAATATGGTGCGCACAAGCTATTCCATGAAAAGAATACCTCCATTGAAAAAAATGAAATATTTACCCACGAAGCCTATAAAGTTAGAAAATTACCTTTTTGACCTTTAAAAAAAATAATTCCTCTCTAGACTAGACTTGTAAACTTGTTAGCTCTTACCCATGAACCATGCAGTTAATTTGTTTGAAGTTCATGGAGGTTTCTAGCATAATTTATGATGTTTATGGGTTAATTATGTCGTGCAGAAGATCGTAGAGGTAGTTTGCAAAATTTATAAGGTTCGTGGGATAAATATCCCAAAAAAGTGTTCTTTTTCAACTATAGTTCGTAGATTCTAACTATAACAATGAGAATGCCAGTGTATTGATGCAGGGAGGGGTATGTGTTTCGAGATGTGGATGGAGATATTGGGAATGGAGGGACACCATATAGAAAGTTGTGGTTGTGGTCTTCTTCTTTTTTTTCGTTTTTTTTATAATTTTGGCCAGTACGCTCGAAGAATATGGGTTATCGATAAGGTTGAACGACAAGAATTGCGGTGTAATCTTAAAGATCACAGGGGGGTTATTTGTAAATAGAGCTAAAAACGAAGAAGATGCAATCATGCAAGGAATCTTATTTTGTTACTATTGTTTTTTTAGAAAGAAAAATGAAACGTAGCCTTACATGAAAGATTTACGTGGTGGGTATAAAAATGGACAAGGGGGTGCATGTAGAGAGAGGGTCTGTAATGTCCTTTTTTGTGAATTCCATCCAAAATTTCAACCTTATAGTTGAATTTTAGATTAATGCTCTTATATCCACCAAATTTTGCTCTAATTCCAGTTTATTTGCTATTTTATCTTAATTTTCTAATATTCAATTTTTTTTAAAATGAAATTAAATTGCTTATTTCTTGACCGAATGTTTGACAATTAAGATAAAACAACAAATAAACTCATATTGGAGCAAAATTCGTAGAATTTGTAGAGCATTAATAGAAAATTCAATCTATAAAATTAAATTTTTGGATAGAATTTGCAAAAGAAAAAACATTACATCACCTCTTTTGTAACTCTAGTTACATCAGAGAATCCTCTCCCATCCCATGCATACAAGTACATATTTAGAACTGTTGTAAATGCACATAGCTAGCCTGACTACAATTTCAGGTATGAAAACGGGTCACCCATTTGTCTGGTGTATTATATATTCACATGATAATCTGTGTATTTGATTTCTTTTGAAGTAATACAACTTAGTCAACTACAAAGCTTTAATTATTTTATTGAAGTTCCTACATATTGCATGATTGTCGAAGTTCGATCGCTGGGCAGGGAGTGTTTTTTTAATCTAGATTTCTCTTGTCATCAGGGAAGCAATAACAAGCTTGAAGAATACATGAGCTCAATCTTCAACCACCGAAAGAGCTGAGGGAGAAGGAAGCAGTGACGAAGAACTAGAATTCGTTGGCGCGTGTTTTGGGATACAACTTGGTAGTGTCTTCTCTTTGATATAGCACGTAAAGAAAAGGAGAAGTAGATATGACGATGTTCGGTCACCTCTCGCAACCACTAAAGAATAAAGATCACTAAAAGAAGAACGAGTATAACTCTCTCCATTCCCTCGTTCTCTTCCTATCTTCTTGCTCTCCCCTTTTCTCTAGATGTTACATTATTCTTGTGGTGGTATGGAGGCAATGCGTTCCACTTTCTCTATATATAGCCCAATTACAATCCTATAGTCCTATTCCCATTAGGACTACACATGAAATACAACTCAACCATTATTAGGATTAGGAGTCTCATCCTATTAGGATTCCTAATCCTAATATGACTCTAATCCTAACAATCTCCTTCTTGAGGTGAATTCCATCACGATCTCTTCATCATCATGAGTTTGCACTGGGTCATCCTCGTCATCTGCAAGTCTCATTAATAGGAACTCACATCGTCTAGTTGACGCACCCATCACTGGATGCCCTCAGTGTCCCACCTGGCATTGTTAGCGGTATTCTTCGATGCCTGCGATTGGTTTATCCAAAAGACCACTATATCACAGCTTCTGAAGATTATGCATCTATTGCATCTTGTCGTCTCGTCGATGTCGAGCCTCTCTCTGATCCGTCACATCGTATCCCTTGCTATTATCAAATCAGGCTTTGATACCAGTTGTTGGGATATGACCCATAGGTATCTCCTCTGCTCGGATACCAGATGAACCCTCAGATACAAATGCATATGTGGAATCTCCCACCACATAGAAGCACGTGAAGAAAATAACAACCAGATATAACAATGATCGGTCACCTTGCACGACCACCGAAGAATAAAGATTGCTATAAATTAGAACAAGTACAACTCTCTTTGTTCCCTTGCTTTCTCATTCTCTCTCTCTCTCTCTCTCTCTCTCTCTCTCTTCCTCCCTCCCTATCTAGGTTAACATTGTTCTTGTGGTAGTATTAAGGCAATGCCTCCATCCTCTTTAATTTTGACGATACACCGAGCCGAACAGGAAGGAGGAACCGTAGCTAGCATCTTCGACCTTGGATGGTGATAGCATCTGAGGGTGGTCTTGCATGCGACGACGGTTGGGAGCCTCAACTCAGGCGAGATCTGAAGGAGAGAAACCCTTTTTGTTGTAGCTCATCTTCGAGTAGCACGAGCTTCAAAGGATGATGAATCATCATTTCATCACCTTTATTCTTTCCTTTTGGCCCTAACCCCTTGTTAAATGCACGTAAATAGCAATAATTATACAAAATAACAATCCTTATTTATACTATAAATATTGTATAAAATATTGTATTTAATGCCAAAATAAAATAATAAAGAAAAGAAAAAAATGAAATATCAAAGGTACTAAATGACCATAAATCCCGAGACTAAGTCTGACTTGATCAACAAGGAATAAAATATGGGGAGGTGAGGGCCAATAACCATATAAAAATCCTAACTTTTACTCTCCAATAAGTGTATTTTGGGATCTATTTTATTTTATTATTTTTATACTCCAATAAACTTTGAATATGAAACACGTAGATAAAAATACAAAGAAAAATATAAAATTTATTTCACTAAAAAATAATGCACAGAGTGCCCTCGACACACATAATAAAAAAATTGTAAAGAAAACTTCCCAGACCCTATCTTCTCCATTGATGAATCTCCATTTCATCATCTTTATTCTATCATTTCATCCTTAAAAAGCCTAGCAAATGCATGTAAATAGCCTTAATTAGTTTATTTTAACATTCATTCATTGTTGTGTAAATACTGTACAAAATATTGTCTTATTATCAAAACTATAGAATAAAGAAAAGAAAAGAAAAGGAATAAATTATCAACGATTTTTTATGATCCTAAACTCCGAGATCAAGTCAAGAATTGATTTGGTCGACAAGGAATAATGTAGGGGGAGATCAGGGCCATTTATACAATAAAAATCCCTTTTATTTTATTCATTTCTATTCATTTTTGGAACATATTTTTAATTCCACTTTTTATACTTCAAATAAAAAAACTTCGAACATAAAAGTTGTAGATAATAATATATAGAAAAATATAATATTAATTTCAGGCAAAAATAATATACAATATAAAAGTTATACTCAAAATAAAATCCTAAAACTCAAACTTCACAGACCCATATCTCCTAAATAAAAACTAAGAATCTATAAAACACACCTTTAATTGTATATAACTTTAAATAAGGTATTTAATTATGGTAGTTTCATATTTTTTGGAGTTAATATGTGAATGTTAGGTTTTAGACTCCTATTGTATTATATATGTGTATAAAATAATCATTTTATTTATTCTTTATTATTTTTATAATTTTATATTTTTATAATATTGTAAATATTATTTATAATACATGTACATATTAAAACTAAAATGAAAACAAAATGAAAACATTAAAATAAAATACTCATAGAAAATACATAGATGAAATACTTATATCTATACATATGTAATTAATACATTTATTTATTTAAGTTTATATATTATATCAAAAAATTAAATAAAAATATATTTATATATATATATATAAATAAGTTATAATTTTATAAAATAATAAACTAAATTGATAAAATCAAAAATATAAAATAAAAATAAAAGACCAAAATATATAGATGAATATACCTATATATAACCCTAAAAAGTAACTTGTAAATATAAAGCTCTAAAAAATAAATAAAAATAATCATAAAATACTTTAGAAAAAATACGTATTTTTTATTTTATAACCTAAAATTAATAAAATCAATTATTATTTTTATTGATTTTTAAATCATTTCCAGGAGGTTTTTCCTGGTTGGTCCACATGAACCAACCAACTGGCTAGGATGGTTGACCGCGGGTAGGGGTGTAAACAGTTCGAACCTGCACGAACCTATATTTTTTAGGTTTGGTCCGTTTATTTAATCGATCCTAAACTTGTGTTCAGGTTCGGTTTCATTTATTTTTCAAATCGAATCTGAATCGAACCTCTTTTTAATCAAATCGAACCTAAGCGAATATCGAACTTGAAAATTCTTTAATAAGGAGGAGTGAAAAGAAAAGAAATGGAAATGTATATGTGTGTCTAGAATTAGAATAAACATTCATTCCGGTTTTCTTTATCTAACTCTTTATCTTTTGAAAAAATTAGGTTAATAAGGATTCGTCTCTTTGAAAAAGGTATAATTATAATATATTTTTATATCTGTTCAAATGAGGATAAGGAATAATGTGAGGATATGCGATAAGTAATGTCCATACTTGTTCTATTGATTTACATAGAAAAAAAGGAAAGTGCTAGACACGGATAATGGATGTTATAAACATGACATGACTATTTATTTTGGGATAGTTTATACTTAGATAAAAGCTACTTATCCTATAAATATTCACTTATCTACAGATAAAGTTCACTTATCTCGGGACAAAATCCACTTATCTCAAAATAAGGTCCACTTATGCGGATAAGGATTTGTAAATATGTATGTGTGTGTTTATCGAGCTTTTAACGAATCGAACCTAAGTGAACTTATGATTTTTAGGATGGGTTTGTTTATTTAATCGAGCCTAAACTTATGTTCAGGTTCGGTTCATTTATTTTCGAATCGAATCTGAATCGAACTGTTAGCAAGCCGAACCTTATCGAATATCGAATTCGAGAACTTTCCGACACCTCTAACCGCGAGTCAACTGTCTGACTCCCCCTCCTGCAATTGTCAGAACCTCATTTTTCTCCCCGATTCGTGATTTTTGGAGGTCGCCTCTTTCACCGAATCGCTTCGCTCCCTTCTTCAATTTTTCTCCTTGAGAATTCATCATACACGCCCTTGGCTTTCCTCGGGGATTGGATCGATGCGCCACCCGTAACGCCTCGATCTTCCCTGCCTATTGGCTGCCTGTACAAAAACCATTCCCGACATTCGTCTCGATTTTGAACCCTCTTTGACCCGTTCTAGCCCCCCTTCTTCGAGCCCCAGGACAGAGCATTGTGACAGCATGCTCCCCCACTCCTCGGAGGCGTGGTTAGGCGGCCCTAATGTGGTCTCCACCCCATCTCCAGCTATCAACCATTGAGGTACATCTCTGGCATTCCTGGCCATTGAGTTTAGCTTCACCGTAGTCCTAGGATTCTTTTCACCCGGTTCCCTTCCCTGTTTAGCCATCCATTCAACCTAGTCCACCCCTCGCCAGAGCTAGCTCATGTGAATCTCATTTTCATCCCACAACCGCCATCTGCCCCCTTTTTGCCCACTGGAGGATCGCGACAGTTTTCTCGCGACCTTCTTGCCTTTTTCTTGCAGGTCCAAGCACATGAGAGGCACATAGGGCTCATTTTGGAGCACCGTCGAGGTTCGTGGAGCTCGTCGGCTCCGTTGGCCTCGCACGCGTCCTCTGGCCATCGTCGGAGCTTTTTGGAGCCACCAACACGTAGAGGAGGACCACCAGATCATCCCCGATCATTTTGGATTGTGAAGGAGCACCGAAGGTGGTGAATCGGGCCCGGGTGAAGCTTGCCTCACCGGGGGTGTTTCCCACTTCGTCCACTGCCCTTCAATGCCATTGGATTTGGCCGGATCTTCCAGGTGCACAACCACCGTTGGATTCAGCGCGTCATAAGCCGTCGATCGCCTCTAGGAGATCTAATCGTAACCATCCGAGCCAAAGTGTTATCACGCATTCTGGGCTTGACACGTGTCAAGTGGAGCGTGGGGGGTCGTTCGATCACGGGCAGTTGGTGAGTATTTTGCATCTTAAGCCCATTAAATTTTTTTATTTAATAATCAGTACTTAATCTTTCATCTGATGTGCATTTTATTTTGAGAATTTGCATGTAGCCCCTGTATTTCTCATATTTACATTTAGGTCCAAGCTACGTCACCTCATGTGACGCATCACGTGAGGTGGCAATATTGCAGCAGGACCCCTAGGGTTCTTGGTATTTATATTCAATGCTAAAACTTGATATTAAATGTAATATTTTTGGGACAGTTGCAAGCATTGATGAATTCCCTTTCATCGCTCTTTGTTCTTTTATTTTAGCTAGATATTTTGGCAGAATACCATGTATATGATTGTAAATACAATAAGTTACCAAAATGCATGCTTTGTGTAAATATGAATAATTAGCAAGTATTTGTGCAAAAACAAAAGAATAAAGAAATAAAAGAAAAAGAGGGAAATATTTAAAATAAATATTGAGTGACCTGAACCCAAGAGAGGGCCCAGTATGGGCCTGATCGCCAAATAAAATAAGTAGAGAGAGATAGGGCCATTCAACCTTTCCTAAACCCCCTCTTATGTATATATTTTATTTCCAAAAAAATAAAAATATGTTTTTATTAATTTGTATATATTTCTAAAAATAAAATGAAAAGTAGAAAAATAAAAATAAAATAAAAATAAAATCATTTCTCTCTCTTCTTGTACATACACCATGTATATAGGAATAATAGAACTATTTATTTCACCCTTGTAAATAAATAACAAAAATAAAATAAAAATGATTTTATATTCCAAATTTTATATTGTAAATAAATAAAATATAAAATTGGGGGTTTTTGTACAAAAATAAAATAATAAAAATAAAAATATAAAATACATGGGTATTTTATACTTGTATATAATACTA
The DNA here is from genome assembly GCA_037367405.1 of Ottelia alismoides. NCBI lineage: Eukaryota > Viridiplantae > Streptophyta > Magnoliopsida > Alismatales > Hydrocharitaceae > Ottelia > Ottelia alismoides. The sequence continues at coordinate 89,314 of JAZKJV010007375.1, read as the reverse complement.
TATTATGCATATGACATCATTTATTTTTCAAAAAAATAAATAAAAATCACTAAAAAATTTGAGAAAAGTAATCATTTTTTATTTTGTAAATATTTTTAAATAAAATTGTTTTCGATTTTTAATTTTATTTATAAAGATTTTTCACCCTGGAAGTCTGTGATTGGTCCACGAGGGATTGTTGACCCCCGGTCAACTATCCCCATCGGATCCGTTCCTCGCGGACCCGCTCACCGGCTCGATTCTTTCAAATTTTCTGGAGCGGATCCAACCACTTTTCGCCCCGATTCCTGCTCCCACCTCTTCTCCATGAATCAGCCACCCTCGCGGATCCCTAGGGGGTGGAGGATCTACCTCGGATTGCGCACCCATGCCCATTCTTCACCATCGCCTGGGACATCCTATAAAACCTAAACTTTGACCCCCAGCTCCTCAACTCGTGCCGCAAGCCCTAAATCCTCCCTAGAGAGCCTCCTCTCGATGACAGTGATAGGAACCTCTCTTTGGTGGCCGGATTAGGTGTCTGTAGCCGACGCTCGGCGAGCGTGGATGGAGCGCTGCCACGTAAGAGCCTCCCAGCCCACCGCAGCTCGGTCGAGGCGACGACCACCTTCACCGCATCCTCCTGGAGCTCAGGATCGACTTCCGATCATCAGGTAACTCTTCTATCGATCTTAGCTCCGTTTATCTCCGATTCCATCATCGTTCCTCCGCCGGCTCCGCCCTAGTGGCCGGAGCTCCATCTACCCTAATCCGCTGCTCAGATCGAACCCCCGTGCCATCGTTATCCTTCTCCCATCATCTGATCACCTCGAGCTTGACTATCCGAGCCAAGATTTAGTGAGGCTCCTTCTGCTGCCTTCACCGGAGCCGTCCTCCACCATTCCACGCCGCTTCCCTTTGCTTTTCATTAAATAACCTACACCGGAGAACTCCTCCGAGCATCAGCTTTCCTTTGCAGGTCCATAAGCGTAGGAGTACCCCCCGGATCGCTTCTCAACCACTTCGTCGGAGTCGCCCAGGCCCCCTTGCCCCCAATGAAACATCTGGCCGTTGACGACTCCATCAGCCATAGCCACTAGACGTGGAGGGACGAGGCGAGTCAAACCCCTCCCTCTGATCATCCATCGAACGCTCGGAGCACCTCCAGTTCGCTGGTGAACCTCACCAGGGAGGAGTTCTTCCAGACCTCTTCTCCACCGTCGGATAGAGCTCATTTGCCAAACGCCATCTGAGTCGTCCGTGCCCTGCTACTGACAGGCCGTTAGATACCAGATCTAACGGCCACGTGTGCCACACGTCTGCCATCTCGTCAGGACCGTCTGATCTGCCAGGTGGCTGCACCAGAGCCGCACGCCTACAACCTATTAGCCACTTCCACCTATCCATCACGTGACCCGCATGCATCCTGGCTGGGTAATTTCCACCATACCCCCTGCATTTATTCTCTGTTCTTGTTTCGTTTATTAAATAAATTAGCACTTTGGGACAATTTGCATACTAGCACCTGCTGTCTTTCTTATTTGCACTTTAGTCCTCCTTTTGTGGACGCATGTGCTTCGTCACGTGCATATTTGGGATAATTGCATGTATGCCCTCAGGGTTTATGAGTGTTATGCTTTGATTGAATAGTTCTATATTTGCACTTATACCCCTGTGCGTGATTTTTTTGGACATGTGCTGGAATTGATGTGAAATATACAACAGACCCCTCACACTTTTATGGCTTGTTAATAATATGTCCTGGAAACTTATTTTATTTGCATTTCAGTCCATATGTGCTGTGCATGTTTGATTGATTGAATAAAATATCAAATCATCTCCAAACTTCATGAAATTTGGAAACATGGCTCCTGCCATGTTGTAAAAATTGCAGTGAATTTTAGGGACATTTTTGTTTTGATTTACTATTTTTAAAAATTCAAAAACCCTTATTTTTGTTACTGTCTATATTTAAAAATCAAGTAAAAATATTAAAAAGACTCTAAAGGTCCTAAAAAAATAGTGTGTGCTTGTTTTTATGTGTTCTTGCTTCTATCCGAATTTCTTTGCATTTGGACTTATAAAAACCTTAAAAATTGAAAAAACACTAGAAAACTCATAAAAATCATTAAAAAATCGGAACAAATAAAAAAATGCAATTTATTTTCATGTAGTTAGGTTTTTACTTGTAGTTTTTTTATAAAATTATTGCTAGACTTTTATAGCCTATTTTTCTATTTTTAAATAGCCTTTAGAATCTGGTTGCACAGTAGTTTGCAGTTTTAATCTTATTTAATTTTTATAAAATTCACTAAAAATCATAAAAATATGAGAAAATACCAAAAATACCTAAAAATATAAAATTCAAAAATATATTTATTGCAATTTTCTGATTTGGTATGGTGTGTGAAATAATTTGTTGTGTATGACTTTTCCCCTTCTTTTACATTTTCTTTATAATTAAAAATCACAAAAAAAATTTAAAACAGAAAAATCCACCAAAAAATTATTTTATTCTGATTTCTGACTACTTCGTAGGACTTATCCAGTCCGTGCTCCTTGTGTTCGACCCTGGTACCTATACCAGGTTAAAAAAATAGCTAGACCACTATTTGGATTGCTTTGATTGATTTATTTGATTTGGTGGTTTTGATTTTCTTGATTGAGCCCGACTCGAGAGGTTGAGGTCGCAACGACCATTGATACCTTCTCTCCTTAGTCTCTCATGATTTTCGTCTCATCAGAATGACGACGTTGCCGGGGAGCACGGCTTAGTAGTAAGTTTTCATTTTTTAGCTTTTTGTTTTTACTTGCATTTTCTAGAAATAATTTTGTATTCCATTTTTTGTCACATTTTATAATAACTCGTGTCTGACACATCTCTTGTTTACTTTTCTTGCGAGGGCCTGAGGACCAAGGCAGTTTTCTTCGGGAAGCCGACGCAATCGCGGGAGTCAGAGGCAACTTCTTTTCTGCATAGAGCTGGAGGAGAGCGCGAGCGAGGCGAGCAGGAGATTGGGAGAATAGTTTAGTTGTAGATTTAGCTTAGCATAGTTTAGTTTCTTTTTCAGACTATATTATTGTAATAATACAGGACCAACAGAAACACTCAGACTTTTGTGGTGATTATCGGGGTCTGTTTCGCCGAGCACCAATGTGCTCGGGGGACCTCACTGTGGTTTTTCGTCGGTTTTGTTTTCACCGCATTTTATACTGCTTATCTGATTTTTGAGGATTTAGCCTTAGCCTTAGGATTTTATTTGATTGTGACGTAATTAATAAGGCCCAATCCTAATTATCTGCCTGTACCTATAGTTCGTTAATCGGACCTAATTAATTAAATCACAAAGAAAAAGTCAGATTAATTAGGCTCGAGTCCACGTGCCGTGAGGAACCACATATAGCACATGCAGGATCCGTTGTGGCGGACACCACGCATCTTAGGTGAGTGAACGTGTGACGAATCACAGGGTCACTAACGTGCATAACTGCCCGCACCTAAGTAGGGTATTACACGGATTTCTCCATCAAAATAATTATAAAAGCATAATAGAGAGATGTTGACACGAAACCCGAGCGACTAAGGTATAAGGTACAGAAGATAGGTCGTTGCGACCTCAGTCACTCAGAAGTGTCAATCAAGAAAAATGAACCACTAATAAAATCAATCAAGCACGAAGCAAGCGGTCCTGCTATGAGATTAACCTGGTATAGCACCCAGGGTCGAACTCAAGGAGCACGGATTGGCCGAGAGGCCTACGAAGTAGTCGAAATGAATAAAATAAAAGACAACAGATTTTTAGTGGTTTTTGATTATATATATATATATATTTTTTGGATTTTTAAGATGTAAAGGAAATGAGAAAGACAAAAACAATCACACTTCAACAAATTATTTAATGCAGCAAAAATTCAAACAAAAATATTTTTGTGTGTTTTATAGTTTTTTATGTTTTTGGTGAATTTTTGGGATTTTTCTGATATTTATTTTAATTTCTAAAAATCAAACAGTAGCAAAAATGCTAGGTACTGTCCAGCCAGGCCCAAAATCCCTAGATAAAATATCTAAGGACCTTAAAAGGGCCTGGAGGTATTTTTCCTGTAAACTAGGCAAAACAAGGAAAATTTGAGTACCAAAATTATTGTTTTTGGGTTTTTAGGTTGTTTAATAGAATTTTTAAGGGTTTTTAGGTGTTTTTAAGTTTTTATGGTTTTGAAGCAGTGAAAAATAGCCCAAATTGGCTAGAAAATCAAGGGACACAAAATAAACAGTACCTAATTTTTATAGAATTTTTTGGGGGGGTTTTTATATTTTTTGGGGTTTTTAACTCTAGACAGTAGCAAAAATGTATGTTTTTGAATTTTTAAAAATAGCAAATAAACTCAGAAATGTCCTCAAAAATTCTCAAAAATCCTACACTATGGCAGGAGCCACGTGTCAAATTTTCATCGAATTTGGAAGTGATTTGATATTTTATTCAAAAATGACAAGAGGGCACTGTGCACAGGGACCAAAGTGCAAATACCCAAAGTTCTGGAGGTCCAGGAGCAATTAACCCAAGAAGTCACGCGCCAAGCACGTGCCTGGGGCACTCAGGGACCTATATGTAATAAAACTAAGTTCCAAGGACCTACTGGTAACACGTACCAGAAGTCCGAGGGCCTCAGCTGCAAATAACCCAAGAAAACACGCACATGCGGAATTAAACCATTCACAGGGGTATAAATGCAAATATTAAAAAGGTGTCATTCATTTCATAACAGCCAGAACAACAAGGGCATGGACTGCAAATATCCCAATAAAACACATGACGAAGCACGTGGCTCACAATAGGCAGGGGTATAAGTGCAAATAAACTAAAGCTCAGGGTCCATTGTGCAATTTAACCTAAAACTAAACGTCTCTAAATATTTACAGGACTGATATGAAATAACGCAAAGATAAGGGCCTAAGGGTAATTTACCCTTTATTAAGTCGAGCCGACGGATGGGAGCCACGTGGGTAGATGGACGGCTGGGAATGGGTGGCGCTCCAACGCTGAGGTCCTCGCAGCGATCGGACGGTCGAGGGTATGCCACGTGGGGGATCGAACGGGTGAGGCTCTCGGTGGCTAAACCTCGTGCAACGGACGGTCCAGATCGCCTCTCCAAGGTCTGACGGTGGCTGGATCTCCTCAAGTGGACGGTCAGGATGAGAACTGGAGCGTCGAGGCCGATCTGACGGTGGACGAAGGTCCTGGAAGAACTGATGGCTGGCAAACTTCGTCGGCCTCGTGAAGGCGCCTCCGGCCTCCTCTGCTGCGCCTGAAGATCGGAGAAGCTCCGGCGTGAAGATGCGCAGCTGCTGTGGGTCCCCGATGCCCCAGCCGAGCTCGGATGAGCTCCGACGAGGGTGGCGGAGCTGAAGCTTCTGGGCTAGATGTCGAGAGGCCTCAGATGGCCTCTACTGGTCCTGCAAAACAGCTCAGAAACTTCGCGGGTCGAGGGCAAAGTGCCTCGACCCGGGTAGGCGGCGTGAAGGTGAACGGTGCGTCGGGGCGACGGGCTCCGGCGAAGGTGGAAGACGGTGGAGCCCGGTGCCCAGCTCCTGTGCGAGCTGGGTTGTGCGAGTGGGTGCAGAAGGTGCGGCGAGGGAAGGCGGAGGTGATGGTCGGGTCCGATGGTCGGGTAGCGGTCGGAACCGGAGTGAATCGAGGGAATACGACGGCGATATGAATTGGGGGAAAATGGAAATTAGATGGAATGGTCAAGCGAAAAGGCTACCTGGGTGAAGGAGTAGACTGTGCTGGAGCTGGGGATGCTCCCGGTCGTCGCCTCAAGGGGTGTCTCTGCCCGAGGCTCGAGCTCGCTTCAGATGGCGGAGCTACGGCGAGGGTCTCGTCGGATCAGTGGATTCGCCGACCTTCCTCGCTGCAACAGGGTGGGGTGGCGAGCTGTCACCTCGCTCTCTCTCTGGAGCTCACTAGAAAGCTGCGCGAATGGCCAAAGATCGTTAAAATGGGTGGCGGAGCTCGGAATATATACCATGGAGGGTCCGGAAAGAGGCGCGCGGGTAGGGCAATCTGGAGCGCGGATCCCGAGGCTAAGGCTCCGGTGAGGGTGACGGATATGTCGTGCATGGATCTGACCCGGGGTTTAGGTGAGACTCAATCGGGTTTAGGTGCTAAAAATCAGGGAAAATCGGGTCGGGTGCCCAAACCCGAGAGAAGTGGTCCTGGGGGGGTAGTTGACCGGGCGGTCAACAATCCCAGGACCAGTAGGAAGCGGCCACGTGGCTAGATTTTGAAATTAAAAATAAAGGTAGAAAATGGCCGAATTTTCAAAAACTCCCAACATGAAATAAAAAGATATTTTTTTCTATTTTTTGGTGATTTTTAATTAATTATTGGAAATAAAAATAGGCTATATACATAATATGTACTAGATATAGGTATATACAATATATAGGCTTTTGATTTTTGATTTTTAATTATTATTTTTATACAATTTTATTCCTATTTTATATTTTATTTATTTATATCATAAAATTAGGACTAAAAAGATATTTTTATTTTATTTTTACTATTTATGTACATAGGTAAAATAAATAGCTATATACATCTATATACATGGCATATGTACAAGGTATTTTTGTATTTTAATTTTTTTTCTATTTTTGTTTTGTTTTGTTTTGATTCTTTTTATTTTGTTTATTTACAAAATATAGCATAGAATATTTACAAAAAGTTTGGAAAATGGCTTTATTTATTTACAAGGTTAAATAAATGTATAGGCATGGTTTATGTACAATGATGAAGGGGTATTTTTAATCTTTTTAATTTTTAACTTTTTAATTTGTTTTTATCTTTTATAAATATATACAAGTATTTACAACTGTATTTTTGGTGAGGAAAATATTTTTATTTTATTTACATAATTATTTACACAAGAGTCCCTATCTCCCTCTACTTTGGCTTTTATGCGGTCAGGCCCATGCTGAGCCCTCCCTTGGGTTAGGTTGCTCAATATTTATTCTAAATATTTCCCTCTTTTTCTTTTTAATCTTTATTCTTTTATTTTTGCACAAAAACATGCTAATTATAGGTTTTTACACAATGCATGCTTTTGGTAATTATTTGTATTTACATATATCTACATGCTTTTGCAAAGGTTTTTGTAGCTAAAATATCAGAATAAAGAGTGATGAATGGGTATTCATCACCCCCCTATACTTAACTTTGCTAGTCCCTTAGCAAACACTTATTTGAAAAAGAAGTGAAAAAGAAAGAAAAAGAAAAAGAAAAAGAGGATGTACATGGATCAAGGTTGATTATTAAACTTGCCTTCATTAAATTGGGATATGGAGCTCGATCAGATCTTTGGATTATTAATGTGTCGGAACCTTATTTGGACTTAAGCTTAAAACCCAACAACCTCTAAGTTCCACCAATCTATGGGCAAGACTCCTCAATAAACCAGATCAGAACAAGTCTACATACACAAACTCTAATGACCATGAATCTTTCCATGCAGTGTAAGTGATATATGGCTCCCCACCCCAGAAGTAACAAAGAGACAACCTCCCTCAACCTGGTAACTCTAATGCCTTGGTCTAGCAACTCTTTCCTCGAGAAGCGGGGTATTCCCTTCTAAGTTCAAGTGCAACCGGCTCAAGAAGAGGGGGAAGAAGTATAGACTTTTGGAAGCTTAGCCAGTGTAGCGAAGTCTCCCGCTGCAAGCTTCATGAGATGTAACATGGATACCATAAGCTTTTTCTTTATTTGACTATATACACTCCGGTGGGGTTATTAAATTTTCAATCCGACCCACCACTTTTTTGGAGTTCTTTTTGCATTTTGCATTTTTTTTTCAAGGGCTTCTATACAACATATCTACATGGTGCAACATATATACAAGAAATTTTCCTCTTGAGCCAGTAGACTATCCCTCTTTTGAAGCTTTATTGCAACCCACAGCTTCTGTCTTTAGCCTTCATCACCACTAGACCAAGTTGAGACGCACTTCCTTCACTAGAAGAAGAAGAGAGGTTCCGCCTAGAAATACTACCCTCATATGCTACCCCAAGTCAAAGGAACTGCCTCCTCACCACCTCATCCGTGGAGAGCCATGTGTAAAGTGCTGGTGCAAGTCAAGCCATTGTCTCTAAGAGTCATGCGTGTGTTGTTAAGTGCTCTACTTAGGCTCATCAAGATGACATATGCTCATAGCCTAGTGGACTCAAAGAATTAAGTCCTTATGGACCTGAAAAGCCTTAACCCTAAGTCCTATTAGGTTCCTCTTAAAGTTAAGTGGATTAAGATCTTATTCAAGCTCCATTTCTCAATTTAATTCCAGGCTTAGTTTAAATGTCAACTCTCATCCAGGAAAAACTATATACATATATGTACACAAGATGCTTATTTACAAATATTTTACAATCATGCAAAATTTTTGAAAAATGTTTTGAAATCATGAATGAATGATGCATGAGGAGCAAATTTTGCAAAAAGATATTTACAAACATTTACACAAGATTTTCGCAAACTTTTGATTTTCAAAACATTTTGGAAAAATTTTGTACTATATACATAATTTTCGATACAAAAATATTTACACAAGCTTTACACAAAAGATTTTTGAAATTATTTTTACAAAAATACTTTGTACACTAGCTATGTATGTGCAAATAAAAGAAGTTTATGTACATGAAAATTTTTAAATTTTTGTGATTTTTAGCCATTTTATTTATTAACACACTCACACAAAGTACGAGTTATGGCTAAAGTATATATGAAATATATACACACCCCCCTATACTTAGCTCGAACGATGTCCTCAGAGTGATCAAGAGCGATGAAGAAGACATAACTCGTGCTTAGTAAAAAGGGCGTGAAAAGGAATGGCTAAGTACAGAAACGAATAAATGAATAGAATGAGAGGGACTCGGTTGTTTCCCCTTATACTTAGGATTAACTAATCCTAAGTATAGCAAGCTGTACATGAAGGGAAATCCGAGTGAAGAAGATACAGAGTCTGCCCCCCCTATACTTAGGGTAAAATATCCCTAAGTATAGGCAGCAAAACAGGAGCAGAAAGAATGAAAAGAATACCCGCAGGTCCTACATCCCCCCTATACTTAGGGTAAAGTACACCCTAAGTATAGCATAATCATAAGATGAGAAAAGGGATGTGGGACTAAAGAATAGAATGATATGGACAACTGGATCTATACAGGCGGAGGGACAGTGAGAATCAGGCGTGAGATGCAAAAGATGTGAGTCAAGAGACCACCTCTCACGCAAAATGAATAGGGGCAACAATAACGTCCCGCGGCTCATGATCTAGAAATGGCTTGAGCCGCTGGCCGTTCACTCGAAAGGTACTCTCAGAAGACAACTCGGATATATCAATGCTACCATTGTCGTGTACCTTTCTGACCAAGTATGGTCCCTTCCATTTGCTCTGTAGCTTCCCTGGAAATAATCGTAGCCTCGCATCAAACAGCCATACTCTCTGTCCAATCTCAAAATGCTTGTGGCTGATATGAGAATCATGCCACTCCTTGACTTTCTCCTTATACTGTAGACTGCTTGAGAAAGCTGTATCTCTAAGCTCCTCCAGGGCAGCTAACTCTGCCCTCCTCTGGTCTCCCATACCATCTGGATCCATCAAAATATTTGTAATTGCCCAAAGTGACTTGTGCCTCAGCTCAACAGGTAAATGGCACGGCTTGCCATATACGAGGCGAAAGGGAGATGTGCCCAAAGGTGTCTTGAAAGACGTCCTATATGCCCACAAGATCGAGTCCAAAAGCTGTGACCAATCCTTTCGGTCAGGGCGGACGACTTTCTGCAGAATAGTCTTGATCTCCCTATTCGACACCTCAGCTAGACCATTTGTCTGTGGATGGTAAGGTGTGGCAACACGATGGTCTATACTGAACTCGCTAGCAAGGGCCTTCACATGGTCGTTGATGAAGTGAGATCCCCCATCAGAAATCAGAACTCGTGGAACCCCGAACCGCGTGATGATATGCTTCCTCAAAAATCTGCAAACTGTCCTCGCATCAGCGGCTCGGGCGGGGATAGCCTCCACCCAACGACTCACATAATCAACGACCAACAGAATGTACTCAAATCCCTAACTCTTAGGGAATGGACCCATGAAATCGATGCCCCATGCGTCAAAAACCTCACAGAAGTGAATGGGCTGCATCGGCATCATATCACGCTGTCCACAAGTGCCCATCCTCTGACAGTCAGTACACCTCTTCACGAACTCATCAGAGTCCTTGAAGAGGGTAGGCCACCACAAGCCGGATTGAAGCACTTTCTGTGCCGTTCTCCTCCCAGAATGATGTCCTCCTGCCTCAAGCCTGTGGCAGTAAGTGAGGACTCTATGGTGTTCCTCCTGAGGAATACACCGCCGCCAGACGCTATCCCCTCCTTCGTGGTAAAGGATGGGATCCTCCCAGTGGTAGGACTTGGCCCTCGCAAGAAAGGTCTCATGCCTCTGCCTGGGCCAATCTTGTGGGACTTTCCCAGCAACGAGAAAGTTCACAATATCGGCATACCACGGGAGTGAGGCGATAGCAAGGATCGCCTCATCTGGGAAGGTATCTCGAATAGGATCAATCTGCTCAGAATCCTCAGGCTGCTCTAGTCGGGAAAGATGATCCGCCATCACATTCTTGACTCCAGGCTTATCCTTGATCTCTATGTCGAACTCCTGGAGTAGAAGGATCCATCTAGTCAGTCTGGCCTTGGCATCCTTCTTTGCCATGAGGTACCTGATGGCGGTGTGATCTGTAAACAAAGTCACTCTAGATCCAATGATATACGATCTGAACTTATCCAGGGCAAACACTACGGCTAGCATCTCCTTCTCTGTGACCGTATAATTCCGTTGGGCGGAATCCAATGTGCGGCTAGCGTAGTGTATGGCAAACGGAACCCCATCCCTCCTCTGTCCCAGCACTGCCCCCACGGCAAAATCGGAGGCGTCCGTCATGATCTCGAATGGGAGAGACCAATCAGGCGGCTGGAGGACAGGAGCCTCGATAACACACTGCTGGAGAGTCGCAAAGGACGAAAGACACTTGTCATCGATGGGAACTCAGTGTCTTTCGTCAAGAGGTCAGTCAACGGTCGGGCAATCTTGCTGAAATCCTGAATAAATCTCCTATAAAATCCAACGTGCCCCAGGAATGACCGTAGCTGCTTCAAATTGGACGGCAGTGCGAGTTTCTTAATGACATCAACCTTGGCCGGATCAACCTCCATGCCCCTGTTGGAGATGATGTGGCCAAGCACCGTCCCTTGAGTCACCATGAAGTGACTCTTCTCCTAAGATAGAACTAAATGATACTCAATACATCGCTGGAGTACTCGGTCTAGGCAGTCAAGACATGAGTCAATTCCGTCGCCGTAGACCGAGAAATCGTCCATGAAGACCTCTAAACACTCCCCTACCATGTTCGAAAAGATCGACAGCATGCACCTCTGAAAAGTCACAGGGGCGTTGCATAGCCCAAATGGCATGCGTCGAAAAGCATATGTGCCGAAGGGACAGGTAAAGGTGATCTTCTCCTGATCCTCAGGAGCGATGGCCACTTGGTTGTAGCCCGAGTACCCATCCAGGAAACAATAATGGCTCTTCCCTGCCAGTCTCTCAATGATCTGGTCAATAAAAGGCAGGGGGAAATGGTCCTTCTTGGTGGCTTGGTTGAGTCTCCTGTAGTCAACACAAACCCTCCAAGAGGTGGGTACTCGTGTAGCGATCTCTTCTCCCGACTCACTGATCACAGTCGTGATGCCCGTCTTCTTGGGCACCACATGCAAGGGGCTGACCCACTTGGAGTCGGAAATGGGATAAATAAAATCTGCACTCCACCATTTCGATATTTCCTTCATCACAACCTCTCTCAGGTTGGGGTTTAGTCGCCGCTGGAACTCACGCGACGGCTTCGCCCCCTCCTCGAGATACATATGGTGGGAGCACACCGATGGACTGATCCCATGGAGATCTGCTACGCTCCATCCGATCGCCTTGCGGTTCTTTTCAAGAACCCCCATCAAACGGGATTCCTGCTCTCCAGTCAACTCGGCGGAGATGATGATTGGGTACATCTTTGGATCGCCCGCAAGGAATCGATACTTCTGCGAAGTAGGGAGCGGCTTTAGCTCTGGAATGCTGGGTGCTGGCAAATCTGGCTGCGGAAGAAAATGAGTGAAAGCTGCTAGGTCTGCCAAGTCTGCCTGGGAAAGTGAAAGCGTACTCTCGCAAACTGGATCGGGAGAAGGCTGCTCGACTGCACTGTCTCTGATCGACTCTGCGTTTACCTCCTCCTCATCTATAGGCTCAGGTGGACTCAGGTCTGGCATCAGATCATAGCAATCGGCCCAATCAGACTCTGAATCTGAGGGATTTGTATCAATCGCGGTGGCATCAGTACCACCGGAAAACAAGGTGGCCTCAGCACCACCATAACTGAACATCGTGTCGCGATCAAGGACCGGCTCTGCTGCCTCTATGGTATCCTAAACCAGGGCTGTGCTCTCCAGACTCTCCTCTGCTATCATCTCAGCATCAGCTGTATCTGAATATGAGAGGATGGTCTGTGCTGCAGGATCTGCCCAAGCTGCCTCATCGTCTGTGATCACAAAATCACAGTCCTGGTGGATGTCTGGCTCTGTGTCTGTCAGCTGCTCTGAATCTATACTCGCATCTGAGCGAGCTCTCTCTCTAGCTCTGTAGTCCTCGACCGTCTCTATTTGTATACTCTCGCCCTCGATGCGAAAGTACACCTTTCCGCTATCATGATTAGTCACCGCCTTGGCTGTGGCAAAAAACGGACGACCAAGGATGATGGGGGTATCGGCCACTGACTCAGGGATCTCCATGTCCAACACGACAAAGTCCACGGGGAATTTCAAGCCCTGAATCGTGACGATAACATCTCGTAATAACCCCTTCGGGCTCTTGACAGATCGATCAGCGAACTGAAGGACTGTCCTGCTCTGTCGAAGAGTGCCCAACTCGAAGCGGTCGAGAAGGGCTGCCGGAAGAAGGTTAATCGACGATCCGCTATCTAGAAGAGTACGGTCGAACCTCTGCTCACTGATCTGGCATCTGACATACGGGGCCCCTGAATCTGGCCTCTTGGCTGGCAGGCGGTTCTGAATCGCAAAACATGTGGCTTTGGTCAGCACGTGAATCTCTGAAGTGTGGTTCCTCCTCCTCCTCCTGACTGTAGTCCTGTCTCTCAAAGAACGCTGGAGAAGGGGGATGTGCTGGAAAGCCTCCTGGAGGGTCAGCTGGATGTGGAATCGATCGATCATGCTCTGGCTGAACTCCTCATGCTCTCTCTTTTTTGGATCATTTTCTTTTTTCTTCCCCTTCCCCATCTGAAGGGCTCTAGGGAAGGGGATCACAGGGTCCTTCTCAGATGAAGGACTAGGAAAAGGCCTAGACGGTTCGATGACCGGATCCACACATACATCATGCACCACAGTGGGACCAGAAGAAGCTAAACCTTTTCCTTTATTCAAACCAAAGTTTTGAGATACATCAAGGCGAGGAAAGACAACATCTCTCTCAACACAAACACCGGTGGCCTCAGTACCACCACGGGCTGGCTCTGCTCTACTGGTGGCGTCAGTACCACCTCCTCGAACTGGTGAAGCGGTGGCCTCAGTACCGCCGGTGGAATCAACATCCTTGGTGGCTTCAATGCCACCGTCATCATCTGGAGCGGCCTCAGTACCGCTCTCCTCCTCCTCATGTGGTGCCTCTGACGTATCCTCGTGGAGAAGCTCAGATGAGGCGCCGCCGCCTGCTGGGGTCCTACCGCTCCTAAGTGTGACAAAATCAGCATCAAATAGATCCGAAGATGTATCAACAAATGGGTCACTAGGAGTGGCGAACTCAGTGTGTATTACCTGCTCAGATTTCCTCTTAAGGTTGTTCAGATTCGGCTCAATCTGGGCTGGAATGGCGGCCTTCCCTCTCACCAAGTCCCGCATCTCCTGGCGGAACTCGTCCATCTCCCGTCTGAATGTGGCCTGCTGGTCCGTGAGGAGGCGGGCGATGTCATCCAACGCGGGGCTCTCGTGGGAGCCCGACGGGTAGCCTCTCTGGTGCTGAGGCTGCTGGAGCTGCTGCTGATGGTGAGAGGGGTATGAGGAAGGGTGCTGCTGCTGAACTGGGTGAGCCTGCTGCTCACGTCTCCACGACTGTCCCTGCTGCTGATAGGGATGAGGACCGAAGGATGATGGCTGGTGCTGCTGGTATGCTGGGGGCTGCTGCTGCTGCTGGTGATCTCTCTGCTGGGAGTACTGCCCTCCCTGACCTGACGGCTGTTGCTGGGGTTGGGCACCACCATTCCCCCACCTGAATCCGGGATGGTCTCGTCGGATCCCAGGCTGGGGGCGGTCATACCAAATCCCGTTGACATCCATCAACGGCTCTGCATCGAAGGGGTCTGGCGGCAGTACTGCCAGAGGCTGATCCGGCTGGTAGACCACCATCTGCATGTCTGGAGATGGTGGGGACTGGTAGGTAGGTTGCGACTGCTGGTACGGCTCCGCCTGTACAAGGTGAACCTGTCTAGGCTGCTGTGAGGAGCTGGAGCGCTGGGACAAGCTGTTGCTGCCGCCGGTATTTCCTCGCGACAGAAGACGGGGCTGTGAAGCCGTCTGTGCCTCCTGGAGACACATGAGCTGGGTCTTCATGTCGCTCAGAACCTGTGCCATCTGTTCCATCTGAGTGATGCTCTGGCACTGCTTCTTCTCAATCAGCTCCATGCGGTCCAACATCTCGCTGATAATGCCCATGTCCGCAGCGGATGACTCTGCCTGTGCTGCTGCGACTGCGGACGAACTGGATGGACCTGCATCTACCCGTGCTATCCGCTAGTACTGCACGGGTCCTGGCTGCTGTGGCTGGGGTCTCTGAGTATACAACCTGGTCTGGGACATCACCATGTAGTTTTCGGCCATCTCCTCGTAGATGGCCCAGACCTGGTCGTGGTCCTTAGCAAAGTAGGACCGCCGCAAGAAGCGTTCACCAGACCCTGAAGCTCTGGCGTCAACCCGATGAAAAAGCTCTGAACTAGGTTCGGCTTGGAGATATCGTGGTGCGGGCATCTGTCTAGGAGCTCTCGAAACCTCTCCCATGCCTCGTGAAACTGCTCGTTGGGGAACATGGAGAAGTTGCTGATCAGGGCCCTCGCTGCATTCGTCCGCCCGAGTGGATAGTACTTGTTCAAGTACTCGGTGCGGAGCTGCTCCCAAGTGTAGACAAACTTCCCTAGATGCTTCAGCCAGGTGGCTGCTCTATCTGCCAGTGAAAAAGGGAAGGCTATCATCCGAATCGTGTCCTGATCCGCGTGGCGATCATGGACAGTGCTGCAGATCATCAGGAACTCCTGGAGGTGGAGGTGGGGCTCCTCAGTGGCAAGTCCGTGGAAACGGGGCAGCAACTGCAAGGTGTTCGGGGGGAACTTGAAGTCCCCCACGATCGCTGGCACTACTACCCAGTGATGCATCAGAGTCGATCCGGGGTTGTGCAACTCTCGCATCGGTCGTGGTGGTCCTCCTGCCGCGGCGGCTGCCGCTGCGGCGGCGGCGGCTGCTGCTGCTGCTGCGGCTGCGGCCTCTGCATCAGGTATCTCCTCAGGCTCGCTCTGCTGGTCTCGCTCTGCTCTGAGCCTCTCCAATTCTCGCCTCATCTCTATCATGAATGCCCCCTGATCACGTAACTGCTGCTGAACTGTCTCAAGTGATGTGATCAGGGTGGAGTTGATCGCCCCCTGGTCTAGTACAAAATGCTGGTCTCCTCGTGGACCTCCGGGGTGATCGTCTGAACTGCCGACCATGGCGACGTTTGCAAAATCAAATGAGCCCAACTCAGGTGCTGTCAAATCTGCTAATCTCTCCTCGGGCTCATGTCTCTCAATTCCAGAAGAAAGGGGGTCGAGGGGGAACAGGGCGGAGTCGTACTCGGGCTCGGAGAGCTGGTCTCGACTCTCACGGGCCAACCTAGATGATCGGGTAGACGTGCCCGAAAGCGGTGCAGCCAGAGGCTGCCTAAGAGACAGTCTACCCATCATCTTGATCTGGCGAGTAAGGCGGATGAGATCTGGAGTCAACTATGATCACAAACAAACCCCCGGTTCACCAACGCAACGCGAGCTGAAGACCGTGAAAGTTCGGTCAAATTATCTTGTCTATTTTATTTTGGTGAACACACAAAATATCAGAGCGCTTACGTGACCTGTTAGGATATCCGATGCTATCCCAACTGACTGGCCCGCACGGAAGAGTCGGTAAACAGTCGGGACTAGCACCGGGAGGCTCTACCTAGGGTAAGGGTCACTCTCCCGCGCATCCAAACCATACAATGAGGGGGTTGCTCTCCCCAAGACAAAAATTTTTTTAGGGTGAGCGATTTTTAAGGTCAATAGTCTTAGCCAGTCCCAATTTTATGGTTTTTCTTTTTAATATTTTTCAAATAAGAAACAAGCGGCCTAACGAATTTTTCGGTTCTCCTGATTATTTCATCCAAAACAGGGGGGAGAAGTCGAAAAAGCCGATGCGCGAGAAATCAATGATGCATGCTGAGATAGAAATGCGTACCTTGTCTCCAGCACTCTACATGCAAGTGATCCGCGCAGAATTTAAAGACAGAAAGGAAACTACCTATATGATGCAACGGGAAAGCCGAGTCCTAAACGAGCAATTTCTAGCGAAGAACCGTCTAACTCAGTCACTCGCCCTCGATCCAAAGAGTCCGGTCTAGACCCACCCCTCCTCTTCTCGACAGGTCGAGTTCAGGAGTAGCGCTTGACGGGGCAGGCTCGCGACGCGTTGGCTCTCAGGAAAGCGACTAAGTTATTTTTATTAATGATTTATTAGTAGGTCCAATTAACGTTCTATGGGAACAGATAATCAATTAGGTGTGTGGATCCTACTAACTACGGCACAATCACCAGAAATTCCTAAGTCTAGGGGCTCGAGCAAAAATCACGTAAACACCGGAAAAGGCAGTAAAAAGAAGAAGAAAACCGCGTCAAAAACCGCGAAAATCTCCTAAGGGTCCCCCGAGCACACCGGTGCTAGGCGAAACAGACCCGCTAAGTGTCAAGCATAGTTCAAGTCTCTGAGTCCCTGTATTATTACAACAATGATAGTCGAATAAATCCTAATCTAACCTCACCCACTCAACTCTCTCTCTCTCTCTCGCTCCCTCCTACGGCTCCGTGCAGAAGGGAGCTGCCTCTGAGTCTCGCGATTGCGTCGGCTTCTCGAAATCGGCCGCCTCGATCCTCGGGCCCTCGCAAGAAACAGAGACAAGTGGTCAGTCCAATATTATTGTCAGAAAAATATATATACAAAAATCTATACAAAAAGCCGCGAAAATCAAAAAGCCGCGGAAAAGCTCAAAAAGCGACTACTAAGCCGTGCTCCCCGACAACGGCGCCATTCTTTTGACACGAAACCCGAGCGACTAAGGTATAAGGTACAGAAGATAGGTCGTTGCGACCTCAGTCACTCAGAAGTGTCAATCAAGAAAAATGAACCACTAATAAAATCAATCAAGCACGAAGCAAGCAGTCCTGCTATGAGATTAACCTGGTATAGCACCCAGGGTCGAACTCAAGGAGCACGGATTGGCCGAGAGGCCTACGAAGTAGTCGAAATGAATAAAATAAAAGACAACAGATTTTTAGTGGTTTTTGATTATTTTTATATTTTTTTTGGATTTTTAAGATGTAAAGGAAATGAGAAAGACAAAAACAATCACACTTCAACAAATTATTTAATGCAGCAAAAATCAAGAAAAAATTCAAACAAAAATATTTTTGTGTGTTTTATAGTTTTTTATGTTTTTGGTGAATTTTTGGAATTTTTCTGATATTTATTTTAATTTCTAAAAATCAAACAGTAGCAAAAATGCTAGGTACTGTCTAGCCAGGCCCAAAATCCTTAGATAAAATATCTAAGGACATTAAAAGGGCCTGGAGGTATTTTTCCTGTAAACTAGGTAAAACAAGGAAAATTTGAGTACCAAAATTATTGTTTTTGGATTTTTAGGTTGTTTAATAGAATTTTCAAGGGTTTTTAGGTGTTTTTAAGTTTTTATGGTTTTCAATCAGTGAAAAATAGCCCAAATTGGCTAGAAAATCAAGGGACACAAAATAAACAGTACCTAATTTTTTATAGAATTTTTTGGGGGGTTTTATATTTTTTTGGGGTTTTTAACTCAAGACAGTAGCAAAAATGTATGTTTTTGAATTTTTAAAAATAGCAAATAAACTCAGAAATGTCCTCAAAAATTCTCAAAAATCCTACACCATGGCAGGAGCCATGTGTCAAATTTTCATCGAATTTGGAGGTGATTTGATATTTTATTCAAAAATGACAAGAGGGCACTGTGCACAGGGACCAAAGTGCAAATACCCAAAGTTCTGGAGGTCCAGGTGCAATTAACCCAAGAAGTCACGCGCCAAGCGCGTGCCTGGGGCACTCAGGGACCTATATGTAATAAAACTAAGTTCCAAGGACCTACTGGTAACACGTACCAGAAGTCCGAGGGCCTCAGCTGCAAATAACCCAAGAAAACACGCACATGCGGAATTAAACCATTCACAGGGGTATAAATGCAAATATTAAAAAGGTTTCATTCATTTCTTAACAGCCAGAACAACAAGGGCATAGACTGCAAATATCCCAATAAAACACATGACGAAGCACGTGGCTCACAATAGGCAGGGGTATAAGTGCAAATAAACTAAAGCTCAGGGTCCATTGTGCAATTTAACCTAAAACTAAACAACGTCTCTAAATATTTACAGGACTGATATGAAATAACGTAAAGATAAGGGCCTAAGGGTAATTTACCCTTTATTAAGTCGAGCCGACGGATGGGCGCCACGTGGGTAGATGGACGGCTGGGAATGGGTGGCGCTGCAACGCTGAGGTCCTCGCAGCGATCGGACGGTCGAGGGTACGCCACGTGGGGGATCGAACGGGTGAGGCTCTCGGTGGCTAAACCTCGTGCAACGGACGGTCCAGATCGCCTCTCCAAGATCTGACGGTGGCTGGATCTCCTCAAGTGGACGGTCAGGATGAGAACTGGAGCGTCGAGGCCGATCTGACGGTGGACGAAGGTCCTGGAAGAACTGATGGCTGGCGAACTTCGCCGGCCTCGTGAAGGCGACTCCGGCCTCCTCTGTTGCGCCTGAAGATCGGAGAAGCTCCGGCGTGAAGATGCGCAGCTGCTGTGGGTCCCCGATGCCCCAGCCGAGCTCGGATGAGCTCCGACGAGGGTGGCGGAGCTGAAGCTTCTGGGATAGATGTCGAGAGGCCTCAGATGGCCTCTACTGGTCCTGCAAAACAACTCAAAAACTTCGCGGGTCGAGGGCAAAGTGCCTCGACCCGGGTAGGCGGCGTGAAGGTGAACGGTGCGTCGGGGCGACGGGCTCCGGCGAAGGTGGAAGACGGTGGAGCCCGGTGCCCAGCTCCTGTGCGAGCTGGGTTGTGCGAGTGGGTGCAGAAGGTGCGGCGAGGGAAGGCGGAGGTGATGGTCGGGTCCGATGGTCGGGTAGCGGTCGGAACCGGAGTGAATCGAGGGAATACGACGGCGATATGAATTGGGGGAAAATGGAAATTAGATGGAATGGTCAAGCGAAAAGGCTACCCGGGTGAAGGAGTAGACTGTGCTGGAGCTGGGGATGCTCCCGGTTGTCGCCTCAAGGGGTGTCTCTGCCCGAGGCTCGAGCTCGCTTCAGATGGCGGAGCTACGGCGAGGGTCTCGCCGGATCAGTGGATTCGCCGACCTTCCTCGCTGCAACAGGGTGGGGTGGCGAGCTGTCACCTCGCTCTCTCTCTGGAGCTCACTGGAAAGTTGCGCAAATGGCCAAAGATCGTTAAAATGGGTGGCGGAGCTCGGAATATATACCATGGAAGGTCCGGAAAGAGGCGCGCGGGTAGGGCAATCTGGAGCGCGGATCCCGAGGCTAAGGCTCCGGCGAGGGTGACGGATATGTCGTGCATGGATCTGACCCGGGGTTTAGGTGAGACTCAATCGGGTTTAGGTGCTAAAAATCAGGGAAATCGGGTCGGGCGCCCAAACCTGAGAGAAGTGGTCCTGGGGGGGGGGGTAGTTGACCGGGCGGTCAACAATCCCAGGACCAGTAGGAAGCGGCCACGTGGCTGTATTTTGAAATTAAAAATAAGGGTAGAAAATGGCCGAATTTTCAAAAACTCCCAACATGAAATATTTTTCTTTTATTTTTTTCTATTTTTTGGTGATTTTTAATTAATTATTGGAAATAAAAATAGGCTATATACATAATATGTACTAGATATAGGTATATACAATATATAGGCTTTTGATTTTTGATTTTTAATTATTATTTTTATACAATTTTATTCCTATTTTATATTTTATTTATTTATATCATAAAATTAGGAATAAAAAGATATTTTTATTTTATTTTTACTATTTATGTACATAGGTAAAATAAATAGCTATATACATCTATATACATGGCATATGTACAAAGTATTTTTGTATTTTAAATTTTTTTCTATTTTTGTTTTGTTTTGTTTTGATTCTTTTTATTTTGTTTATTTACAAAATATAGCATAGAATATTTACAAAAAGTTTGGAAAATGGCTTTATTTATTTACAAGGTTAAATAAATGTATAGGCATGGTTTATGTACAATGATGAAGGGGTATTTTTAATCTTTTTGATTTTTAACTTTTTATTTTGTTTTTATCTTTTATAAATATATACAAGTATTTACAACTGTATTTTTGGTGAGGAAAATATTTTTATTTTATTTACATAATTATTTACACAAGAGCCCCTATCTCCCTCTACTTTGGCTTTTATGCGACCAGGCCCATGCTGAGCCCTCCCTTGGGTTAGGTCAGTGTTGCAATAGTAGGCCGACTATACCGAATAGTCGGTCCGACTATGCGGTGCGGGGGGGTACCCGACTGAATAGACCTCCAGTCGGGCAATAGTCGGCCCAACCGAATAGTCGGCCGACTATTCGGCCGACTGGACCGACTATGAGGCCGACTGGACCGACTATGAGGCCGACTGGAGTTCGACTTTTCATATTTTTATTTTTTTGTTTTCAATTTTCAAATTTTATGGGTTACGTTTTACCACGATATCACCACAAATGTCAAATTCTATATATCTATTATATTGATGGGTACTTTTATCTTGGATTCATGTTAAATAATGACCATATATGTATAAAAATATAAGAATATATGTATTATAAATAATTTTTATATTAAAAAATACAAAACCGAATAATTCCGAATAGTCGCCCGAATACCGATTATTCTCTATTCAGTGACCCCTCCGACTGAATACCGAATACCGTCTTCTGCAACACTGGGTTAGGTTGCTCAATATTTATTCTAAATATTTCCCTCTTTTTCTTTTTAATCTTTATTCTTTTATTTTTGCACAAAAACATGCTAATTATAGGTTTTTACACAACGCATGCTTTTGGTAATTATTTGTATTTACATATATCTACATGCTTTTGCAAAGGTTTTTGTAGCTAAAATATCAGAATAAAGAGTGATGAATGGGTATTCATCAAGAGAATAGAAACATAAACGATGGAGAATCGATAGACACCACGCATCTTAGATGAGTAAACGTGTGACGAATCACAGGGTCACTGACGTGCATAGCCGCTCGCACCTAAGTAGGATGTTACACAGATTTCTCTTCGAACCACAACAGGAAAATGAATCGAAAAGAAAGATGAATCAAACAAAACTTGGAAGAACAAGAGGATGAATTGAAATCCTAGCTTACTAAGCAAACTAAGAGAGGATCATACCTTTCTCCTCCTCGTTCTCCCGGCAGCACTTCGCTAGCGCTCCTTCCTCGCCTCCCACTCCTCCTCCTGACCTCTCGACCCTAGCCCTTGGAGTGGTGGCAGTAGTGGAAATCGTAGAGAATGAATGGGTAGGGAGGTATATTTATAGGCTCCCGAAAACCACTAACCATGGTTCGAAAACCATGGTTTAGACCTTAACCATGGTTTAGCCGCCCATGGTTTTGGTCCATAATTTTAGCCAAAACTTATCCCGAACTTGGGGCTTAAGTTAGAACATTCTAGAGGATTTCTAGATTCGCTAATGACGCTTAATTAACACTAATCGTGATTAACTTTCACTAATCATGATTTAACTTTTACGGCTTACGCTTATCTTTTGCTAACTATTGATTAGTGTTTGCTAATGATCATTAGCGGTTTTTAATCCATCATTAGTTTCTTTAATCACATTTTATTAGTCTTAATGACAGTCATTATAGATTAATGACATCTTAATCCTCCTTACTTCTCTTTCTTCCGAAATTCATAACAAATCGAAACGAAGTCCGATTCACACGAAACAAATTCCATTGGTTTCCTCTTGATGAGCCGGATCTTATTATATAGGATCCGAGATATGCCAAGTTCAAGGCTTTACAAGTATCCACTCCCAACACATTCCCTTCCAAAAACCTCTTAGGCCAAAACTCCATTGCATCCTTCCACACCTCCAAGTACAACCCCATCGTTGCCATCCATTAGCAATGACCTTCTCTGTCACGACATGCATCAAAACGAAGTGCCTTGATCGATGCTGCATCAACTCTTCCATTATTACAGTCTTTAAGTAATTACTCTCCCAACCTACATTGTGATATTTCTTGGTCTGTTTGGTTACTAGGATGGGGTGGGTTGGGATAACTTGATGTGAGTAGTAACTGTTTGGGATGATTCCGAGGGTTGGAGAGTGTTGGAATAAGGAATGTCATGTGATGTCACTATGATTTGTGATGTAATCCCAACCTAAGAATAGAGATGGGTAAATCATATTACCCCGGGATAACCCGGTTACCGAACGGACCCATAATGTCATGTGCTTCAGGTCCCTTTCCTTGATCCACTATAATGTTGTCATGCTCATGTCGATTCTGGGATTTATGAATTCTAAGTATAATGTCATCAGCTCCTTGTTGGTAAGCTTCCATGGTCGTACTCTTCTTCGAGCACCAATTCTAAGAGGGAATTCAAATAGGACAATATAATCACTTGCCATTTGGATGTTATGCGTGGTAGGCTTGGATCAGTGGCAAGATCAAATCAATTGCCTCCCGAGCGTGCCGAGCATCTTTTGACATTTTTCCATAGAAGAGGTTAGAGGAGGGATTTGTGGAAGAGAAAGGGGGTTTATGGATTGTATAATAAGGAGGGAATTTTCATCCATGTGTGCAAATTTTCCTCTAGTGCATTTGACGAAGTTGAATAGATCCAGGATCACATTGCTACCATAAACAATGTCCGTGACCCAAAGCGATGCAATTGGAAATTTAGAGATCACATTGATATCGGATAGAAAGTTTGGAGACCTCCTTCTAAAATACTCTTTACTATAAAAGCAAATTTTATAAATTTATGCTTTATATATTTATGATTGAAGCACAAGTTGAAATTAAAGCCTACCTCATATCATAAGGAGTTAATCTATAGGGCTGAAATTTGTAATAAAAAAGTGTAAGATCATTAATTTTAAAAATACGGAGGACATATTATGACCAACTATATTATATCCATCTCGGAAAATTTATGCATTACTATCTTTAAAATGATTTAAAAATATATTGTATTCATTCAGAAATTTTCGTTATCACGAGATTGAACACATGTTATATAATTTCACGACAACAATTAAGCTCTATAGTGACGTTTTTGTTGTTAAGAGGACAACGAATAAAACGTCACTAAACCATCTCGTGACGAATTCGTGATTCGTTGTAAGAATCGTTGCTATATAAGCCGTTGTTAAATTTTTAGCAACGGTTACTAACTGTTGAAAAATTTAAAATCGCAACGAATAAAAATCGTCGTGAGAACAAATTTTACAACGAAAAAAACCGTTGCTGTTTGGATAGGTCAACGATTTTTTGTGTCACTATATTGAGCTTATTATTTAACTCTTTTATGTATAACAACGCTTTTTCGTCACTATTTGCGACAATACCGACGAATATTTCATCATTAAAATTAATTATAATTTCGTCGTCATTATAGAAATTAATATTACTATTTATTTATTGACTATAATTATTACTAACTAATAATATACATGTATCAATGATAAGTTTCATTCTAATATCCTTCATGAATCTGCAAACAAAGACATCTAATTATGAAATCACCTAAAGATAAAAGGCAATTATATGTTAACTAAACATTGTAATGGAAGAATGAGAACATCAACACTGTTAAAAATATCATTTTGAAATGTTATCAATATCAATCATGACATTCTTGTCTTAGAAAAATTCAAATGCACATCTGCTAGAATACTTTGTAGATAGCTCTTCGATAAATCAAGAACCTGCAACATTGAAAAGAGAAGTAATCGGCATAAATCATGATAGTATTTTCAGAATCATAAGTCAATGAGTACAAATCGGAGCCCTCTCCCATGAATCGTGGAAAATTATTCGATCAATCCTATAAAAATTTAAAAACCAAATCAATGGCGAGGTTCTCTTGATAATTAGAATAAATAGTTAGTAGCATATTCATATAATTATATAGCAAACTAATCAAATTATACATAACTATCCTGCATGTTAATCTAATGTATACAATATATCCTTCTTGCATGCAATCCTATAATTGTTAATATTTTTCAAGGTGTCTAACTAGATCAGTCTTTCTCAAGAGATCCACTAATAAATCAACTTATTAATGCTTAGAAAATGGGGCTTTCAACTCTCCCTATTAATTTGCAGAAAGATGTGAGTATTTCTCATCAAAATAAAAGCATAAGAAAATACTCAAAGTATAGATACACCAATCTAGACTTCCAACTCTAATACTGGAAATAAACTGCAGAGATGCACCTAAATGAAAGAGCATTAAAATCTGCAATAAAGCCTATTTGGAGTATTCTTATATGAGAATTCATTTTCTGAGGATGTTTTAAGTGAACCATTCTTCAATAGCAAAAGTCCTATTACTTTGAGCTTAGATTTTGATTTGAAAATATCTTAAAGAATGGAAAAGCTGGAGAGACGAGCATCTAGACATAAAAACATCCAAAGAAAAGGTAGGAAAAATGATTAAAGAATTAGAGAACAAGAAGGCTAAGTTGATTACCTCATTAGGGTCATGGGAAAAAGTTGCTGAAATTATAGCTTTAGTGCAAACTGGAAGTTGCTTAAGGCAGTGTATGATAAACTAGTTAAAGAAGCATTCTAAATATCAAGCACTTAAAAGAAAGATTATACAGTCTTCATGGGTTGCTACTGGAAAAATGTTGAAGTTGATTTCAATACTTAAATAAAATTGATAATCCAATTCAATTTCTCATTTTTCTAGCTGTTGAAAAGAAGAGGAACATAGTTAAGGAAAGGTGGGAGATAAGAACTGCAAAATGTTGGTAGCCACTGCTCATAGAAGACTATAGAAGCTGGATTCTAAAATTAGAAGATTCAGATGGACAAGTCAAGAAAGTTATCGAGATGGGACTTCCCAACACAGAAATAAACAAATATATGGAGAATCAAGTAGTTGTTGGTCTCTATTTCTTACCCATGAATAAAGAAAAGAAGTTTATGCATTAAGCTCTAATCATGCAGGATACGTGCAAGGATCGCATAATCTCATGTATGTTGTACATAAACATAGATTACATTTTTCACAAAGAGCTTATTTTTACATTTTTACACATGTTGCTAAATTAAGATGACAACGAATAGATATTCAGTGCAGTCAAAGTAGTGAAAAGATATGCACACTTTAGGGGTAAGAAAAGGAAGATGGAAAACTTTTCTAATTTTAAAGAGATAACAAAAAATCATTAGAACTTACCTAAAGAAGCCCAGACATACAGAAGAATTATCACCTAGTAGATTAATAGAAAAGAGTAGAAAAAAATAGTGAAATTAATTTTTGACAATATCAAACTCAATAATGAGAGATTTACCTTATCTTCTATTATCCATTACATTTATAATGGCATATCAAGGTTTATTTCAACTCTACAATAATATAAAATGAAAAAAGAGTGAATATAAAAGGTTCAAACAAAAATGAAGATATATATTAGTTGGAATTTCTAATACCGTAAAATACGACGAGGTTCACGTTGGACTTGATGTTTGCAAATTCCTGCTTGGATCACTACCGCATTGACGACCCTACATATGTAAAATGAATAACTAGAACTTGAGACCATAGAATATATTCCTCAACTTCTTTTTGAAAGAAATATATTCCTCAACTTAGCATTCATTTTTTGAAAAATATAGCAATTATAAGCAATTATAAACTTCAAAAAAGCATCACTACATGTGGAGAAAGGAGTGAACAACATTGAAAAAATACTGAACTTCTTCAAATTATTCTTACTTGTCTGTATGGATAAGGGTGTAGAATTCCAACATATTGACCAAGTTGTTGCAACAATGTAGCTTGTTGACATATTATAATATCTTGTTCTTCCATTTGCTCACCAAGCCTTTAAACCTACACTTTCAGAGAAGCATTATCTTCCTCCAACTTCTTTCTATCTTCCTATATTAAAAACAATAAAATTGCAATCTCATGAAACTAGCACTCTTTCTTTAAGTATTTTGAATTAACTTTGACCCCTCTACTTCGTAGACTTTTGGTAAGCAATAAAATACAAATATATATTAACTCAATGCAGACAAATAAGGACTTGATCGATATTTATAAGAATTGGGAAGGTTTCTTTGAATTCAAATAAATAAATATGAATTATCTCAAAAAACCTTGACTGTAGGTAGATTCAGAATAACATGCGAGTGTTGATCCATGCATTTTGTGCTCCCGGCTTTTTTTTAAAGGAAGCTCCTAACTAATGTTACGACACATAATTTATACTGGTGTTGATTCAAAATCAAATTCCAATCCATAAAATTTCTGTTGAATGTTACAACACCTACAGTTAGTTTTCATCTCCGTTGAAAATTCCAACTCCAAAAAAGAAATTAACCAATTCAACTCAAAATTTATGCTTAGAATGGCAAAACATAACTCTAATAATGCAGATTGATTCTGGTTGACTTAATATTAAATATCAGTACTACTTGAATGTTCACTTAAAAAACGTATTGTAGTAGTGAACGGTATAGTGTAGAAATATTCAACTCCTGAACTCTAATGCAGCAAGACATTCAAAGAATTCCGCGTAATAGTTTATTCTAATGATTTGTAATATTGGAGCACACACATGAAATGGCTCAAAAATCTAATATAAAAACATGATTCTTTGAATTAAGTGCATGAGCTCGCATTGATTTGAGATATAAAGGTTCAGGTTCAAAGGGATATACAC
Source organism: Ottelia alismoides (assembly GCA_037367405.1). Lineage (NCBI taxonomy): Eukaryota > Viridiplantae > Streptophyta > Magnoliopsida > Alismatales > Hydrocharitaceae > Ottelia > Ottelia alismoides. The sequence goes on along the minus strand of JAZKJV010007375.1, from coordinate 61,943 downwards.
ACACAAACACGATCCCTTAATATGATATTCGCTAATATCCAATCCGTTCCAAAAGGACACGATGGTTAATGAGACTTTGTAGGACATGTACATGTCAAATACGAATCAATATATAGTGATTGTATGATACAACGAGGGATATATAGTACTGTTTAAATATGATACATGAGATCAAAAGCATGTTATATATTATAGCATCTATATAACGTTGAGTTGCAAGAATAAACCACGCATTATATATTATAACTTTTCTAGAAGAAAGATCAAATCTGAACAAAATGGTAACAACTAGTAGGTGAGGAGTTTGTTGTACACTCACATGACTTGTATAGATAAAACTGTATCAAATAATAAGCAGCACCGTCCCTGGCAGTTTCAACGGACACTATGTCTTTTTCAGAGTTTATGTTAAATGATAAATCCTGAAAAAAACTGGGTATGTACATAATTAACAAAAATAAAAGCAATGCATTTTTTTCGTTAGTACGCTGGATCCACCAGATGTATAACAACATGCCCAGATTACAAGCTGCATAATTAAAGTGAATTAGAAAACTTGTATGCATAAATAAAACAGCCAAGTGTAAGATCAGATGGGGACTAAACATGTTCATGCACTAGCAAACACTACATGATCTGGTGGCAGACATAACAACCAAAGGAATATACTTTAAATCTTGCATTTACTATTTCCTCCCTAAAAGGTAGATGTATATAACAAGATAAATTGTATATATTTTAGCAAAAAAATAATACAATAGTTACTGGCCTATAGGTACTTCATTCGATTGTATAATTCATATAGTAGAATATAGAATTCATGATCAACACTAACAAACTCTGAAGCATGATGTAAATGGGGATAAGTTTATTGCTCATTAAAACTAGGGATAATTTCAGGACAATCCTCAACACTAATTGTGACTATTTCATCTCAAGTGAAGATGTCGCATCTAAAATGGAAGTCTGCTATTTTCCATTCATTTTTCTCTAACACGTGAAGATGTAATATGACCAATTTTAGAGGTGATTTATCTTGGCATAAGGGTTTATTTTCAAAATCTGTTTCATTATACCAAAATATAGAATTCATGTTCTAGATTGGAATCCTTGGATATCAAGAGTTCTTGTGGAAAGACAAAAGTCGTAAATTTGAATTTTATTTACAACCACAAGATCCAGCATACCATTTTCTTAATGATGGTGTTGTAGTAAACTCCATGTCCCTCGAGCTCTTTAATTTGATGACGACTACAACCTTTTTTTATAAAATACTTATTCGTGATAGGGGAACAAATTGCTAGCAAGTTTATTTTTAAAGTCATTTCTTAAGGGATTGTATCTTCTTTATTATTTTTGCCCATATCCATCTTTAAACTATATTTAGGGCTAAAAAGAAAAACATGCATTTGGAGATTGCAATCTCCCCGTCGATATATACTCCCTTTCTATGGTTGAAACAGATAATGATACCTGGTTAAAATCATTCAAAGAAATGAGTTGCAAAACTTTAGAGCATAACAACGTATTGTTCAAACAAAAACAGAGAAACAACATCCCTCCATGTAAAATATCTGATATACGACAATAAATTGTACAAGTTCTGCTTTTGGATGATAGGTAAACTTATTGTAGATAATGATTTAATTGTTTGCACTTTATCTACACTTTTATTATGTCTTTAGTTGATTGATGTAGTCTTGCAGAGAACTCTATTCAAATGTGTGTGGCTTGTAATTTTGTATAAGAACTGGGAAATTCGTTATGTAATGAGAACTGTTCCAAGTTCCAAGGATAACATGGATCTATTAAATTGGAACTCACATTTGACTATATAATTTATATAACTTAACTAAAAACAAAGGAACACAAGAGAATATGGACAGTTTTCCTATACTCATTACTACATAGTTTGAATGCTTGCATAATGTTAACACATTTTTTTCTCTGTAGAATAGTAATTGATACATCTTAATTTTGCAACTGTGGTTTGCCATTGAGGTAGCTATCACGATCCTTTACACAGTCATTTATTTTTTGATTAATGGTTTTGTTTTAAAATTAATCGGTCTTATGTGTATCAAGTTCTGTTCATTTAACAATATAGTGTAATCTTGCATTCCTCTTTGTTCCTATCTAAGTTCGGACTTGGAAATATTAGCAACATGATACCTAGGAGTATTGAAACAAGACCATATCCTAACTTATGCATTATTGTTTAATTCTATATATGAGGTCACTAGGTTTGTTGAATATAACAAGAGTGTTTTTTTATCTGCTTAAAAGATTACAGTGAGCTAACTTTTGCATCGAGTACATTCTACAAGCATTCTCTGACAGTAAAATCTAAAGCCAATGTTTCATCTTAGTCCCTGAATAGACTAACCTATGTTAATAACTGATATAAAATAAAAGTTTTTAAAATTGAAGCAAAGATCACTCGTTAGTGCAAACATGCAAATCTTGGAATAAAAGCACCACGCCAACTTAGAAATATAATAACAACCTAAAGATGATTTGATCACAATGCATCCACAAACTTTTTTTCAATAATAAAATATGCATTACCCAAGGCAGGATTCAATTCATATTTTTTACTGTATATATTTATGAACAACACATACATATCACAATTGAGAGCAACATCAAACTTATACATATGGCATACTTCACATAAACTTGATATGCAGACGAAACTCGACATATGATTGAAGAAAGACATAAGAAGGAGTAATACCAAAATGAGAAACGATATGAACTAACAGTACCAAAACATGAAGTAGAGTTAAATAACTGATGGTAAAAACTAAAAACAATAATAGAATGAAAGGCAAAACTTCACCAAGGGATCGTTAACCATCATTTCCTACGAAACCCTAGGCATATCACCATCGAAGTCCTACTCATCACAATAAAGAAAATTAACTAATAACATTAGGGATTCGGGTCAAACTACCTCTAACAATGACAATAAAAACTAAAAAACAAAATACTTGGGTAAAACAAGCGAGAACGAAATTCAAACATGTTGAAAGCGGAGAATGGAAAACGATCGAATCCCGAATAAAACAGAAGAGCAGACGACGTTCTCAGCTCGATCACCCGAGGTGATAGTTTCTCACCCTTCCCAAAACCCTAAATCGCCATTAACCGCCTTAAAAGTGATAGAGAATGTTTGAAATGACAAATGTGCGGGAAAGGGGGTTGTATATACCTTGCCTATGGAGATCGATGGAGGTGAGGGGGGGAGAGAAACCGCCACAGAGGATCGCTGGTAGAGATGGAGGAGAGGGGAGGGAAGCCTCATCGAGGATTTTTGGGGGAAATTGGAGAACGTGGAGAGAGGGTTGGGGTTTTTTAGACCAAGTAGAGAGAGAAGAGAGCAACGTGAAGAGAGGGAAGAGAAATGTAATGGGGTCCGCCTGGAATTTAGACGACCAAATTAGGTGGCCCGTTTCTTATGTAGTGAAAGTTGGCGACAATTTACGATAATCGTCACTATCTTTTTTAAAATAGCAACGAATTTCTCTAATCGTCATCATGTTATAGTTTAATGACGAATATTTCTAATCGTTGGCATATAATCGTCGCCTTAGATACTTTTTGTTGTAGTGTTTATAAGAATTCCATTTGTGAGGTTTTGTTTTTTAGATTTAAAACTCTATTTTTTATCATAATATTTTATGTGGATAATGACTATAGCAAATTAATTAACATGTATATGCAATAGAAAAAAAGATACTCATATCTTAAGGAATAATATAAATATAAATATGTTAAATCTAATCATGATAGTATTATTTCTATTTGTTTGGAAAATGTATGTTTACAAATAGGTGCAGCAAAGTGCACCTGATAAAAGTCCATGTTTAAATCAAAATAATTTTAAATATTAGTATGCCTACTTAACTTTAAATTGTCGTCGACTTTTTTTTCCACTGTAATTTTGCGTGCCAATCTATTTAGCAAAGCGATTTTTTAATTCATAATATTAAATACACATACATGCACTTGTTTTTAATTTGTGTGTGCTTCTCAGTAACTTTCTAGCTCCCATGAGGGCATAACGGTAATAGTAGAATCTCCAAGGGGTACAGTATTGGGATGCAAATAGATAAAAGTGTATCTATATTTGATCAGCACACTACAAGAAACTGAATTTAAGGAAACAAATAATTTGAATATTTATTGTCATATCTTTTGATATTAAAGATACAACAATGATTATTATTCGTTATCAAATCATATTGTAAACTTGTAATTAGTAAGGAATGTCATATTCGTTGTTAAAGGTCCATATAATGATGATTTTTCGTTGAATTATTCATTAAAATTTACACTAATCATTGTCAAATTTAGCAACGATCAAAAAAAAATTTCAATGAATAATCGTTGTTATATAACTCGTTGCGAGGAATATAGCAACACATACCATTATTCTTTGCGAATTTAAATAAGTAAGCAACGAATAATATTCGTTGTTATAAATTTAACTACAGAATATATGACAACGAATATTAAATTATTGGTTGTCTTAGGTCACTTTTCTTGTACCATCATATTCATTTTATAATAATTATGACATATGTATCCATATCCGTTTCAGTATGAATACATATAAGGATATCAATTTGATGTCCGTAAACATTCGTATCCATATATTCGCTTTCATACATAAATATAATTGTAAATTTATTTTTAACTACATATAACATAATTCTATACATTCTTTCACCATATTTGATACAACTATTATGATACAAGTAAATCTACTACATTTACATTACATGTATTTCATTCAATAATCATTCCAATATATGTATATTTAAGTAAATCTATGGAGTATTCTAATACTAATGGTATCCGATCAGTATCCTTTCACATCTGTATATGTTTTTTCAAGATAATGTATCATAATTTTTATATCCGTCAATATACGCCACGCCCGTGTTTAAAATCAAACAAAAGAAGGTAACAACTAAATCGGTATTTGCATCTGTAATAAACAGCCAACAGTTTTCTCTATCTGTCAGCGGGCCTCCACGATCCTATTAAAATACAACTTGGCATTAATGTTGCCATTGGCATTTATCAGGAAATAAATTTATGTATTATAGTGGATTTACATCCTCACCGTCCATATGACATTGATCATTTGCGGTAGACCATTGACTTCAAAAAACTCCTTACTACCAAGTCGTCGTGAGGCTATAAACGAATGCATATCTCCTTAGTCTTCACATGACTTGGCCATCTTACTCTATCCATTTCCTTTCTTGCGGAAACGAAGATGTGGTCGAGGAAGTGTACTTCTTCTTCTTCTTCATCCCCTCCTCCGGTTCTAGACTTCTGGTAAGGCTTCCCTCAACACCATCTAACGTTTCCTCGTCATTTCGCCAATACCATTTGTTCGCGAAGAACTTTATAAGGAAACTCAAATTTAATCATTCTTTAATTTCCTCATCGTCCTTTTTCGAGGTTTTTACATTATAGTTTGGCCTTTGCCGAAGGAGGGTGTGTTATACTATTAAGCACAGCCATATGTGCACTTTGATTCGAATAAAAGAATACATCAGTTGTATACTATAACAAAATTGAATTATAGTAATGTTTTTTTTTTCAAAATCCATAACTAAATCATCAATTGTTAAATATTTAACGACGGTATTACTCGTTGAGAAAGGAATTTTTATACTTGGACTTAGCGAAGAATATCATATTTGTTTCTATATTTTTAGCGGTGATCCATAATTCAATAGTTATCTGTTATCATTTTCAAAAAAATTTAAGTAATCGTCGTTAAATCGTGTACTTAATATTACATACTAGAAGGGTAATTATATGATACTAACTACTTATAAGGACAGCTCATGTTTAATTTTTTAAGTATTTGTCGTACCATTTCATTACAATAAGAACATGGTATCTAAAAAAGAGTCGAAATTTAATTCACGTATCTATATAATATGAAATTAATAAATGATGATGAACACATACGTTAGAAATGGATATTTATAAAGCGTAAAATGGGGTTACCCCTTGACGGGAGCTAACTTGGCTCACCCGTCTCATTTTTCTTTCTTTTTTTTGAAAATTTCTTCCATGAATATTCATCACTATATCCCTATATTATATTATTCAAATTCCATGCGAAACAGAGATTCTTAGGACCTCTATCCAGACGGGGTCATTTTTAGCAATTCTGTGGTCGTTTTTAGCAATTCTGTTATCGTTAAAAATTGATTGTCTAGATGGAGGCCGTAGGAGTCTCTGTTTCGTACGAAATTTGAATAACATAATATAGAGATATAGTGATAGAAAGAAATTTAAAAAAAATGGTGGAAATAAGGTGAGAGGAACCAAGTTAGCTTCCCCTAAGGGACAGCCTTATTAAGCCCATTTATAAATGTATAAGATATAAATAAGGGAATAGAGGGCCATCTAACCCACGGCCCACGGCTCATTAGATTTGTATGCATGTTAACGGGTTAATTATACACCAGAGACCGAATGAGAGAGCCGAGTTGGTGGGAGGACCGGATCGATCCACCGGGTTTCCACTCAATCCGGATCACCGATGAAAGGCGGATCAGATGCGATGGATACCCGGATCCAACTGTCCAAATGGATACCCAATAAAAACCGGGTTCAAGATCATCCGAATCGGATCTGATATCCATCCGATCCGCTTACCATAAATAGTTCGCACCCAGTTCTGTCCGCCTACGCTTCGATTCATTGATAGCTCGTCGTTCCTCGCCCTCTCTAGGGTTTCGCGGCCTCCTCCCCTCCCGCTCCTCTCTCGCCCCCAAATGTTTCGTGCTTCATTCCCCCACTCACCAATCCTGATCTCCCTCTGATAGACTATTGACCTCGTCTGCGTGCTGCGGTAAAGGTGAGCCCCCATCCGCATACCTCTTCATTCCGTGATTCGCGGTCGTGGATAATTGGGCATCTTCCCACGCAGAGGGCTTTGTCGGAAGAGGGGATCGTCGGTAGATGAGGGTTATCGAGATTGTGATTGTCGTTTTAAATTTTTAATTTTGAAGGATTCGATTGTGTATATTATATTATATTATATATTTTTGCTTCTATATACGATATCCCTAACCACAATCAATCTAATTTTTCAATCTATCAGTATATGTTCAGATCCACCTGTGATTGTGGTTTTGCGTCAATCTCAATAGCAATCACATGTCTTGTTACATATAGAATCCATATGCTTACGCGAATCGTAATTTTTTTTTGAAATTGATAGAAAACGTTAATGTGAAATATTTCTTGAAATCTCAAATAGCGGCTATTGGTCTATCAAAATCGATCGTGTAAAATGCTATCTTTTGCGGAGTGTGATTGGATTTTCCCCCCTTCAAAATTGGCATTCGTTGCTTAAGATACTTTCATGCTTCATGCTTTTTGGGATATCTATTTAGTTTTTTCACTAATTCAATCTATGCAACAAGCAATTTATGTTTAGCCTCCCTCAAATTGTAACACGTATGAGGTTAAAAAGGTTAAAAAGTCGGAGAATATGATCATTTGAAAGTAAGGAATTTAGAACTAAGGACGAGTTTCCTGTCTTCAGAAAATATAGGGGATTGTCTGTTCCATATTGGGTAGAGGTGATACCCTTTGATGATATGCTAAACATCTCACAATAAAAAATGATATTTCACAAATGGATCCAACAATAAGCTTCAAATTAATCAAACAAAAACATCAATCAAACAACATTTGTGGTGTTTTTTTAACGTGGATTAACTCTGGTGTGAGAGTGACAATGGGGAATTATTCCAAACTTGCGATGGTCCATCATCTTGTAAACTTTCCATGTAGTAGTTCAAGTTTATAGAATTCAAACATATCTTGTGCTCAATGAAACTCACATCTATGTGCTTGGAACATAAAGATCTTTTCAAGATGTATACTATTGTAATTGTCACAGTAGATGGGATTGGTGGAGGTTAGGGATGAAAACGAATGTGAATATATTCGTATCCGATCCGCTATCATATTCGTTTTATACATATTTTGACATTTGTATTCGTTTTAAAATGGATGCAGATATGGACATCACATTGACATTTTCTAATATTCGCATTCGTATTTGTATATTCATTTTCGAATATAAGTATTGTAATAGATTTATTTATAAATGTGCATAATAACATTTTATGACTGCGGCCACTATTGTTGATATAATTATTATGAAATTGCAATATCTGGTATATCTATTTTATGTTTAAACTATCTCAAACATGTATATTTTAGTTAATCTATAAATATTTTTGTTATTATTCGTATCCGATTCGTATTTGTTTTTCATTCGTATACGTTTTTAAGGATATGATAACAAGCTTTCCCATTCGTCAATATTTGTATCCGCATTCATATTCGTATTTTAAAACAGATAAGGATATGATTATATCTATATTCGTATATGTATCCAATCGTTTTCATCCCTAGTGGAGGTTGTACCTTGTGCTTTATAGCAAACGATAGAAAAAATTTGGATCAAATCTATTAATAAATTTATCATGTGGAAGAAGGACAATAAAACCCCTAAACCCAAGAACCACATGATAGAAATTTTTTTCTATGGCATTCCACGCACCACAATAGATTAGGGATTATATTTACTTTAAGTCACAACAATCTCTAGCGGAAGAGGCCTCTTATCGTACGTCCGATACTGTGCAAGTTGTAGGTATATGTGACAATAGGATACATCTCTCTCACACCATCGAGATGCCTTCCTTTGTTTTACCACAAATCCAAGTTGATCGCTGGGGGATCTTCTCCATTCTCCTTGTTGTGGAAGATGTCATCCAAAGTCTTTACTCAGCAAGCATATGAGCTTCTCCTTCATGATCTTTGTAAATTTGAGATGGTAGATGGATTGTCGAGAGGAGTTGAGAGAGAGGGTGTGCGTCATTATAAAAATGGGAGTCAACAAGACTGGATGTCAAGACTCTCTTATATAGAGACGGTGGTTACCACCAATATGGTCAAAGTCCAACACTATGTACTTAATGTCAATTTAGTTGGAATCAATTCTTAGTGATTAATTTCTATTTGAACATTACTCTAAATGAACGAAAATGCACTAAAATATTATGTGAATAAAATTCACATAATTGATTCTTGGACATATGTGAATCAAGCTTATGCACCTGCCTATTAAATCGGCGATGCACATGTCTTTCCATCTTGTTATCTTGACTCAAATTTCTTGGATATTGATGTCCTAGATAACCCTAATCCACGATTAATGTAAATGCAACCCTTGTAACTTTTCATGATTCGGTGATATGTTGATATATTGTTTCACGACTCGGATACCAGTCTCAAGGGTAATGTTATTTGAGAATAGAGGTACCCCAATCCACATTTGATATCTTGTGATTATGCAGTAAATGCAGATACTTGGAGATATTGTTAGAGAGATCGTATAAACCATGTATTAACTGCTAATGTTATTCGACAAGTGCGTCGGATATTGACCCTCATTGTTCATCAATATGAACTCTGTTATATCAATCTTCAAATCATTTGGTATTTGATTCCATTCATTGAATTGACTTATAACCCAGTCCAAATATCCTTCAACTTGTCTTAAGTTGAGCCACAAATCCACCCCTCTTCATTATTTCAACAAAATGGAAGTGTCACGATATACAAAAGAGTGTCACGATATGTACCAACCTCAATGATTTCAAATACTCATGCATCTTACATACAAAGATACTCGGATAACGCGAATTATATATTGCCACATTTCTTTGCCACCTTCTAAGGTTGAGCAAAAAATATGTCGATTGATCGTAGGACAACATCAGTTATATGCTTTCCAAAAGCATATATTAATCTTCTTAAATTCTTACAATGTTTTTATATAATTTAACCATCAATACAATTCGCCTTACCTCAATATCTCGTGAGTGACATGTATATCCTTGTTTAATATGTATGAACCTATGAACCTTTTGAGAGATCATACATCTCATATACCCTAAAAATACCCTAATAATACACTAGCTTACTCATGCTATATAGACCTTGCCAAGTCATCAACCTAGTGCTCTACCAAAAGCATGTAACTAGACATACATCTCTCTCTCTCTCTCTCTCTCTCTCTCTCTCTCTCCCATTGAAGAATCATTACCCATCCCGTGACAGTCTACTAGATGGAACTTCATCTATCTTGATATTGTCAAGAGAACTCTTTAACTTGACTTCTGACAATCCTGAAACTTTATTCTTATATAGTGGACATGCTCAAAAGTATCAAACGAACATCATTCTATGAAGAAGTACCATCTCTTATGAGACTAGAGATCATATTTAATGAAATAAGTAATGAAAAAGCATAATCAATAATCAACTCAATAACATAAAAAATATTAAGTGTAATACTCACATTTACGCAGAATCCTACTTCGTAAAGCAATAACAACAACAAACCCTTCTCCTACAAATAAGTAGGGTCCACTACATGGATCTTCTACCTCCATTTAGATCTATTTTGGGTCATTCTCGGGCTCAAATCCAAATAACTAAGATCCCTTCAGATAGTCTCATTCCAACACTTCTTGGGCCTTCCTCTCCCTCTCTTAACCAACTCAACATTCCAAATCCCGCATCTTCCAACTAGTGCATCAACTGACCTCCTTCACATATAGCCAAACCATCTTAAGTGGTTTTCTATTATCTTATTCTCTAGCAAAGATACACTAACTTTCCTTTTAATTGCATCATTCCGAATATAATCTTTTCGTGCATGGCCACACATTCACCTTAGCAATTTTATTTATTCTACTATGGTTCTCTGCACATGTCTATCATTTGCAGGCTATCATTCTGATCCATAGAGTATAACAGTCTCATGGCTACTTTATAATACTTTCCTTTGACTTTCAAAGGGATTTTCTTATCACAAAAAAATAGTAGAGACTCCTCTCCACTTTAGCCAACCTACATTTACTCTATGAATAACATACCCGTCAATTTCCCCATCTTGTTGCAAAATAGATCTCAAGTATCTAAGGAATCTTTCTTTTGAATGTTATCGTTTCAATCTTTACCTCGATTATTTCTATAAAATGTGCACTCCATATATTCAATCTTTCCCCTACTTATACGAGATCCTTTGGTCTCTAAGGCATATCTCCGAACCTCTAACTTCTCAGTTACTCCATCTCTTGTCTCATCAATCAACATAATATCATCGGCGAACAACATACACCAAGGAATATCAATCCTGAATGTGACTAGATACCCATCCATAATTAAAATAAAAAGATATGGACTCAAATCTAAACCTTCATGTAGATTGATGCTAAGGTTAGAATAGTCGGTATTTCTAGAGTGGATCCTTACATAAGATGAAGCAACATCATACATATCCTTTATAAGATTAATGCATATGACATATATTCTTATCTTCTTCAGAACTCTCCACAATATATCTTTGTCAATTTATAAGATCAATGTATAGGACCAAGGGCATAAAATAGATGAGAAGAAGTGAGAACGAGCTAAAATTGAGGGAAGACTGTTCTTAGCACCATAACATCATTAACTTAAAATTTGATAGGAGAAAGACTCTTTGATTAGCCGGTCACTCTTGGAGGATTCGATTGATTGTTATTTTGGAGACGAGTAGTCTTGTTCTCACATATTCTTGACTATTTTTCCAACATTGATGCTTGTTTCTTCATGTAATTTTGGTCCATTATGATGCGTTGGATGCAAAATTATCACAATCAAGCAACTATCATTAATCAACCAATTTCTCAAAATTTAGAAACAAATGGTAATTGGCACATTTATCATGCTCAAGTAACCAATGGTAATCAATCGATTTCTAAAGATCACACAACCACTAATAATTGGTCATTATCTTATTATCGGGCAATTGCAAGTAATTGACACATTGCTTATATGTGTCATCTACTCAAAAGTAGTCTAAGTCCTCACACCATATTGAATTTGACCATTTAACTAACCCCAAAAATACGAGGTGGAGTCATGGAATCCCACCAAGTCCATAAACTTCTAGAAGTAATCCTCCACAATCGTTGGTTCTTGCTCTAGGCAAAGAAACTCCTTTATGTTGATCTCTGTCTACTAATCTAATTACTACTTGTGGAAGAGTTTCACATAATCTTATTGATTCCAAGTCTTTTTAGACATTGTTTGGTAGCCATCTACCATCATGAAGTTGCAACAACAAGGGCCTTCTTAATAAACACCGCATGGAACTCTTTATAAATGTGAGTGCATGCAATATTGGGGAAATTGTTAATACATAAGCATACATATTTTGATGATAACAAAAGTTGTGTGCAAAGCTTATACCTAGGTCAAGAGCACGATGCTACTAGACCAGGAACAAGCCCAAGCCGAGGAGATTAAACTTAAGTAAAGAAGATGCTAAGAAGCTGAAATGAGTTCAAGGATATGGAACTTCAACTCAAGGTCATTATAGGATCTCGAGCTCAAGAAGGTGACTAAGACTTTTCTTTTATCGAGTCCCGCTTCTTATAATTGTATTAGATAGTAAAAGACCTCAAATCATGCATATTGCATTTCAATCCTTCGACTTTGACTTTCAGGTCAAAGAGTCAAGATGATCAATCAACCATTTACACCAAATCGATCAACTCCGATCAATCACCCTCCTCTTATGATTGATAAATATTTGAGTTGCAACGACTATTATCTTTTATCGATAAATTTTGATCCTCGATCGACCATCTATTGATTCTGATCGATCACGTCATAATTGATCATTTTATTCTTATCGATCATTTTATATCATGATCGATCATATTCCATGTGAGAAGATTTTTGAAGCCGATTTCATTCCAGATTTATTTACAATGGCTAGTTTTTAAAAAGACAACATCTATGGAGTCTCTACACCTATAAATAGGACACCATACCTCATTCTATAACACACACACACACCAAGATCAACAATCTCTCTGCTCTCTACTATGAGAGAAAGATCGAAGAGCTATTTTCTGTTGTGTTTTTCATTCTGACAGCTTCGGTTCTTTGCGATTGATTCTTATGAGCATGCTCCTTGCTCTGTATTGTATTAGTTTTGCCTTTTACTATTCATTTGTATTACTTTGGTATTGAGGTTGTTAGGTTTGTTATCATGTATACGGTTTTGAGTTATCTGCGTAAACAACTCTGGTTGTAAATGATGGAGTTGACCACGTAATCAACTCAAGTTGTAATACAGTTGGGTTGCCTACGTAAGCAACTCGGTTTAGTGGTAAGATCTGTGTATGTCCGGTTGAAAGATCGAGTTGGGAGACCTCGGGTCGTGGTTTTTACCCAGGAGGGTTTTCATGTTAAATACTTGTGCATTTGTGATTTTCTTGTCTATATTGTGACTAAAAGTGCTACATGACATTGTTGTTGTTTGAAATTATCATTTACAGTGATCTAGGTCATAAGTTCGATCCACCCGCAACCTTCATCAGGTATCCGAGCGAGATATCGAAAAACCAACAATAAATTCCATTTACAATAAATATATCCTTGACATTTGTGATCTAGTCCTCTCTAGGCTTCTCATCTTTATTGAAGCACTCAACTCTATCATATTGTGGAAAGTTGCACTGAAGTAAGATCGCTAGTTCTCAGGAGGGGTGATCACCGAATTCGATATCTTTTATTAAGTGATAATCTTATTTTTTGCTCCACTCCGTATTTTTCCACGATTTCGGTATTATTTTTTGCCATCTCTTATTCTACAAAAAAATTTTCTCTCATCCCTTTGGCTTGCCTTTATTGTTAGAGTTTTTCTCAACCTAGCTTCTTTGACTTTATTGTCATAGTAAGTCTTTTGTCCCATAGTCCGATACTTATTAAGTGGCCAGAAGTGATATCATAGATGGGACCATGTCTTAAATGATAGAATATCGAGAATCAAACAGCATTAGCAACAACAACAAAGCCTTTTCGATATTAAGTAGGGTCAACTACATGGATTCTTAGCCTCCATTCGATCTATCTTGGGTCATTCTCGAGCCTATCCAAAACCAAAGATCCCTTTAGATAGTCTCATTCCAAAACTTCTTGAACCTTCATCATTGCTTCTCAGCAGGCTCAACATCCTAAAACTTGCATCCCCTAACCGGTGCCTCAATCGACCTCCTTTGCAAATGGCCCGACCATCTTAAGTGGTTTTCTCTCATCTTATCCTCTATCAGAGCTACACCAACTTGCCTTTCTAGTCACAACATTTCGTATCCAATCTTTACGTGTATGACCACACATTCCCCTTAACATTTTCATTTATGCTAATGTTATTCTCTACAAATATCTATGGTTCACAAGCCAACATTAAGATCCATAGAGCATAACATGTCTTACGGCTACTTTGTAAAACTTTACTTTGATTTTCATAGGAAATTTCTTATCACATAGAATATTAAAGGCTTCTCTCCACTTTATCCAACTTGAATTTATTCTATAAGTAACATCTCCATCGATTTTCCATCATGTTGCAAAATAGATACCAAGTAAGGAATCTTTTTCCCGAATGTTATCATCTCTAATCTTTACCTCGATTTCTTCACCATTGCTTCCATCATATGTGCACTCCATATATTTAATTTTAGCCTTACTTATATGAAATTCTTTTGGTCTCTAATGCATGTCTCCAAATCTCAAGCTTCTCATTTATTCCACCTCTAGTCTTACCTATAAACACTATATCATCCACGAATAACATACACCAAAGTATCTCATCTTGCATGTGACTAATCAATTCATCTCTAATCAAACTAAGAAGGAATAGACTCAAAGCGGAACCTTGATGCAGACCAATGCTGACGTCAGAATAGTTAGTCTTCCCAAACTAGATCCTTACACAAGATAAATCTCCATCATACATATCCTTTATAAGGTTAATGTATAGGACATGTACTTATCTCTTCTCCAACTTCACAATATTTCCAGTGAGATAGAATCATAAGCCTTCTCTAAATCAATAAAAATCATACGGAGATTCTTCCTTTTGGCTTTATAAATCCTATTGTTCTCCTCAACAAGTGGATGGCTTCAATAGTTGAGAGACTTGACATGAATCCGAATTGGTTTTCTTTTACTTTAGAAACTTGTCTAAACCTTCTTTTGATCATACATTTCTAAATTTACATACTATGATTCATCAGCTCGATACCTCTGTAATTAGAACAATTTTTAATGTCTCCTTTAATATTTTAAAGAGGTACCACAATGCTTCTACATCTTCCCAAAATTTGAACAAATTTGACTGCTTCTCCTCCATTCTTCAAGCAGTTTTCTTGCTTTACTAAATAAGATTGAATAAATTTGTGAGCCAAGTTAAACCACGTTCTCCTAGAAATATCTGTACTTCTATAGGATTGTCATCAGGTCCTACACCTTTCCCATATTTCATAATCTTCAAAGCATCCTCTACTTCCTTCCTTTGTATTCATATATAGCTTGCACAATTCAAGCAACTTTCACCACTGACTAGATCTCCCAAAGTGATCTCTCTATTTTTTCCTCAATGAAAAGTTTATGAAAATAATGCTTCCATCTAGTCTCCATATCCTTCTGAGCAACTAACACTTGTCCTTCCTTATCCTTAATGCATCTCATTTGAGAAAGATCTTTGTCTTTCTTTCTCTTGCTTTGGCCAATCTAAATATATCCTTCTGGCCCTCCTTAGAGTCATTTTATACAAAACTACATCAGATGGAATGTCATTTGATGAATTTTGGTATGAGTCATCATTATCCAATCACTTTTTATCTTAGTTAAAATCAAAATAATCTCTCGTTATTGTTCTAAAAGGTAAAATATATCTAGTAAGCAAATTATCATGAACAAATAACCTGATTTGTAAATGTAAATCATTCTTTTGTTTGTTGTAGTCTTCATGATTGCTTCTTACATAAAGTTATCACACTATCAACTTCTAATCTAAATAGTGATACATGATCCAATTTCTTTGAAGATATCAATTTAAAATAATCCACTTAATTTGATTAAAACCTGCACAACATCAACTTTAATGACACACCAGATAGCTAAAGGAAAATAACATGCATATATGCATGACAATCATGACTTTTTAGTCTACTAATCTTTATTTTTTCTTCATTTATATATTTAAATATCTGTAAAAGAAAACCATCGCATACTTTAATTTTATAGGGAATCTGAATACCCTATTTCTCTCATCACTGGATAACAAATAAATAGCATTGGGCAATGTTATCTTTTTCATTTTAAGATTCAATTAGATGCAATTCTTGTCGATTACCAGTTTCTGCTAAATCGTGTATGGCTCACAAACTATCTCTTAAATTATCGGAAAGATATAAATTCCAAGAACATTTCCATGATATTTTCTATATATGCATCACGTCTACAGTATGACAAATTTATAAGCTTTTCCAATACGATCATTCTTGAGAAAAAAATATTTTATTTTTGCCGGCCTTTAGGAAATTTGTTCTTAGATGTATAATCTAAGCTAAAGGTCCCAAGATTTTGTTGTTCTTGCCATAAATATTTTTATGGTCAAGATAAGTTAATTCGACATCTGAATGGTAAATGTTGACTTTGTCATTGTTTTCACCCTTATTCTATCTATATTTCTTATGTAAGAAATGACATTTACTCAGATAACAATATTTCATACCTACAAAAGTCCACGTAGAGTTTGTTATGTCCATACAAATTGGACTTACAAGTTTTTGTTTAGTATTCCACCTCGATAAGTTAGCGTATATTGGAAAATATTTAATACTCCATACAATATGTCACACATAATAATTAGTTCCTTCTTAATTGTATGATACATTTGAACTTCGGTAATTTGAGTTCTTCAACTAAAAGCTGCATGTATATGTCTAGTGCGTTTTCTGGACCTTTGGAACCAGGAATTAAGAACGTCATCATCATAAATGTTGATTTCATTAACATCCATAGTGGAAGATTATAAGTAATAAGTATGCATAATCTTATACAGTATTTTGTATACAATTTCGAATGTAGTAACCATTAGATGCAAGACCCAACTTGATATTTCTAACTTCTACAAGAAAAAGGAAAATTTTCTGTCAAATTATATCCACTCCTCTAGATCAAATGGATGTCTCATAAGATGGTTCACGTCTTTCTTTCTAATATTACTATGACATATCATTCATTTCATAGTTTCTTCTTATGAATAGAAAACGTATAACCTTGGTATAAGAAGAAAAATGTAATATCTTCTCATATTCAAATTATTTTTCTTGGAAATGCCATCCATATTTTAAATTTACAAGCATTGCATTTTGGACAATATTCCAAATCTACAAACATTGCATTACATCAATCATCATGTAGTCTAGTCCTAGTGATCAAAAACATGTTTTACATCATTCCAATCCCTTGAAAACTTGTCTGGATTATTTAATATTCTTTTATTCAAAGGAAAAACACCAATCATCATTACAATTGTACAATGCTACTTCATTTTCATCTTGAACATCTCTAATATAAATTTGAACTTACATCATTCCAATCCCTTGAAAACTTGTATGGACTATTTAATATTCTTTTAATCAAAGACAAAACACCAGTCATCATTACAATTGTACAATGCTACTTCATTTTCATCTTGAATATCTCTAATATAAATTTGAACCATGTTATTGTAACTCCTGAAGCTAAATAAGCTTTCACATCTATTAAAATTTCCTGAAATCTACTACCAATAACTTCATTAGGTCCATTAATTGCAAGCCTTTTTATATCATCTAAAAATTCAAAAAAATCCATAATGATCAATCTGCATTAAATCTCTATCGTCCTCCACTTCATTTAGTAAAGGTACAGTGTTGTACACCTTCTCCATGATATGCCTAGTTTGTGTAATGTAGCATCCCCTTTGTGTAATATAACAAAAAATCATATAATATGAGATGCTCATATATTCCATCTTGATTATTGCTAAGATTGTTCTGACATATAACACAAGACTAGTGTACTTTATCAACTTCACCTCCAATAATATTTGACATCCTTCCACATTGAAATGATCAATCCAGAAAATCTGTCACACATTTCATATATTTTAGACATTCATCATATCTTCTATCCATAAAGAATAATACTCCTTTGGTTCAACATGCGGAGGAATTATCCCTAATAAAAAAATGCACATCTACAACCATAATCGATTCCCTCATAAACTCTACATACATAATAAAAAAGATCCCAACACCACCTAATGTAGTTCCATCCTACTCATCATCCAAAACATTATCCCTCACCAGATTGTCATTTGAAGTCATTGGGTTATCATTTGTTTATATACACTACTTCTAGCATGTAAGGCATGTGTGACAGTACATAATATTGGTTTGTATTGATACATATGACACCTCTATATATATATATATATGATCTAAAGAGTAGATCGTATATACTAATACATGCTAAAGCACTACTCTTATGAGATTTAAGAACTAATACTGATATCTCAAAACATATACTAGTATTGGGTGTTCCCAAGAAATGAGTAATGATCAATATATCTGTACGTGCACTCACATAATAGCATGAGGCCACAATGATTCCCTCCTTAACTTTTGCGTTCATAGTGATTTACGTATCGCGCTAGGATTTATTCTTACTTGTTGTACCGGTATAAGTTCCACATATTGATATATGTTTTTGATTTAGTGCTTGGTTTTGTTTGAAGCATATTGGAATACATCTATCATAACATTATGTGCATGGGGGAGGTTGGCCTATACATTGATTCAAGTGCTCATGTACTAATCTAAGTGTCACATCATAGGGTTTTCTACATGTTAGATATACATGTGTGACCAATAGCATTGCACCAAATAAATATCAAAATCATTGCTAAACTACAATCAAATATGACTAAAAGTGACCATGCACAAATGCACTACTCACACACATTCAAGCTACCATTTAATAATGTGTTCAAGTATCAAAAAAATCTCAATTTTTTTTGACATAGACGAAACTCTAAGAAACACTAAAAATCTAGATTAACCTCAAAGCTAGAATTTGATATAAAAGTGGACATAAAATACAATAGAATAAAACATAGTTAGTATCAAAATATTACCCGACATAAGATTAATAGCACTAGCAAACATAAGAGTATGCACTAAGCATGTCACACCAACAACAAGAAAACAAACATTTACCAACATCTTAAATATCACCGACCAAGATGTATAGGGCAGGTTGGGGACACAAAACATGGTGGTGGACATTAAGGTGTCGAGTAAGTCTTGGAGGAATGATTCTGGTGATGACCAAGTCATGGAGGAATGCACGATAGATCGTGCAAGGAGAAGGAGAGGGAGAGGGAGAGAGAGAGAGAGAGAGATGTCGTGTAAATGAGAAGGGGTTAGTTGCTCTGTATCAACGATGGGACTATCATAGACACTTATTAGTGAACCAACACCTCTTATAGGAGAAATTTACATAGCTGGTACCAATTAATTTGTAGGAAATAATGTTTTCATATGTCCCAACTGATATGTGCAGATAAATGGTCATGACCATCCCCTCTGTAGGGGGAATGGACCAACGGGGATGATTAGAATGACCATCTCGGATGTGTTCCTTAGGCGGAACGAGTATAGAAGGCCTCTAGAACTTTTATCCCCTCAGAACAGGTCAATGTCAAGGCAAGGGTTTCAGGGGACAATTGTCGTAACTATCCCCTCTTGTCCCCCTTTATCTTAGAGGGGACGATAATGACAACAATCCCTTATCGAATTCAAAGGGGACGATTTGTCATGTGCTCATCCCCATAGTGCCCCATAAAAGGGATGGGGTTACCCTAACGTCTCGATGGGTCGTTATAGGGATGGTCAATCAATCATTGTTCCCAATACCTTCAGAGACATGGTGGTTCTTTGATGATCCCCATCTGATGCTCCATATGGTATTTATGTAGTGTATTTTCTTTTATTCTATTTTAAAAATAAAAGACATAAAATCAAATAATAAAAATTAAGCAATAAGATCAAATAAAAATAAAATAAAATCCCTCACATAAATAGATTAAAAAATCATAAAAAATCTAAAAATCAAAGAGTATATAATATACCATATATAATTATATAACATACTTACACTATTCTACAAAATAATAGAGTTCTACACTTCAACCAAACCCCAAAAATAATTCAAATACAAAAACTAAAGAAATCTCAAAACAAAAAACATCAAAATAAAACTGACCATACAAGTACAACTTACATAAACCAAATTTCATCCGTTAGAATCATTTACTCAATCCATAACTTCTTGAGGCCGACATTGCTAACTTGATTGCTTTACATCTTTATAGGCATAAAAATATAAATTCTTGTTTGAAAAACCATCTTGCGAGTTACAACGAGTTGACATTAAAAATCATCTCTTAAAATTCGTAAAAATCATGTTTTTAAATGATAGTAAAATGTATTCATGTCACTTTTCTACTTCCCTCGTTAAAAAATCCAAGAGATCCAACTCTTTTCTAAGGTAAGGCACTTGTTTTGGGTTTTCCCTCCCAAGTCTCTTTTTAAAGTCAAGCATTTCTTCTTTAGTCTACTTTTCCCATTGTACTCATTTATTTTTCTCCCAACATATTGTAATATATTCTTTTGTCATTGATGATTTTAGTGACCCAATTACCAAGTTTTTTCTTGCGATTTTTTTTTGAAAAAAGGCGTAGCCTGAGTGTAATGAAACCTTATTGGTCCAAAAGCCTCATATTCTCCCCTATGTATTGCCCTCCAATCTCTTTACTCCTTCTTGCCAATCTTTCCCAACCAAAATTAGCCCTTCGCTAGACTCAAATATGCAATTAGTATGTTGTCTAGTTCTATTCCTTGTTTTTGCGAGTCTCTAGCATTATCAATCCCTTACCATGATGCCCTTGAGTAGGGATGAAAACGAATACAAATATATTCTTATCCATCCGTATCTGCATTAGTCAAATAGAGGATATGGCCATTTTCTTGTATTTGGCGAATGCGAATACGAATGCAAATGTCCAGCATTCGCCGAATACGAATACGAATATAAAATCCTCAACTTTGATGTATACAAATGTGAATACGAATGTTAAAAAATTTGAGGATATGAATACGAATATTCGTTTTTTGAAGGATACGAATACGAATATGAATATGAATGTTCAAATTCTGGATGATACCGATACTTACATGGTATACAAATAAGTAAGTTTGGTAAGCTTTCTTTTAATATTTTGTTATATATTTACATTTTCTTTTATTGTTTAGTTTTTTGGTACATATTCATTAAAATATATATGCTTATTATATAATTAGGAACCTAAAATATTTATGCCTTTTAAGTAAATTTGGACATGTATAACATTCGTATATTAATCCATATTCATTTATCAAATATCTGTATCTGAATTACCAATATTCGTTTTGCATTCATATTCGTATTTTGAGGATATGATTTTACATTTTACACATTCATGTGATATTCGTATTCGCATTCGTATCCAGATTTTAAAAAGGATGAGGATATGATTACACCTATATTCGTATCCATATCCTATCATTTTCATCCCTACCCTTGAGTCACCACGAATGTATCTTTGTTTTTGCTATCTTATGATTCTACATGAACAATGTAAATCTTTTGAAATATTGATGGTATTTTTATCTATATATAAAATCTAAACATCCATCTTTTCTTAATGGAGTCCCAGTTCTTTCTATTATTTTTGACTGCAATGCATGTGGGGCTAGTACTGAAAAATGACCTTCAATGGTCATGAATACAATGGCTATGAATATATCGGTGTGGATAACACAATGCTTGTCTTTGCATAGTTATTTGAGGGTGTATGAGTCCCTATAAGATTCTATATATGCATGGGTATTCTTATCATAAAGGAAAACACACAAGAATGGGAGTGAGTTTTGGGAGCCTACAAAGATAACCTAAAATTTTGTTCTTCAATGCATAGCCGCCAAAAGAACTATTTGCTTTAGTGATTGTGTTTGTTACACATGCTACTACATTTGCAAGATCTAATAAACTAGGTTACCTGAAGGAATGGTGGAATGAACTCCAGGGTAATCGATAACTATGAAATCAAGATGCATTTTCATTGTCACGTAGGTTATAATCCCATGAAAATTCACCTTTCTAGCAGTAAACACATCAATTTAAACAAGACTCAACACCTAACGACATAGTTAGTAGAAAAGTTAGTGTGTCAACTATTGTAATTAGTAGCTTTCTTGAGTTGTTTTGCCTAGAGCAAGAATGAATAGCTTTAGTTGTACAATAATTTTTTTGCATATTTCGTTGTGTAACTCGAAATTATATTTGAAAGTGCAATACCTTAAACACGATAAAATGTGAGAAATACATAGTTTATAGTTCGTCCTTAAGACTTGCATATACATGTTGACGCTCACATTAACCTATGCACATACATAAGAAATTATTTGAGTAAATTACATATTAGTTCCAGAACTATACCCCTCCATCTTCGGTCTTGAGGCTGGCTAGTCTTTGTCCTTCCTTTTGCTCCGGACCTCTCTTTCCATAGCCTTCCTGGAACTATACCATATGATAGGGATTTTCTGATTTCAATGTCATACCTAAACTTTGAAAGGTAACAATGTGACACATTAACTTTAAGATTTATCTCAATGTGATCCTTGACTATTGAAATTTAAGATCCGAAAGATAAAATGATCAACTAAATTTCTATAATCAAGGATCACATCGAGATAAATCCTAAAATTCGGGTACCATGATGTTACCTTTCAAAGTTCAGGTATGACATTTAAATTAGGTGTATACTTCGGGATTTTTTTGTAATTTATTCAAATCATTTGGATTCTGTTGAATTTGCATTTGATAAAGTGATTTATTACTTATTGTTCGATTGACTTCCCTTTCATATTTACAATAATGATAGTTATTATGAGACAAGTGATATTTTTTGAATGATGAATAAATAATATCATTACTTTAAACGATTGTTGAGAGATAAAAGGTAAGATCCTTGCTTTGAATCGGGATTAATCTTATCTTAAGATAAATTTCTGTTCAGATTATCCCGTGAGAAGAAAGATCCTATTTTTTTCAGCTAATCTCAAAATCTTTTGTCATCAGTATAAGCCTTTCGACAAACATAAATTTTTGGGCTCTATCTTTTGGATCTGTTGCTTCAGAGTGCGTTTTTTGACAAGATCCAATTTTCCGGCCTCACTTTTCTTCGTTTATTTCCAAGCCTTTCAAAGAAAAACCTCAATGATCAATGACTAGATCTATTTTCATAATTTTAACTGGTCGTACATTTTGGCACACTTTTACAACATTACCAAGTGTTTAACAATTATTTTGAATATGATTGGTTTTGAATTTATTGAAATCATTATTTTGTATTTTGGCAGGGAGGAAGCATTTTACAAGGGTATCCGCCAAAAAGAATCTTGGACTGCCTGAAAATTTTACATTCTAAGGTTCGTCAAAATTCTAAATTTAATCAAAGCTGCATGCTTACATGTTTACGTCTTTGTGATTTGCATATTTCCCATCATGTTGCCTTTCATTTCCGTGCTCCTTTGTTGTTAATTGTTAGTAATATATCCTATGATTATTAATTATTCATTGTAACCCCCCACCAGAGTCACTTATTTTTTTATCGTCTGGACTCTCTAGGATTTCTAGGATTTTATCCTATAAAAGGTCCTCTAGACCTATGGAATAAAGCAAGCTAGTTCATTTCTTTATTCCTCTCACATGGTATAAGAGCTAAATCTCTGACCTAATCCCTCTTCCAACCCCAGCCAGCGGCGTCGCCTGACGCCTCCGGGCTCCGCTCCCCGCCCAGTGGCGTCGCACGACGCTTCCTCTCTCCAGTCTCATTCCCACAGCCCGTCGCCCGAAAAATCCTCCTGCAGCCCCGCACCCCCGACACCTCCATGCTCATAGCGTTTCCTACACCCCCACCCCAGCCGCCCCGATCCCTTCCACCATGCACCCACGCACCCCGCTGCCCCGATCCCTCCCACCCCTGAAGCCCCCAGTCTCATCGCCCCCTTCTCGTCGCCCGATACCCCCAACCCTCCCCCGATGCACGAAAATCCCACCCTCTTCCCCCAAGTAGGGTGGAGCATTTGGTCGGATCGTCCTGGAGCCGATCCTGACCCGACCCGCAAAAGCCCGGACCTGTCCCGAACCCGATGTATAAATGGGTCGGGCTCGGGTCCTCATATTTCAAAAACATAATGATCTGGTCGGGTTGAGCCCGAACCCGAAGAACAAATGGGCCAGGCTCGAGCCCTCATATTTTAAAATATCTTGTTAGAACCAAATTAGGAGACATGGATTTATAGTCGCAATACATCCAATATTTCCTTCAATCATGAATAGTGATATTATATTACAATAATACATCCAATATTCATGTGTTATGGATGAATTATATACATAACAACAATTGGAATCAAAGTGCAACTTCATGGAATCAAAATGGGTGTGGGCTGAGCCCGGTCCGAACTTGAGCCCAATCCGAACCCGAGCCTGATGATGCGGGTCTTGGGTCGGGCCCGGGCCCGGGCCCTCGATTTGCTAAAAAAAGCAGGCCTCCATCCGGCCCAAGGCCCATGAAAAACTGACAAGCTCGGGCCGGGCTTTCCCGGGTTGGGCCGGGCCGAGCCCAATGCTCCACCCTACCCCCAAGGCCTAACCCCTACACCCCCTCCCACCCCCGTCACCCGATATCACCTGCACCCTCACCGCCTGGAGTCACCCAACCCCGTACGGCGATTCCTCCCACCCCTGATGCCCCCCAACCCTTACTAAGCCTCCTTCCTGCACAACCCCAAAATCGCTCATAAGTATAACTCCTCTCCTAATGCCCCTACCCGCCCATCACATGTCAGCATGCCCTCCCTCCCACTGCGAACCCCCCTTCCTACTGGATCTCCCTCCACCCGTCGCCTACCAACCTCATCCTCCCTTCCATTGCCATCCCACAAACCCATATAGTCGAACGGCCACTCGTTAAACCACCGCCTCTTCGGATCTCCAATCACCTAGTCTTCATGCCACCAACCTCTCCAGTCATGAAACTGCATACCAAAGAAACCGATCAAGGTTGTCTTCATGCCAACCTAAAGACATCTTCACGAATTTGTTCGCCCGAAGCCAACCTCTGCAATTTTGTTATTCATCTCCAATGAAGCCTTCTCTCCTACATCAGGTCTCTTCGTTGAAATAATGAGTCTCATGATACTTGCTTGATCAAGACTATAAAAATCTCAAGGTCAATTTTGTTTTAGACTTGTAAGGCCACCATGACTTCTACAGAACCCAAGCTATTGTATCCGAGTCCTCTATAATGGTACATGGCACGTCTTTTAAACTAAAGAGTTCTGAAAATTACGTCTTATGGTCTTTCAAGGTGTTTATTGGTGGTCTGTGGAAGAACTATGTTGTTACTAAGTATTCGCCCAAGGAGATAGACAAGGACTATGAAAGGTGGTACGTGGATAATTGCCAGGTAATCACGTGGATGGCCAACAACGTTGATTCGAATATAGCTTTAAATCTTCTTTACAAGGAGACGACAAATGCAATGTAAGAAAGTCTTGAGAATACTTACTCTCAGAAGACAACCAAGTCCAGGCTTTCAGATATCTATACACAGACTACAAATCAAGGAGATGCAACCTTGATTGAGTACTATCAACTCCTCACAGACTTATTTGAGGAGCTTCTTATCTTCCAACTTGCATGCTGTGACAAAGAAATAGGCGAACATGTGGAGTGGCCAGTGTATCACTTTCTATCAAGATTACATCCATGAAATAGGCGAACAGTGAAGGATCAATTCCTAACTATTGCGGTTCTACCCAACCTTGAGACCATCTTTGGTCGTTTGCAAGAACTTGACTCTCCTTCACCCCCTATGTTTGCTGAGAGAACAACTCATTTTGCTAGAGGCCAATCCAACTACTAAGGGGCAGATGGTCGTGATTTTTGCCGGGTATGTGATCGTGAGCTTGGACATGGACGTGACTCCGGATGAGGACATGGACGTGACTTTACTATCAGTTTCCCACCGTACACACATTGTGGTCGCATGAGTCATCCGTCAGAACACTGCTAGGCAAAGTTTGGCATGCCTCCTAATGCAAACAGTGCCTATCAAACAACCTCGTATGATAGCTCCTATGATCTCGTAGATACCTCTCAACCTTCCAGTGACAGTCAGGTTTCTTTTATTGTATCTAAGTATGCTCGTCTTCGACAAATGTTACAGAACTCCGTTAGTGATACTACTGCATCTGCTTTTACCACTAGTCTAGCCACTACTTCAGGTACAGTTGCAAGCTCTGGATCTACAACTACTCCTGCATGGATCATTGACTTGGGTGCCTCGACTCTTCTAAAGGGAGAAGGTAGTCTTCTCACCTATTCACAACCATCTTCTTTGTGAAGACATTTCGTGTTGCCAATGGCGCCCATTCACCTATTACTGTTGTGGGCACTATAAAATTTTCCTCTAAACTCCATCTCACTGGAGTTCACTACGCACCCGACTTTCCACTAAGTCTACTATTTGTTCACAAGTTGTGCACTGAGCTTAACCATAGAGTTATCTTTGATCAATTTCGTTGTTATTTTCAGGACATCCGGATGAAGCTGATTTTTGGTGGGGGACATGAGAAGAATGGTCTTTATTATCTTGACATTTCCTTTGACTCCGATTTTGCTGGTGCGTCGTCTATCTCTGTCGATCAACTTCTATGACATCTTCGTCTTGGTCATCTGCTTGCCAAATCCCTCTCTTTGATGTTTCCTGAACTCCCGATGCTCAAGCCTTTTGAGTACGAGGCATGCCAGTTTGGGAAACATCATCGAGCGTCATTCCATGCTTGTACTGAGCCACGTCGTGTTGTTACTTTTGCATTAGTCCACTGTGATATTTGGGGACCTTCTCCTGTTCGTACTCTAAGTGGACATAAGTATTTGTTATTTTTGGTGATGATTATAATAGGTCGTATTGGGACTATCTACTAAAAGAATGTTCGGAGGTTAATAATATTGTCAAAAACTTCTTTCATTATGTCAAGATTTTTTTCTCCACGAGTATTAAAATTTCCCGTTCTAACGATGCATTGGAATTTACCTAACATGACCTAACAAACTTCTTTGGCTCTCAAGGTACCATACATCAAACCTCTTGCCCATATACTTCCCAACAAAATGAGATATCAGAAAGAAAACTCTGACATCTCTTAAATATTTCTCGCTCGCTCCTTACTCAGATGAAAGTTCCCAAAACCTACTGGGGTGGTTCCATTCTAACCGCTTTACATCTCATCAACAGAATTTCATCTCCAACCCTAAATGGTTCCACCCCTTTATCTCTACTTTACCCAATGGAGTCACTCTTTCCTCTTCCCTTACAAATTTTTGGTTGTGTGTCCTTTGTTCATAACTTTCACACTGTAGATAAATTTTCTCCTTGAGCAATCAAATTTGCATTCCTTGGTTACTCTCGATCTCAAAAAGGATACATGTGTTGTGATACAACTGGACACCGTTATTATATCTCTATAGATGTAATCTTTTTTGAGCAGACATGTTTCTTCCATCATTCAGTTACAGATATTCCTGTGGACCTCATTCCACCCACACTGTTCACAAACAAAGACAAGCACCTTTACTGCCATATGTCCCTTTACCTATCTCTTTGTTGCAGGATAATTTGCCATATACAATTGTCCCCTCCAAGACTGTCTCGGATGATCCTCAAGAACTTCTAATTGCTCTACGAAGATCTAAGAGGCAATGTACTTCACATCCTATGTCTCGTTTCACCTCAACTGCTAGCTTATCTTGCACTGACAGACGATATGCAAACACTCTTATGGCTATTTCCATTCCGAAAGACCATCATATTGCTTTACAGGATCCAGGATGGCGGCATGCCATGAATGAAGAATGGATGCTCTTAATTCCAGGGAGACATGGGATTTAGTGTAGTGTCCTAAGGGGACTAGACATGTGGCATGTAAATGGGTCTTCACGACCAATCAATCACCTGATGGCTCCATTGACAGATTGATAGCTCGTCTTGTGGCAAAGGATTCACATAAACATATGGAGTAGATTATTTTGAGACGTTCTCATCGGTTGCACGAATGGGATCAAAAAGGACTATCCTTTCAGTGGGTTATAATAAAGCCTGGCCTATTTTTCAGTTAGATGTAAAAAATGCCTTCTTATATGGCGACCTTGATGAGGAGGTGTATATGATGCAGCCACTAGGTTATGAAGTCGAGGGGGAGTGTGTATGTCAACTTCGCAAAGCGATATATGGTCTGAAGTAGAGTCCAAGGGTGTGGTTTGATAGACTTACTGCAGAAATAAGCACTATTGGCTTCCAGAGAACAACATCTGACTACTATGTATTTTTCAGAAGACGAACGACTGGTACGGTTATACTAACAATCTATGTGGATGATATGGTTGTAACAGGTGATGATAATAAAGGCATAATAGAGACCAAAGCATTCCTCCAGAAAGTGTTTGTTACCAAGGACCTTGGTCCTCTACACTACTTATTGGGCATAGAAGTACTACACACTACAAAGGGCCTTCATCTCTCACAAAGGAAATACTATCGGTATATCATTACCGAAGCCGAATTACTTGGATGCAAACCCTCTGGCATTCCTACAGATCAGAAGAAATACTTCAACTCCTCGGATCCTGTCTTTGAGGACGTTACTCGATACAGAAGCTTTGTTGGCAAACTTCTTTACCTTACTGTCACAGACCAGATATCTCTTATGCAGTGAGCAAAGCTAGTCAACACATGAAGAAACCTTGTTACAATCATTGGCAGGATGTTCTTCAAATTTTATGATACTTGAGGGAGTCACCATGGTGTGGTCTCTTTTATGAGGGCGAATGTGAGCACTGATGTTATTGCATATGCTGATGCGGATTATGCAAGTTCGTTAGAGGATCGACGCTCTACCACAGGATATGCTATGATGGTTGAGGAAATCTTGTTACGTGGAGAAGCAAGAAACAAACTGTTGTATCTAGATCTAGTGCAGAAGCAGAGTATAGGGCAATGGTTCAAGCTATCTGCGATATCGCATGGTTATTGACTTTTTTTGGAAGAGCTCCGTATTGTTGTCACAACTCCTATCCCACTATATTGTGATAACAAATATGCTACCTATATTGCTACGAATCATGTGTTCCATGAGTGAACCAAGCATATAGAGATTGACTACCATTTTGTTCGTGATACTGTCAAGATTGGAAGAATTACTACTCCCATATCATAACAGATTTCCAGCTTCCAGATGTCTTCACAAAGGTCTTAACCAAGAAGCGTCTTTCATGTATTGTTTTCAAGTTGGGCATGACTGATAAATATGCTCTAATCTGAGGGGGAGTGTTAGTAGTATATCCTACGACTATTAATTATTCATTATAACCCCCCACGAGGGGCACTTATGTATTTTCTTATCGTCTAGACTCTTTAGTGTTTCTAAGGTTTTGTCCTATAAAAGGACCCATAGACCTATGGAATAAAACAAGCTATTTCATTTTTTGTTCCTCTCACATTAATAAAACAATAATTTTTCAAAAGTCGATAGAAAAAAGCTACATGCACTAACAATATTTTACTTTCTCCACTATGGTGAAATCAATCGTTGATGCTCGAGGATGTAGCCCAACGAGGGTGAACCTCGTAGATTTGTATGGTTCTATTTTTTTGCTTTCGCTACCTGCAATGGGGGTAAATATCGTAGAATCAACTTCGATGGATTCGAGGGGTGCGACTTATATTTATATGAGATAAGAACCTTTTATTAGGGAACACGAATTTTTATCTCGGAATAATCAATCTTTGTATAAGGCGGTTATATCATGATTATACCATTTATCATGTCTTTTCTAAAAATTTAATCTATCATGAAATAAAGATAAACACACGTTAATCGATGGGAATGAATATTAATTTTTTGAGCTCTTTTTTGTTTCTGACTTTCAATACTGGAAAAAGGCTGCGCCGCTAGCCCTTGAGAAACAAGCTGCGCCGCTAGCCTTTGGAAAGCTATCCAAGGATGGTAGAGGGGGAAAGCCACCTTCAAGGAGAGGTCCGAGGATCACGTTAATCGAAGGGCCACCATAAAGGAGAGGGAGGAGCCGTGCGATGCGGAGATGGTGGACCCCATGGGAGCTGGCCCTTGGAAACTTTCTAAAGCTGCACGATTTGATGGCAATTTTGGAGACGTGTGCCCGAACGGGTGGAATGGGTTTTTTGAGTATGGCAATTTGACCCCTATAATCGAGGCCACTACCTCTGGTGTCCTGAATATTCTCTCTTCGGGGTACAAACCTGGTTATGATGGCGTTGCCCCGTATTCCATCATCAGATCGAGCAAATAGATGGGATGATTGTTAGCCCAGTCGGGAATTTGGGGGAGGCAGAGGGTGCTGCAGTCAAGAGTAGCTCCAATACAACGGCTGCTCTACGTGGGCTCCAGCAGGTGGTGGTGAGTTCTTCCTCGGAAGTGCAGGTGGGTCCATTTTCGTCTCTGTTGGTGGACTTCTCAAGGTACCCTCCCTCCCAGGGACGTGAAACGTTGGCGACTTCTCCTAACAGTGGCCTGAAAAGCAGAGCTGTGGGTGACCGGGTCAGGAAGTAGGGAGACAAGCCGAAGGAGAATCAAACATGCGGCCGGCAAGGTGAAGAGCAGGGGAAGGATGGTTCAGAGGGGCTCGACCCATGAGTGAGGTGGGCTAAACTCACCTGAATTAGACCACTTTGAGTTATCCTGATTGATCAATTACTAACGGAAAAGGCGTAGATCTAACCCATTCGACTGGAAATCAAATCTGCTTGAAAATGGTTGGGAAGAGGTTGATGTGGAGGGTCTGAGTGACAGGCAGGCATTTAGAAATGGAGGGGTTGTTTTGTTGGCCCAAAACGCAGACGGAGTCTTGGCCTCAAGAAGTGGAGAAGATCAGAAGAAGGTGGATTGCTCCGAGGGAGAGGGGAAAGGATGTGATGCGGAAACAACAGCTCTAGAGGAAGATAAGGAGGAGAAGAGGACACTTGAGCTGATGATTGCTCAAACGGTTGGGGTGCAAATGGAGGGGACTATACCTTTGGTCCCAAAATGAGACTCCTCTCATGGAATGGACGAGGCCTAAGTCAATTAGAGAAGCGGTTGACGATCAAGTCCATGCAGAATAAGTGGAAAATTGATATTGCTTGCCTACGGGAAACAAATATCAGGAGGAATGTGGTTGTGTGGAGTGGCGACTTGTTTGAATTGGTTGAGGAGGTGGTAATGATCCATTCGGTGTCGGTGCTTTTGATGAGCAAAGTCGATCAGTCTCGATTTGGGATCACATTGGTTTACAATATTGCGGGGACATCCCCAAATGTTGGATTGTGGGACGAGATGCGATTAACTAGAGTCGTCTCCTGAAAATGGCAACGTCACGCTATATGTTGACGATCGGCCAAGGAGTAGAGGTCCCTCTATGGGGAGGGAGAGATGGCGAGGGTGGTCATCAATCAGGGATATGAGCAGGTGTCCCCCTTTCGATGGATCACACTCGTAGGGTGGAGCATGGGCCTTGACCCGGCCCAACCCGGGAAAGCCCAGCCCGGGCCCATCAATTTTTTTGGGCCTTGGGCCGGGTTGAGGCCCGAACTTTTTTGTTAGATGAGGGCCCATGCCCGACCCAAAGCCCGCTGGGTTGGGCCCGGGTTCGGGTCGGGCTCGGCCCACTGTCATTTATCGTATAAAAAATGAATCTCATCGCATTTATGTTATTTTTATATGCTTGTAAATTGCAATATGATATTGCATTTCTGAAAATTTCGTACAGAGAAATCAATCGCGTAATTTTATGAATCCTTCTGTATATGATATAGAAATTAAAAAAATGATACTATTGTTTTTCTAATGCCATATTGAGGTTTCAAATTACATCATAACATGACAACGATATAAATAAAATAATCTAAGATGGAAGACGATAGAATCCATGATAGGTACAAAAAGTTATATCAATGCAAGAAAAACTAATGTCTGTTGTAACATCTGTGATCCCTCCATCATTGTTGAACCTGAAACAAAAATATTTACCGGTCATATGTATTTTAATATTTATGAATGGAAAAGAATGTAAGTATGTGTAAAATAAATTTACCGTTACAACGTCAATTAACGCATAACTGATTTTGCATTTCTTATTATTCATCTGGATGATCATCTGAAATAAAAAAATAAAAGTTTCATGGACAATAGATAATATTTGTAAGTTAAGAATCGTTATGAACCAATAAAAGAGTCAACATACCTGTAACGACCAAATACTCATTATCATTAGCTTCTTCTTTTGATGTTTCCGGACCCCACAACCAATCTTGAACACAAATCAAAGCTTCTACTGTGGATGGTTCCAATCGACTACGGTAAGCATCTAATACTCGACCTCCTGTGCTGAATGCAGACTCCGAAGCAACTGTAGACACTGGAATGGCCAAAAAATCACGAGCCAATCTGGAAAGTATTCGATATTTCCTAGAATTCGATTTCCACCAATGCAGAATATCAAATGAATCATTTTTCTCATCATAGAAATCTGCAGAGCTATCAACTAAATACATATCAATTTCTGATTTTCCTATCTCCAAGCCAACCATCTCTTTCTTCTTCTTGCGAAATTCTGCATTAAAATCTTCTCTCCTCTTTCCAGTAGCGAATCTACCTATGTTGTCGTTAACCACAGTAGGCAACTGAGACTGTGTACTCTCTGCTGTCATTGTAGATTGAAATTGCATAGAGTATTCCTCATATATTTTATACATGGATTTCTCAACTTCATTCATAAAATCATCAAATTCAGAGTCTGAGTAAACTTTCGATAAGCAAAAACGAATATATTCAAACTTGTATCGAGGATCAAGAGCGACAGCGATCACCAATGGCAAATTGCATCCGCGTTCCTTCCAATACTTCTCGAACTTGACACTCATTTTTACTGCCATATTTCTTATAGAGAAGTCGTCACTCGCAAGTAAAATATTCAACTCTCTTTTGACTTTAAAGATCTGATTAAAAAATAAATTAGAGGTGGAATAACGATGCCCAGAAAAAACTTTTGTTGCAGTATAAAATACCTCTAGAGCTTTACAAATATTATCTGCCTTCTTCCACTCTGCGATGCTCGGGATGTCAAATAAGTAAGGATCACGTGACTTCATGCGAACAAAAACTTTCATATTGTTTAAGGCTGACTGTAGCATTAAAAAAGTAGAATTCCACCGTGTGCTTACGTCTAGAACTAGTTCCTTACTCGTAGATATTCATTCTTGTTTGGCAACCTCCTCGAACTCCTCCTTTCGACGCTGTGAACATTTTACATATTTGACCAAATTTCTGATTTTAGCTATAATATCTTTAATTTCGATCAAACCATCTTGAACAACTAGATTCAAAATATGTGCCCAACACCGTACATGAAAAATCTGTCCATAGAGAATAAGACTAGACTTGGGGCAAAATGCTCAATTAAATTGTTTACGGCCACATCATTTGCAGATGCATTGTCCCCTGTAATAGTACATAAATTTTCAATACCCCACTCAGATAATTGATGAATAATCATATCAGAAATATTATCTCTAGTGTGCGGAGATGGAAGCACACAAAAACTCAAATTTTTTTTCTGGAGAGTCCAATGCTCATCAATATAGTGGCCAGTGATAGCAATATATCCAATCGTTTGGATTGATGTCCAGAGATCCGTTGTAATGCAAATTCTGTGTGAGGATTTTCTAATTTCATCTTTCAATTTAACCTTCTCTGTATTATACATTTTAATGCAATCCCTTTTTAAAGTAAATCGAGAAACAGGCTTGAACATCGGTTGCAGATTTGTCAGGAATACCTTCAAAGCATCTTTCTCAAGCAAGCGGAATGGTAGTTCATGTTTAATAAATAATCGAGTTAGGTCTTCCCGACTTCTATCCTGATCAAATTTCCAATTCCCAAGCGAGGTAATTCCTTTTTCAATTGTTGAAAAATGTAGGAGTTGTTGGCCGACAATTTTACTTTTGCTGTGTATGCAATACTTATCGACATGTCTCTTTAGATGGCTAGTCCCGCCTTGTGTACCACATGATAGAATTTGATGGCATTTTAAGCATTCACATCTTTCTTCACCATTATCTGAAGACTCGATGATTTTAAAGTTTTTCCAAACATCTGATAAAAAACGCTTAGGTCTCTGGCGTCCTTTGCTGCCAATCTCAATGGGAGAATCACAAATGCCACCGACATTATCATTATCGACATCCATTACCTAGGCACAATTAGATATCGTAAAGAACTAGTATACTCATGAATTCATCAATTGATGACATACATATTTCTATAACGGAACCCTACTCTTTACGTTACCAACATACATATTTTCAATAAAATATTACACTAAAGATGATTTATAACAATACAATTTAATACATAATGATAGTACTGTATCAAACTTATAATAAAGATGATTCATAATGATACAATTTGATACGTAAAGATGATTCATTACCTTATAAGTTTGATACATAATGAAATTGTATCAAGCTTATGAATAAGTTGGATTATAATTTGCACATTGACACCTTCTTTCGTAAAGATGATTCATTACCAGGAGATGATTAGCACTTTCGTAAATCTTATGCTATATTTTGAAAGCTTAAGTCTTGGAGACAAACTCACCATCCTGCTTCCCTTACCAGGAGGAAAGAGGAGGCTATTTTGCACATTGACCCCTTCTTTCTTTTTTTTTGAGCACATTGGACCCATCTTTCTTCTATTTTTATATTTGTCTCTACATTAGATATACGTTTGCAATATAATCCTGTAGTCGTTGTTTTCAGCATATTAAATTTTGAGCGTAACCATACATACAAAGGCAGGGGTCATTTCGATTTGTGATGCAGAAACAACATTAACATGCTATTTCAAACCTTAAAGATGGACAAAAGCACATAGAAAAACAAATAAGTATAGCATTCACGTAAAAGTGTAAGAATGCTATTGTCAAATCGAGCACTTTATTTTTGGGTGTTCAAAATTGAATGAAAAGATCTTTATTGAGAGACATGTGGAAAACATACTGAAAATTAACCGATGGTGGTTGCCGGGTCGAGGAAAATCGCGTGGATGTATCGCCGATTCAAGAGTCGACGATGAGGACCACACCTTCGCTAGATGAGCCGTCGACAAGTCACTGAGGGGAATCGAGGACGGAATGTTGTATACTGCCACCGGAAAGAAAACACAACTTAGTGGCCCTGAGAATGTGGTGTTGGGGAGGGTATTCACGGGTAGGGGAGATGGATTCACGGGATTGCGAGAGAGAGGAATGGGAGGTGGATTCACGGGATTGCTAGAGAGAGGAAGGAGAGGGTGCTTTTATAAGGAATTGATAATTTAGCAATCATATCAATTAAGTTCCATAAATCATGAAATTGAAATCAATCATTCAATTAACCAAGATATGGGTTCACATCAACGGCAATTAGTTTTGGGATATCCAAGGGGTGCAATTAACTTCCATAAATCATGAAATTTAAATAAATCATTCCATAAAGCAAGAGGGATTCACATCAACGACATTTAGTGTCATCAACACATTTAGTTTTGGGATATCCAAGGAGTGCGGGCCGGCCGGGCCGTCAAGGCCCAACTCGGGTCCGGGCTGGGCCCGACCCATGTATAAAAATTAGATAGAATGAGGACCCGGGCCCGGCCCGACCCTAATTTACCTCGGGTACGGGTCGGGTGCAGGTTTTTCCGGGTTGGGTCAGGGTCAGGTCCGGGCCGGCCCGACCCAATGCTCCACCCTACACACTGGTGGAGTTCGGGGGTAACTCCGGTGCTGGGGCCTGATGCAGAGATGCCGACAAGGTGGCTCGAGGTGTCTGAGGTTCGGGAACCTGTGTTTGGGTTGAATCCATATGGATGTCCAGGCCCATATGGTTTCTCCATTTTATTCTATAGGGAGTTTTAGGATTTGATTAGTGAGGAGATCCGTAGGGTTATTGCTGAATTTGAGGAGGGAAACTTTGATTTTGACAAAATCAATCGCTCCTTTATTTTCCTTTTGCCAAAGAATGAGACAACAAAGGGAATTGTGGACTACAGGACCATTGCGTTGTCTAACGTGATCTATCTTATTATAGCCAAGGTGTTAGGTAACGACTGAAAGGGGTATTGAATAAGATCATCTCTCTGGTTCAGAGTGCATTTTTGTCTGGCGGACAGCTTATACAGACACACCCTCATATATATTTACATTCATTCCCATGTACTTACTTCCATATATATACAGACCCACATACATACCCACATACATGCAAACATGTCTACATACATTAGTTATACGACTCTACATATGTACATATCCATCCACAAAACTACATATAAACACCTACGTAAACGTACCCACCCATGCATCCATCTCTCTAAATGCGTACATACTTACAAACCTTCAATGTTGGGTAGTTTGTTTTGTTATCACTTTGTTTCAAAAGTAACAATACATGAGACACTTTGGTTTCAACATAGGCCAATTTAAAATATTATTCTAACATATTTTACCCCTACCAAGTACATGCACACATCACGAGTCGTAAGTACCGTGAGGGGTATTTCTTAGCTTGTAAAGGTAAGATCTCGACATTTGTGTCAAAAATAGAAAAAATAACATATGATGAGGGCATCACTATGCCTCAAATTGTGCATGACCACACACCACATGGCGTGGAAGGAGGCATGTGTGTGAAAGAGTTTTGTACAATTTCATGCAATATCTTAAATGATGGGCCTTCAATAAGTAAATTATAGACATTTACATCGCAATTAAACTGATATTACATTAATTTACGCATTTTATTTACGCACCTGCATGAACAAACACCGACGCACACTTTAACATTAAGCATGCGTACACGTACATGATTAGAAACAACAAATACAAATATATATATTTATATCTTCAACCAATGTATGTGTGATTGAAACAATTAAAATTGGGGATATTTGCACCCATAATCTTGAGTAGTTCCGTAATTACCTCAAGAACCCTCGATAATCACAAATTACATTCATAATCCTGAATAAATGCTCCGTTTAGACACACAACCTTCCATTAGTTTTGTTCATTATCTCAACCATATGGATGAGTTAATCTAACCAATACAAGATCTAACGGTTCGGATTAATCAAATAAAAAAAAAGAAAAGAATTTTGTAGGAGGAAGGATGCTGGCTATGGGGGGCGATGGTGAAAGCCGGTGGTTGACCTACGGCGGAGTTCGGAGTGGGTTCTGGTGGTGGGGCTTCGAGGCGTCGGAGGTGGATTCTGGCCGCGGGCCTTCAACTGCCAGAGGAGGAGGTGCTTGCAAGGATTGAAGGGTGATCGACGAGGGCTGAGAAAGACTAGTTTAGCGACCGCATGAAGCAGTTAGAGATGCATATCAGAGGATCCTCGAAGATGAAGGCCCTCGACGGTTGAGAGGCATTAGGGTCGAGGCGCGAGCGGTGGACAAGAGCACGGTGGACGCGGTGATGCTCCTATGCACGGTCATGTGTAAGGGCTTCAACTATTGTGGTGGTGGCACTCGAAGGTGATCGTTTGAGGCAAGCAGGGGGCTTCGACGATGGTGAGGGTCAGGCTCCGGTCAGAGGACGTCGAAGGGGGAGGGGGTTTGCCTGGTGAGGGTCGGGCCTGTAGGGGGACGACGTTGCCGGGTGGGTAAAAAGAATGACATCATGTTATAAATATGATGTGTTTCGAAGGGCAAAATGATCAACATATAACTTTTCCCGTCAAAGTTAACGGAGAATCAAGACAGAATTTGACACAGGGTTATGCCATGTAAATGTTAAGTATTATTTGGGGTTATAGACGTAATTCGTGATTATCGAGGGTTCCTAGGGTAATTACGAAACTACTCAAGGTTATGGTATTTAAGAAAACACGTAGACAAAAATAAGCGCGATAGGTAAATCCTTGGATTTTACCATTTTGACCGCCTTGTTTCTTATGCATTTGAACGATGTATTCAATGCATAAGAAGATCACAACATATATCAAAATAAAAATTAACCAACATATATCATCGAGAGGGAGACAACCCGAGTCACCAGCTAAGGCCCCAAAATGACCGCTTAGTGATAACGGAGGTAGGGGTGTAGAGACAAACAGGAGGTTTGCCTAGAAGCAGTCACTCACTTGTTCTGATTCTACATATTGATCGTTCTGAACTATAATCAATTTTTTTGGTGGAATATTCACATTATGTATAATATCCTAACTTTCAATAATTACATATAGGTTTATAGAACACCTCATCGGATATTTATATTTATTTAATATCTGGAGCACATAAGAGGTACATAGAATATATCAAGAAAAGAAATATTTGAACTATGATTCATATTTATTCAGACCTCGTAACTGGACTAAAAAAAGAACAAAAATAAAAGAATGGGGGACTTCCTAAATAAAACACCTTTTCTTTCTTCAAAATCATGCACCTTGATTGAAAGACAACTTTTGCCCACAAACCCACAAGTTGTAGTCACAACTGTGTGCTTGTACTTCAACAATTTTCTTGTAGTGACCAGATGATGACGTATGACATCATTGTTCAAAATCTAATTAAACAGAGCTGTTGTGGAAAATGTTGTTGAACATGCTGAACAAATTCAAATAAGTCAAAACATGTGTAAAATACACAATCGTGAAATGGATGAAAATTCATAGTCAATTAATATACATTAAATATTTTCTTGCATACGCAACATCAAATATTATACTATAGATATAATAATATTCAAAATTCATTTTATATAAGAAACCATGATCGAGAAAATAGTTAGTATTTTGTTATGAGTATCAAAGGTAATGGATTTACATATGCTTCACGTCATTATTCTCGAACTAACTAATATTTGAATTTTGGTTAAACTTGATAAAATTGTATTAGAATAATCAATTAAATACGTGATTGGATCAAAGTATACCTATTCGAACTGAACCGATCAAAATCAGTTAACTAAACTATTCCAAGCTCAGTTTATCGATTGAGCGATCAATCCGGTTCGATTTTGATAACATTGGTCATAACAAAATGAAATAAAAACTTATCCAAAAATTTGAAAAAATATTGTAGCGATGACGATCAACATTTACTTTTATTATTGCGGAAACATAAACTTTGAGTAGTGAGCCTTAATTGTCATACAAAGTATGTCCCTAAAAGCAAGATAGGTAAAGGTATCTAACAAAATGTATTCATTGTCATTACTTTGATGATAGAAAATTTGTTGCAAATATTGTCCAGTGTATCTTTAGATAAAATGTCTTACTTTGTTGCAATCAAAATTCCTTTGGAAAAGAAACAACCCTTGCTAAAATTATTTGTTGCCACAATTCGTCATGATAATTTCTTGTAGTGTATTCCATAAATCAATTACTTCCTTTTCACATAAAATTAAAAAAAGGATGACCTTCTAGCTAAAATTTTATTACAAAACAAAAACAGAAAGTTGGTTTTTGTTTCTATAACAAAATTAACTTTAGGTAGCAAATTATTTTAATATCTGTTTTCATCTGATGTCAAATATATGCGGGCATATGTTATTCAGTACAAAATTTTCTTTTGTTCTTATGATTTGCAGTGAGGGTCATATTCGTTGCTAAAACTTACTTGTTTTTATCAGTTATGCTCCTCTGAGATATTGCAATATCAATTATACCATACCTTTTTAGGAATATCTCAGGTTAGTTGTGTCTATCCTCAACGCAAACGAACGTTAACTTTGGGGATACAAGAGAAAGTAGATTAAAAAAATAAGAGTTGAAAGGTCTTCCTCCCACTCCAACCCCTTGACACTTCTCCCACTACCCTTGTTAATTCGATCAAATTAATGGTCAAATTAGTTTATAATGTTCGTTGCAGTCGGATAATAAGAGCGAATCAAAAACCACTTTTAATTAAAGCAAGTTAATCTAGAGCGGAATTTTTTTACTTGGACAGGCCCAAGGTCGAACTCAGGGAGGCAGCTGTCTCCTTAGGTAGATCTTTAGCGAGGTCCAAGGTTTGATTTTCAGGGGACAGAATTTTTTGGCCTTTTTCCGGTTTTTTATGCAAGACACATGCACAATCCAGCCAAATTACAAATTAATTCAGATAAGTAATCAAATTAAGTCCAAAAATTATGAAACTCGCCCAGATGATGAAATAGGATGAAATTAAGGTAGACTAATTTTTTTAGAATTTTCTGACACTAAATGAATTTACTGTGAATAAAAAATGATTGCAAAAGGTAATTTTGACTAACTTAATTTTAATAAACACCAAAGCACACTATTTCCAGATATAAAAATTACCCTAGATAGATCTAAGGGTGAAGAATTCAAGAAAATTAATAAATCTAAATTTTTATATGAAATGGACCTATTAAAAATTAATTAAGAAAATCACTAAATGATTTATTTAGGCCTCGAGATGCGTGCAATTAGATGAAATTTTTATGCAATGTAAACCTACTTATCCTAGATCTATTGTGATTTTTTGGGGATTTTTGGAGTCACGGAGAAATTACTATCAATTAAAAGGCATAAATGGACAAAATATAGCAAAATTGAATCAATTAATTAATAGAAAAATCCACTGATATTAAAAAAATATGCCAAGTGTCACATAAGGAGGACAATGTAAGCTACACAATGCAATTTTCCAATTTGAAAAATGAATTAATATGAATGCCAAAATATGCGTGCAAAGATAGGGGTATAAATGCAGTTATAGGAATTAAAATTGCTAAAATAAAACGTGTTGACAGGGACCAATGTGCAATTACCTACAATGATGAGGGGGTGGATGCAATTTCTCTACAGAACACGTGCTCCTCACGTGGGGTCTTCTGGTAGGGACTAAAATGTAATTCTGAAATCCTTCAAGAGCCTCGATGCAAATAACCCAGGACGCACGTGCGGATCAAGTGGGGGTCCCAGGCTCGGTGGTCTTTGGAGGCTCGAAGCGTGGCTCGGGTGGCTCTGGAGGTTCGGATCTGGCTCGGAGTAGCTTCGGGTGATCCGAGCCTAGTGGTCGGGGATGAGGCTCGGATCGGGCAACGTGGACTGATCTGGACCGCGAGATCAAGCATGATCCAACGACAGCTGGCTGCGGACGCATGGCGTGTCTCGACCCATTGGATCAAGATCGATCCAACGGTCCTTGAAGAAAAATGAAGATGGCCACGTGGACGATCGAACGCCACTGGATCAGGACGAATCCAACAACCCTCTGATGCTCTAGCGAATGGCGATGTGGATGTCTCCTAGCCGTTCGATCAAGAGAATCGAACGGTGGTTGGCTGTCATCCCCAACGTTCCTCCGCCTCCTGCAGAGGAGAGGGCTGGGCTCCGGCAAAGCTGGCCTTGCTCCGCCCCGTCCTCCCGTCGTTGGTGAAGGGTACTGGAGGATCGGGCGTAGCTCGGAAGATTCTTGGATGGCTGGCGGAGCGTCCGGTGGTCTCAGGAGCGGAGGAGAGGCTCTAGAATACGGTGGCGGAGGAGCTCGAATGCAGCTCCGATGAACCTCCAGCCAATTAAGCAGATATCACCTTCAGGGGGTTAGAAGATAGTCGAAGCGTGTGTAGTTTCCATGGAGTGATGCAGAGTGAGATGTGAGGCTTGTATGGAGATGATGGTGTTCGGTGATCGAGCTCCACCGAGTGGCGGAGCTGGCGTCGGTGAAAGATGAGGTATGTC
This sequence comes from Ottelia alismoides, assembly GCA_037367405.1. NCBI lineage: Eukaryota > Viridiplantae > Streptophyta > Magnoliopsida > Alismatales > Hydrocharitaceae > Ottelia > Ottelia alismoides. Next base: position 20,010 of record JAZKJV010007375.1, on the reverse strand, counting down.
GTCGGAATAAACTAAAGGGTTCGTGAAGATCAGAGCTCCCTTGCGGAGCTCGGGGATTTTTTAGCGGAGCGAGACGATGCTTGTGGACGGCGAATTAAATCGGAGAAGAGGAAGAAAAACCAAGAAGAGGATCGAGGGAGACATGGAGGGATCTACTTGGGATAAGAAGCTCGTGGGAAGCTTCCTGGTCGTCGCTCGAAGGTCGGTAGAAGAACCTGAGCTCGTGCAACGCCTTGGAGGAGCCGCGACACAACGGTAGAGGACCATGGATCTCGCCGGAGGTATTCTCGGTCTTCTCTCAACCAGGAATCAAATTGTTGTCATCGATCTGAAGGTTGGATCTCAGAGTCACTCTCCGTGGTGGCGGATGAGGGTGAAAGTGGCTGGAGGTGACTGATTTATATGATGAAGGTGACGGGGAAGCTGGCGAAGAGGTAGTGTCCGTGGGTGTCGTGGCGCGACTTTGAGCGTTGTCATGGAGGTCTAGGAAGCTGGCGAGGATGAGGAACTAGTGGGCGACATCATGGTGGTGTCAGTGATCAAAGAAGGTGGTCGGGGTGGAACTCGAAATAGAAAGGGGTGGCCCCTTGCGCACGGCGGAGAACGTGGGCGCGAGGCGTACCGAGGTTGACGACAATGTCTTAACCGTTGGATCTCGCGATCCAACGGTCCAGGCGAAGGCGCGGATCGACGCCTGAGATCAGATCTAGGATGCGACATCGAAGAGCTTATACCGCACCACGTGGCGTGCTGTGGATGCGGCGCGAAGGGGCGGGCGAGATTAAATCTGATCTGCGATCGGATGGTGGAAAGCGAAGGCGGTGATGACGGTGTAGATCAAGGTGCCCTGAGCGAGATCGAAGGGCGCACAGAGTGCTACATGCTGGACTCTGTGCGAAGCGCGAGCGGACGGTGCGGATGCGATCCAGGGAGTGATCTAACGACAGGGAAAATGGATATGTGTGGCGATCAACAGACTGTTGGATCAAAATGGAGATCCAACGGTCGAGGTTGCGAGCGGATAGGTCAAAGAGAGCGGGCCGCGTGGCACAATCAGAGGGCGCCACGCGGCCAGCTGTAAATAGTTGAAAAGAGTAATGAGATTAGAGGGAGAAGGAAGCCGAATTTGGAAAAACTTAAAACATGAAAATTGTAGATCTCGATGAGATCTACATGGTCCATGTACCAAAAATGGAGATGAGGTCAAATGTGATACAAAAACACAAGAATACAAATATACATATGTATAGTATACAAGGAGGCCCAAAAACCCAACTTTTGCCTACGAGCTCTGAATTGAATGAAATTAGTCTCATTTTAAAGATCTCTGGATGTGTATTCATATGAAGGTGAGTAGACCTAATTTGGAGTTGGTAAGAGAGATATATGGGCATTGTAAGGTCCAGGGGGTTTGGGGTTTTATTGGGCATTTTATAAGAGAGGGACTTTGGTCTTCTTCCCTATATTAACTAATGGTGTTCACATAAGGAAGGTGTTATTTTATTTTTGGAGGGGATAAAATACAGATAAATAGGTGGAAATTTTACAAGTGGATTTTACTCATGGATTGGCTTCTTACTAAAATGCAAAGGTGAATGCTAAAATGCATATTTTGTGGATTGATACATGAATGCTATTTATGCAGGATAAAGGGAAATATGATGCTAAATACCCGGGGACAAAGCTCTATTTTAAACTTTAAGAGTGATGAATCACAGATTCATCAACCCCCTATACTTAAACCTTGCTCGTCTCTGAGCAACTAAAATGAAATGCAAGAAAGTGAAATGATTTTGGGTTCCATACCAAGGTCATGAACAAAAGTTGAAAATGGAGCTTGACTCAACCTTTGGATTAATTGTGTGGCGGAACCTTATTGAGATCTGAACTTAAGACCTAACAAACTTCAAGTTCCACAAGTCTTCTATTCAAGATGCCTTAATAGTCAGGTCAAAACAAATCTTCAAACGCAAATTTCTGATGACTATGATTCTTGTACTGTGTAAGTGTAAAATAGTTCTCCACATCAGATTTGCCTCAGAACTAGCCTCCTCTAATAAGGTAACTCAAATAACCCGGTCCGGTAACTCTTTCCTCGAGGAGCGGGGTATTCCCTTCTAAGTTCAAGTGCGACCAACTCAAGAGGAGGGGGTAGAGAAAAAAATGGACGGTAGCCAGTGTAGCTACCTATCCCGGGATGCTTGACCGGTGTAGCCAAGTCATCCGGCTGCATTTCTTTGCTAATATACATACTCCGACAGGTATTTTATTTTTCACTTGGACCTGTCTGATTTTTCTGGAGTTTTTGCAATTTTTTTCGAACTATATACAGGGTGCAGCATGTATATCAGGAGTTTTTCCTCTTGAGCCAGTAGACTATCCCTCTTTTGAAGCATTATTGCAACCCACAACATCCTGTCTTCAGACTTCAACACCACCAGACTAGGTTGAGATGCACTACCCTCCCTAGAGGAGGACGGATTTTCCACCCGTGTGCTACTCCAAGCTAAAGGATTCTACCTCCTCACCACCTCATCAATGAAGAGCTACGTGCATTGTTCTTGTCAAAGTTAGGTCACTATCTAAAAGAATCATGCGTGTGCACGAGATATTCTACTTAGACTAATCAAGATGACATGTGAACATAGACCTGCGGACTCAAAGAATTAAGTCACTTGACCTGAAAAAAATCTTAACTCCAGTTCCTATAAGGTTCCTCTGAAATTAGATGGATTAAGATCAAATCAAGTCCATCCTTAATATCTAATCATAATCTGGTTCAGAACCCACTAGTTTTTCACCTTGCATATGCAAGATATGTAGATGAGATGCAGATGACTTGCTATGAAATGCAAGACTCTCTTTCTTTCTTTTCCGATGATACGCAAGAGTAAATAAGAAGCCTTTAAATTTTTCTCATTTTTTTCAATTATTTGGTATACCTCGTATGTTACAACAATTTACAAGAGTATTATACAACTTATACAAGTGTATCTTACAAAAAAAATTTCGCCAAATTTTACCCGACCCGTAATTATTGCGTCATATATACAAAGATACGTGAAAGTACAAGCTATGGGTACAATATATATGTAATATATACACGCCCCCTATACTTAGGGTGTGCTATGTCCTCAGAGCATGAAAAGTGAGGAAAAAGACATAGCTCGTGCTAAGCGTAAGAGAGCCAAAGAAGATAAAAAATGTAAAGAAGTCGTCCTGCCCCCCTATACTTAGGCTCTAGCTGCCTAAGTGTAGAAGAAGAAGAAAAATGTGGCAGATGAGGTCAAGAAGAGAGATGGATGAATATACAATGCGGGCCTCGGTTCCCCCTATGCTTAGGCTCAGGTCAGCCTAGGTATAGGACGGAAGTGAGTATCTGGACCAATGTGATATGGAGAATGTAAAGAGACTCAACTTAAGTGGCTCATCCCCCCTATACTTAGGATCTGGTCATCCTAAGTATAGTCCATGATGGTGATCAATGAAGGTGGGATGAGTTATTAGAGTCGCGGGGGAGAAACGTCAGAATGTACAGGAATGATGGTATATACAAGTGAGTCGGTCTGAATCTTTCAAGATGCTGCCGAGGGCTAGAGCTCAATGCTGCAAGGTCTCATGCGCGACTCGAGGTGTATCTACTGAATCTGTCTCGCACATAAATACAATCTCCTCAACATGGACTAACTGCTCATTGGATTCGACGAAGTGCTTCAATAGTTGTCCATTCACTAGGAATGTCGGTGCGTCATCTGCGAGATCTGAGATCTCGACACATCCACTATCATGCACCGTACGGACGACAAATGGGCCTGTCCACTTGGATTTCAACTTGCCTTGGAAGATCTTCAGCCTAGCATCAAACAACCATACCTTCTGTCCAGGAACAAAGGTCTTTCGTCTAATATATCTATCGTTCCAACGCTTAACCTTGTCCTTGTATATTAAACTGTTGTCATATGCATGGTTTTTGACTTCCAAAAGCTCATTCAGATCCATATCTCTCTGCTTCTTCCCAAGGTGCGTATTCCAATTGACCTTCTTGATTGCCCATTCTGATTTATGCACTAGTTCTACGGGCAAATGGCACAGCTTTCTAAATACCATTAGGAATGGGGAGGTTCCTAATGGTGTCTGCTAAGATGTCCTATAAGACCATAGAACATGATCCAATATCTGAGACCAGACCTTCCTGTCTGGGCGGACAAGCTTTTGCAATATAGTCTTCACCTCCCTATTCGACACCTCAGCCATACCATTAGTCTGTGAGTGGTAAGGACTAGCGACACGGTGTTTGATGATGTAGTCCTTCAGGAGTTTCTTCACCTCCCGATTTACAAAGTGGCTACCCCCATCTGATATCATCATTTTGGGAATCCCAAACCTAGAGATGATATGTTCTCTGATGAATTTACAGACATTCCTGTTGTCTGCGGCTCGGGTCAGGATAGCCTCCACCCACCTGGATAGGTAATCTATCGCAAGAAGGATGTACTCGAATCCGTGGCTAACAGGGAATGGGCCCATGAAATCGATGCCCCAGACGTCAAAGACATCACAAATAATGAAAGACCGCATAGGCATTTCATCCTTGGAACCAATGGTTCCTCCCATTCTCTGGCATACTGGGCACGAATTTGCAAAAATGATGGCATCGCGAAACAAAGCCGACCAGTAAAAGCCACACTGAAGTACCTTCCATGAGGTCCTCTTCCCCGAGTGGTGTCGTCTTGCCTCCAAGCTGTGTCATAAATAAAGGACACTCTAGTATTCCTCCTGAGGTATACATCGTCTCCAGACACAATCCGGTCCTTTGGAGAAAAGGATCAGATCCTCCCAATGGTAGTGTCTAGTATCCGACTTCAGTCGGTCGATGTGGCTCTTGGGACAACCTTCGGGAACCTTCTTGGAGACAAGATAGTTCACGATGTTGGCATACCATGGGAGTGATTCGACAACAAAAATCGACTCGTCAGGGAAGGAGTCTCGAATTGGTGAATCCTCGGAAGTATTGATATCTTCGAGACGAGAGAGATGATCGGCTACTACGTTCTTCTTTCCAGATTTATCACGAATGTCCAAATCAAACTCCTGGATAAGCAAAATCCATCGAAGAAGACGCGCCTTCACGTCCTTCTTCTCCATCAAGTATCGTAGTGCCGTGTGGTCAGTGAACACAATTACCTTGGATCCAATTAAGTGAGATCTGAACTTGTCCAAGGCAAACACTACTGTAAGCATCTCCTTTTCTGTAACTATATAGTTACGTTGAGCGGTATAAAGCACTTTGCTTGCGTAGTGGATTGCAAACGGGACGCCATCTCTCCTCTGTCCTAAGACAGCCCCAACAGCAAAGTCTGATACATCCGTCATGATCTCAAAAGGTAGAGACCAATCTGGGACTTTTAGGATAGGTGCGTCCATGATCATTCCTTGCAATAGCTTAAAGGCCTCAAGACATTTGTGATCAACAACAAACTCCATGTCTTTGCCTAAAATCTCAATTAGCCATTGGGCAATCTTAGAAAAATCCTTAATGAATCTCCGATAGAATCCGACATGCCCAAGGAACGACCGCAACTGCTTCACGTTGGTTGGTGGTTGGATTCGTCTCATCACATCCACCTTGGCTAGGTCAACCTCCATTCCTCTCTTGGAGATGACGTGCCCCAACACAATGCCCTCCGTCACCATGAAGTGACTTTTCTCCTAGGAGAGCACCGGATGGACCTCACAACAATGTTTGAGGACTCGGTCCAGATTCCTAAGACAGGAATCAAAGGAATCGCCGTGGACCGAGAAGTCGCCCATAAATAAGATCATTTCGACAAATACAACAATCATGCACCTTTGAAAAGTACCCGAAGCATTGCATAACCCAAAGGGCATGTGCCTGAAAGCATAGGTACCAAAGGGGCATGTGAACGTGGTCTTTTCCTGGTCCTCCGAAGCCATGGCTACTTGATTGTAGCCCGAGAACCCGTCCAAGAAGCAGAAGAATTCTTTCCCCGCTGGTCTCTCTAGGATCTGATCAATGAATGGTAGAGGGAAGTGATCCTTCTTTGTCGCGGCATTTAGATGTCTGTAATCCACACAGACGCGCCACGACGTGGGAACTTGCGTCACGATCTCCTCTCCATCCTCGTTGGTGGTCGTTTGAATTCCCGACTTTTTCGGGACTACATGGATCGGGGCCACCCATTTAGAGTCGGAGATGGGATAAATGAAAATCACGTTGCACCATTTCTCTATCTCCTTCTTCACTACCTCTCGTAAATTTGGATTCAAACGACGTTGGAATTCACGAGAGGGTTTGGCTTCATTCTCCAAGTAGATATGGTGCGAACACAGAGCGGGATTTATCCTGTGGAGATCGAAAATGCTCCAGCTTATTTCCTTGTGGTTTTTCTCCAGGATCTCTAGCAAGCGAGATTCCTGCTCCTCGGTCAATCGCGAACTGATGATGACCGGATATTTATTCTCTTGACCCACAAGGAAGATGTATTTTACTATTGTGGGTAAAGTATTAAGCTCAGGTAAGGTGTGATTGTCTAGGAAATCTGGCTCAATCGAATCTGGTTTGGTGATGGAAGTGGCTGGATCTTTCCCTGTAATTGATGCCACCAAGTTATTCGGCTTTGGAGTCAGATCGCAAAGGTCTCCATGCGTTTGGCAAAAGCCACGTCCGACTCGTCATCCTCATCTCCCGATTATCCTATATAGGGAAGGACTGACAGGCCCAATTGGGCCTCTAAGTCATCGAAGATGTAGGGGGATTCAGGTTCTGAGCTGTACTCGTTTCTAAGGACCTCGCAAACTGACTCATCCACTGGATCATCTCTGGAGGGGAGGGACTCATTGGTGCTGGCTAGGTTCTGTCTCCATGGCCCAACTTTGTCTACATGGTCGCTGTCTGCTTCGGATGAAGAGTACTCGGTGCTGGATTCGGAATCTGGTCTCTTCCATCTGGTTTGCTTCATCTCATGTTCCTCATCTCCTCCTGGAGTTTGGAACTGGATCTTCCCGATCTTGTAGTCAAACAAGGCCCCTGTTGTTCTGAGGAAGGGCCTGCCTAGGATGATATGGGAATCTCTCCAATTACGAGGGGTTTCCATATCCAAGATAGTAAAGTCTACCATGTACTCTTGACCCTCGACTTTGATGATAATATTCTTCAATTCTCCTTGGGACCTCTTGGTTGATTTATCAGTGATCTGTAGGAGGGCTCTAGATTTCCTAAGAGGTCCGAGATTAAGCCGCTCATAGAGGGTTATAGGCATTAAGTTAATTGAGGAACTATTGTCTAGGAGAATGCGTGCAAACGCAATGTCATCGACATGACTCTCTACATAATGTGCACCCATGTCTCTTCGTTTCCTTGGAAATGAGTTCTTTATTGCACAAGTCGTGGCTACTGACAGAACGTGTTTCTCAACACGGTTTTTGGTTTTCCTGCTAACCCTAGCAGGTGTGCATCTCACCTTAAGGTATTTCTGGAATGCAGGTGTCATTTCCTCGTACTTGTCAAAGGGGATTGTGACCTTGATATATTTGTTGCAAAATTCTGCCATCTCAAGGTCATCTTTTTGGATTTTTTTAGTTTTCTTCTTTCCACCCTTAAGAGCTCGGGAGAACGGGATTATTGACTCCAACTCAGCTTTTGAAACTGAAATGTTTTCATTCAAAGCGGGAACTGAGTTCTGTACACGACTCGGACTCTGAAACAGACTTGGACTTTGACTCTGACTAAAAGGAAAATGTTGTGGCGAAACCAGTGATGTGTCTTCCGCGACTTCTGGACGGTCCTCCGCAGATGGAGGTGCGGGCTCTTCATCGATTTCGTCGGACTCTCTGCAGGTGCGGGTTTGTTGCTGCTTCGAGGACCCAGAGGTCCTCTTCTTCTGCCAATGGTGGTGATGGTGGTGCTGCTCCTCTTCTACCTCCAAGTTCTCCTCAGGTAGAGAATTGGCGACTCCTTCCTCCGGTGCCCGTACCCGATCAGGTATGATCATGGCCCTTCCGCTCATGAGGGACATATGGTTCACATTATCATACAAAAGGGTCTCATGTTCAGATAAAGAGTTATCTGAATAGTATACCTGATCACGAGGTCAGTTCTGGCCTTGGGATAAGCAGTTCGGATTGGCCTGAACCTTGGCGGGAATAGTGGTCTTTGGCGCCATTTGTTGATCCTGGGTACGGAGACATGATTCAGATCAGTTCTCATATCCAGATAGTCATTCTGGATTTGTTGGACCCTATCAGACAGGGTCTAGATCGCCAAGGTGAGGGACTCCAATTCAGTGGGTTGGGTTGGCTGATGCTGACTTGCGGATGTGTTTTATACTGGCCCTGTTGACCATGCCGATACTGCTGCTGCTGAAGGGACGGTGACAGGCCCTGTTGGCCCGAGTGGAATGTGCGCTGCTATTGGTGGTGCTACTGAGGCTGGTAGCCTCGTTCGGTCCTGGACTGAACAAAGCGCGGTGCGGAGACGAAACTGGTTCCTTGGTAAGCTGTGGAAGGTCGATGAGGCTGATCGTTCCCCATCCCCAACTGTGTTCCGACGGGGTCATGGCTGTACCACAGCCCGTTGATCTCGAACACTTGCGGAGGCTCCTTGTATCCGGCTTCCACTTGTGGGGGTGAATGCTGGTCCTGTTGGATGTAAGTATGTTCCTCTCCCCAGCTACTCTGAGGCTCCAATGCCTATTCCTGTACAAGATGGACTCGGTGTACATGCTTAGGTGGTGCAGAAGGGGCATGTAGCTTTATCTTAGCTACCCTTTCAGTAAGTTCCTCCACTTGCTTCGGCAAACGCGAGAGAGACTCAAGGTCAGTGACCCTCTTGTGGATCTGCTCGACCATGGTTAACTTGTCAGCTATCATCCCCATGCTGGGAATGAGGTCCTCTGTCAGATCTGCTACAGTCCTCCTAATTGTCTCATTGGATAGAATTGATGGAGACAACAGATAAGCCCTGGTGGCCTGCGACCTGCCTGTCTCCGCCATCTTCTCTAGTATCTTCCATACATCATTCTCATTCTTGTTCAGATAGCTTCCTCCACAGGCGGTACTGACTAACCCCTGCATCTCCGGGGTCAAACCATAGAACAAGGTCTGGACTAAGATCGCCTTAAAAATGCCATGGCAGGGACATTTCTGAATTAGGTCATTAAACCTATCCCAGGCTTCATGGAATGGTTCACTGGGTCCCTGGGAGAAACTAGCAATCTTCGTTCTCATTTGATTAGTCCTACTGAAGGGGTAGAACTTCTTCAGGAAAAGTTCCTTGAACTGCATCCAGGTTGTACATATCACCCCAAGATTTTTCAACCAATGTGCTTCCTTATCTCCTAAGGCAAATGGGGTGACCTTCAGTCGGATGTAATCTTGCCCAACCCTAGGGTGACTAAGGTTGTTGCAAACCAGCTTGAAGTCTCTGAGGAAGTGATGACCGAGAATTTCTCTCAAGACCCAGGTAAAGGTATAAATCACTCTCGGGTCGTTGCGACCGGATCTCGAGACTCAGTCAATCAAGAAAAATGTAAGGAATCACCAAACAGATAATAAAACAATCAAAATAAGTAAGTGGTCCTCGCTACTTTTATTAACCTGGTATAGCGACCAGGATCGAACTCAAGGAGCACGGGATGGTCTTGCAGCCTACGAAGTAGTCAAATCGAAAAATGAAGAAGAAAATGTTTTTTTGGAGTATTTTAATTATTTTTAATTTTTTTTGTGTTTTTAATATTATAGGAAAATGTAAGAAAAAAGCAACTACCACAATTATTCAAACACCCAAAAATACATACAAAATTCCAATAAAATTGCTTTTGTGTTTTTGATATTTTGAAGTGTTTTTGATGATTTTCAGAATTTTTCAATTTTTATTTGATTTTCTAAAAATCGAGAAAAGGGAAAAAGATGGGTTACTTTGCAGCCAGACCTGAAAGATCAATAAAAAAATATAAAATTGATCTATAAAAGTTTGGAGGTAATTCTTATGAAAATTATAGACAAAAACTAAACTACAGAAAAAGAGTTTGTATTTTTTTGATTTTTATAGAATTTTTTAGAATTTTTATAAGATTTTTAGGGTTTTCAATTTTTAAGGTTTTTATAAATCCAAATAAGATCAAAAATGGATAGAAGCTAGAAAATACTAAAATTAACTATCACTAATTTTTTTTGAATTTTTAAAGGATTTTTTATATTTTTAATTGATTTTCTTTTTCAAACAGTAAGAAAAATATATGTTTTTGATTTTTTAAAAATAGTAAAAAGCCTAAAAAATGTCTCAAAAATTTAGGGAAATTTTTACACAGTGGCAGGAGACAGTATCCAAATTTCACCAAATTTGGATGTAATTTGATATTTTATTCAATAAAAATAAGGCACACAGCTCACAGGGACCTAAATGCGAGAAGAAAACATACTTCCAGGGGCCAAACAATAACAAAAAACAGAAAGTTCGGGGCCCTTATGCAAAAAGTCCACAAAATCACGCGCAAGGCACGTGAATCGGACACAGAGCGACAGAAGTGTAATTCTTATTTAAAAAGATGTAAACAGTAACAAGCAAAGGATTCAGGACTAAATATGCAAACAACCCAAAACCTCACGTGTCGATGCACGTGACTCACATAAATAGGGACTAAAATGCAAATAACATAAACATCAAGGTCCACAGTGCAAAATATCCAAAATAAAAACAACTACGACAAATATTTACAAGACTAAACAGTAAATGCAATAAAAAGAGGGGCCTAAGTGAAATTATCCCTTTATTAGGGATCGATGGTCGAGGGGATGCCACGTGTAGATCTGATGGCTGAAAAGCGAGGGTCCCCTTCGCCGATGAACGTTCCAGATGAGCTCTTTATCATGATCAGACGGTCGGGGCTGCCTGAAGAATGAAGGGCTGAGATCAGAAATGGGACGAAGCTCGATCCGACGGTGGTGGAGGGTTCTGAATGAGCTCGACTCCGGTGAACTTCGTCGGCTCACTCCGTGCGCGCGGGACCTCCTCCTGGGCTGCTGAGATGTGTAGAAGAAAGCTCGAGCTCTTCCGCAGCTGGTGGGCACCTCCGATGAGGCCGAGAAGCTCCAGGGAGCTCCGACGACGAAGGAGGAGCGAGGCTCCTATGCCTAGACTGTTGGACCCTCAGATGGGTCTTTTTGACCTACAAAATGGCACAGCAAGACTACGGGGTCGAGGGCAAAGTGCATTGACCCGTCAGGGGGTGAAATGGATGATCGGAAGGGGGCGGAGCGGGGTCTCCGACGAAGCGGTGGCGGAGGAGACTCGATTCTTGGTTCCGGGGTCAACCAAGGTGAACGGAGGGGCGTAAAACGTGGGTAGAAGTCTCGTGTAGATGAATCAGATGTCCGATGATCGAATGGATGAACCTAATGGTCTGAATTGGTCGGCGACTACCTGCGGCGCGAAAGGGGGAAATGGAAATTATGCGAATCTAGAAGGAATCGAGGATACCTAGTGGTTGAGGTCGACTGTGGATGAGCTGGCGGAGCTCCTGGGGTCTTTGCCTCAAGGGTTTGTCGGGACTCGAGGCTGGGCGCACCTCGCGGCGGTGCACGGTGAAGAAGCTCGCCGGATCAGTGGCTGGGACCTTCCCTCCTCGCTGCAACACACCTCTCCGATAGCTGTCACTCTAGGGAAGAGAATGGAGCTCCTGGGAATGGAAGACGAGGCCAAAGATGGCGTGGAATTGCGGCCGGAGGTGAGGCTATATAATGGGAAGGGTCCGGCTAAGTGGAGTCGGGCAGGGTTGCTCAAAGCACGGATCCCTAAAATCTCCCCCGGGCGAGAGTCTCGGATGGATCAAGTGTAAATGGAGCCCGGGGTTTGAGTAAATGGAGGTTGGATCAAATCGCGAAAATTAGGCGAAGTCAGGTCGGGGCGTATGATCCGCGTCTGGTGGTCCAAGGGGGGAGTTGACCGGGGGTCAACAATCCCCCGTGGACCAATGAAATAATTCCATTTATTAATTATTTAGAAATTCAATTAAAAATAGTAGATGATTTTATTTTAAAAACTTTTCAACATGAAAAATGTTTATTTATTTTCAAAGCATTTTTTAGTGATTTTTAATTATTTTTTTGAAAAATAAATAACGTATTTACATTATATTATTATATATAGGTATATATACATATGTATTTTTTATTTTTATTTTTAATTTTTTATTTTTGCATAATTACTCCAAATTTATATTTTATTTATTTATAACATAACATTTGTAATAATAAGGTATTTTTATTTTATGTTTATGATTTATTTACATGGGTTAAATAAATAGGTTTATATACATATATACGTGGTACATATGCAATATGGGAAATGATTTTTATTTTTCTTTTATTTTTTGATTTTTATTTTATTTATTTACATCATAAAATATGGAGTATAAAAATATAAATTTTTTATTGGATTTATTAATTATTTACAAGGAGAAAATAAATAAGCATTTTATTGTATATACATGGTCTATGTACACTGATGAGAGGGAATTTTATTCACTTTTTATTTTTCTTTTATTTTACATATTTTTAGTTTAGTTTTATTTTTACAAATATGTAAAAAACATGAGAAACACTTATTATTTTTATTTTGAGGAAAATAAAATTATTTATGTACATAGGGTTATGTACACACATGATTGACCTTATCTCCCTCTACTTGGGTTCTTTTGCGGTCATGCCGATGCTGAGCCCTCCCTTGGGATTAGGTCACTCAATATTTATTCTAAATATTTCCCTCTTTTTCTTGTGTTTCTTTTTTCCTTTATTTTGGCACAAAAACATGCTAAATATGCATATTTACATGATGCATGGGTTTTGGCAATTTATGATATTTACACATATTTACATGGTATTTTGCTTAAGTTTCTAGCTAAAATAAACGAATAAAGAGTGATGAATTGGGATTCATCACCCCCTACGCTTTACTTTTGCTAGTCCCTTAGCAAACACTTATTTGGAAAAGAAGTGCAAGAGAGAAAGAGAAAGAAAAAGAGCGGAAATCAAGGTTGAGTATTAAACTTTCCTTCATTAAATTGAAATATGGAGCTCAGTCAGACCTTTGGATTATTAATTTGTCGGAACCTTATTTGGACTTAAGCTTAAAACTCAACAACCTCTAAGTTCCACCAATCTATGGTCAAGACTCCTCAATAAAGCAGATCTAAACAAGTCTACATACACAAACTCTAATGACTATGAATCTTTCCTTGTACTATGTAAGTGAGATGTAGCTCCTCACCTCAGAAGTAAGAAAGAAACAACCTCCCTCAACCCAGTAACTCTAATGCCTCTGTCTAGCAACTCTTTCCTCGAGAAGCGGCGTATTCCCTTCTAAGTTCAAGTGCAACCGGCTCAAGAAGAGGGGAAAGAAGAGAATGGACCATGGCCAGTGTAGCCATGTATCCTTGGGAGCTCTAACCGGTGTAGCTAAGTCTCCCGCTGCAAGCTTCATGAGATGGTCATGTATAACATAGGCTTTGCTTTATTTCACTATATACACTTCAGTGGGATTATTAAATTTTCAATCCGACCCACCACTTTTTTGGAGTTCTTTTCTTTTTGCACATTTTTTTTCATGTGCATATGTAAAACATATCTACATGGTGTAGCATATATACAAGGAGTTTTTCCTCTTGAGCCAGTAGACTATCCTTCTTTTGAAGCTTTATTGCAACCCACAACTTCTGTCTTTAGACTTCATAACCACCAGACCAAGTTGAGATGCACTTCCTTCACTATAAGAAAAAGAGAGGTTCCGCCTAGAAGTACTACCCTCATATGCTACCCCAAGACAAAGGAAACTGCCTCCTCACCACCTCATCCGTGGAGAGCTATGTGTAAAGTGCTGGTGCAAGTAAAGCCATTGTCTCTGAGAGTCATGCGTGTGTTGTTAAGTGCTCTACTTAGGCTCATCAAAGATGACATATGCTCATAGCCTTGTGGACTCAAAGAATTAAGTCCAGTGGACCTGAAAAGTCTTAATCCTAAGCCCTATAAGGTTCCTCTTATCATTAGGTAGATTAAGGTCTAAAGCAAGCTCCATTTGCCAATTTAATTCCAGGCCATTTTAAATGTCAACTATGATTTGGAAACTGTGCAAGAATTTACAAAGACGCTATTTTACAAATATTTACACATGTGCAAAATTTTTGAAAAATGTTTGAAAACATGGATGTATGCATGAATGCGAAGTTTTGCAAAATATTTACAAACATTTACACAAGGTTTTTGCAAACTTTTGGTTTTTCAAAACATTTTACAAAAATTTTGTACTATATACATAAATTTTGATAAGAAAATATTTACAAACTATTTACACAAATCATTTTTACAAACATTTATACAAAAATAATTTTTATAAATAAATTGGTATGTGCAAGAAGAATTTTATGTACAAGGGAAATTTTTAAATTTTTATGGATTTTTAGCCATTTTTATTTATTAACACACTCACACAAAGTACGAGTTATGGCTAAAGTATATATGGAATATATACGACACCCCCCTATACTTAGCTCGAATGATGTCCTCAGAGTGATCAAGAGAGATAAAGAAGACATAACTCATGCTTAGTATATGGAAGTGAAAAGGAATGGTATGTACAAATACGATTCAAAGAATAGAATGAAGAGGACTCGGTGTTTCCCCCTATACTTAGGATCAAGTAATCCTAAGTATAGTAAGCTGTACATGAAGGGGAATCCGAGTGGAAGGATGTACATGGTCTACCCCCCTATACTTAGGGTGAAATATCCCTAAGTATAGGCAGCAAAACAGGGGTAGAAATAATCAATTGAATACCCGAGAGTCCTACACCCCCTATACTTAGGGTAAAGTACACCCTAAGTATAGCATAATCATAAGATGAGCAAAGGGGTATGGGACTAAAGAATAGAGTGATATGGACAACTGGATCTATACAAGTCGGAAGAACAGTGATAATCAGGCGTGAGATGTAATAGATGTGAGTCAAGAGACCACATCTCACGCAAAGTGAATAGGGGCAACATCAACGACCCGCGGCTCATGATCTAGATATGGCTTGAGCCGCTGGCCGTTCACATGAAAGGTACACTTAGAAGATAACTCAGATATATCAATACTCCCACTGTCATATACCTTTTTAACCAAATAGGGTACCTTCCATTTGCTCTGTAGCTTCCCTGGGAATAGACGAAGCCTACCATCAAACAGGTATACTCTCTGTCCTGGCTCAAACTGCTTGTGGTTGATATGAGAATCATGCCACTTCTTCACTCTGTCCTTATAATGTAGGCTGTTTGAGAAGGCGGTATCACGAAGCTCCTCCAGGGCTGCTAACTCTACCCTCCATTGATCTCCTACACTCTCTGGATCCAAAAGTATATCTGTAACAGCCCAAAGTTACCTATGTCTCAGCTCAACAGGTAAATGGCAGGGCTTGTCATAAACGAGGTGAAAGGGAGATGTACCCAAAGGAGTCTTGAAAGACGTCCTATATGCCTACAAGACCGAGTACAAAAGCTGTGACCAGTCCTTTCGGTCAGGGCAGACGACTTTCTGTAGTATAGTCTTGATCTCCCTGTTCGACGTTTCAGCAAGACCATTTGTCTGAGGGTGGTATGGAGTGGCAACTCGATGGTCTATGCTGAACTAGCTAGAAAGGGACTTTACCTTATCGTTGACGAAATGAGACCCCCCCGTCAGATATCAACACTCGAGGTACCCCGAACCGTGAAATGATATTCTTCCTCAAAAATCTGTAAACAGTCCTAACATCTGCTGTTTGGGCGGGGATGGCCTCAACCCAACGTCTCACATAATCAACGGGCAACAGAATGTACTCGAATCCCTGACTCCTAGGGAATGGACCCATGAAATCGATACCCCATGCATCAAAAACCTCACAGAAGTGTATGGGATGCATCGGCATCATATCACGCTGTCCACAAGTGCCCATCCTCTGACAGTCAGTACATCTTTTCACGAACTCGTCAAAGTTCTTGAAGAGAGTAGGCCACCATAGGCCGGATTGGAGCACTTTCTGTGCCGTTCTCCTCCTAGAGTGATGTCCTCCTACCTCAAGCTTGTGGCAGTAAGTAAGGACGTTGTGATGCTCCTCCTGAGGAATGCACCGACGCCAGATACTATCCCCTCCCTCGTGGTAAAGGACGGGATCCTCCCAACGGTAAAACCTGGCCTTCGCGAGGAAGTTGTCAAGTTTCTGCCTGGGGCCAATCTTGTGGAACTTTCTTGCCGACAAGATAGTTCACAATATCGGCATACCATGGGAGCGAGGCGATAGCTAGGATCACCTCGTCTGGGAAGGTCTCACAAATAGGCTCAATCTACTCAGAATCCTCAAGATACTCCAATCGGAGAGATGATCTGCCACCACATTCTTGACTCCAGGTTTGTCCTTAATCTCTATATCAAACTCCTGGAGTAGAAGGATCCATCTGGTTAATCTAGCTTTGGCATCCTTCTTTGCCATGAGGTACCTGATGGCGGTATGATCAGTGTAAATGGTCACTCTAGATCCAATGATGTAAGATCTGAACTTATCTAGGGCGAAAACTACGGCTAGCATCTCCTTCTCAATGACGGTATAGTTCCGCTAGGCGACATCCAATGTACGACTAGCGTAGTGAATAGCAAATGGGACTCCATCCCTCCTCTGTCCCAGTACAACCCCCACGGAAAAATCGGAGGCGTCCGTCATGATCTCAAATGGGAGAGACCAATCGGGTGGCTGGAGGACAGGAGCCTCTACAACTCGACTCTTGAGAGTCTCAAACGACGATAGAAACTTATCATCAACAAGGAACTCAGTGTCTTTCATCAGCAGATAAGTCAACGGTCGGACAATCCTACTAAAATCATGAATGAAGCGTCGGTTGAAACCGGCGTGTCCCAGAAAAGATCGTAACTGCTGCAAGTTGGACGGTGGATTGAGTTTTCTAATGACATCCACCTTAGCCAGATCAACCTCCATTGTTGGAGATGATATGGCCAAGCACCGTCCCCTGAGTCACCATGAAGTGACTCTTCTCCCAAGACAACACAAGGTGAACCTCAATGCATCGTTGAAGGACTCGGTCTAGGCAGTCAAGACAAGAATCGAATCTGTCGCCGTAGACCGAGAAATCATCCATGAAGACCTCCAAGCACTCCCCCATAATGTCCGAAAAGATGGACAACGTGCATCTCTCGAATGTCGCCGGAGCGTTGCACAATCCAAATGGCATACGTCTGAAAGCATATGTCCCGAAGGGACAGGTGAAGGTGGTCTTGTCCTGGTCCTCGGGCGCGATGGCCACATGATTATAGCCGGAGTACCCATCCAAGAAACAATAATAGCTCTTCCATGCTAGCCTCTCAATAATCTGATCAATAAAGGACAGGGGGAAATGATCCTTCTTGGTGGCCTGGTTCAATCGTCTGTAGTCCACACAGACCCACCAAGAAGTGGGTACCCGGGTAGCGATCTCCTCTCCAGACTCACTGATAACTATAGTGATGCCTATCTTCTTGGGAACCACATGCAACGGACTGACCCACTTGGAGTCGGAGATAGGGTAGATAAAATCGGTGCTCCACCATTTCAAGATCTCCTTCATGACAACCTCACGAAGATTCGGGTTCAGCCGCCGCTGGAACTCACGCGACGGCTTTGCCTCCTCCTCGAGATAGATATGGTGGGAGCACAGAGCTGGACCTTATCCTGTGGAGATCGGCTACACTCCATCCTATCGCCTTGCGGTTCTTTTCAAGAACCCCCATCAGACGGGATTCTGCTCTCCAGTCAAATCAGCGGAGATAATGATTGGGTACATCTCATGCTCACCCGCAAGGAACCTATACTTCAGCGACGTCGGTAGTGGCTTCATCTCTGGACAAGTAGGTGTTGGCGGATCTGGCCTCTGAAGAATCCGAGTGAATGCTGCCAAATCTGCACGGGAGAATGAGAACTCTCGCTCACAAGCTGGATCTGAAGAAGGATGTTCTGCTGGACTGTCTCTGCTCTGCACGGAATCAACCTCCTCCCTTGCTATATGCTCAGTGGACGTCAGATATGGTATCGAATCATTGAACTATGCCCAATCACTATCTGAATCCGAGGGATCTGTATCATACTCACAAAAATCTGTCTCACGGTCAGGAACCGGCTCAGCTGACTGAAAATTATCTTGGACCAGGAATGCACTCACCAAGCTCTCCTCTGCTGGCGTCTCTGCATCAGCAAACTCTGAAAGTGAGAGGATGGCATGTGCGACTGGATCTGCCCAAACTACCTCGTCATCTGTAATAAAAAAGTCACAGTCCTGGTGGATGCCTCGCCCTACCTCTGTCATCTGCTCTGAATCGGAAGTCGGCTCTGAGCAAGCTGAATCTTTGGCTCTAGTCTCCTCGACCGTCTCTATTTGTATACTCTCGCCCTCGACGCGATAGTACACCTTCCCGCTATCATGGTCGGACACTGCCTTGGCTGTGGCCAAGAACGAGCGTCCTAAAATGATCGAGGTATCAGTCATAGAATCAGGGATCTCCTTGTCCAACACTACGAAGTCCACAGGGAATTTCAGGACCTGAATCGCGACGCCAACGTTTTTCAGCAACCCCTTCAGCCTCTTGACAGATCGATCAACAAACTGAAGGACCGTCCTGCTCTATCGTAGAGGGCCCAACTCAAAGCGGTTGAGAAGGGCTGCCGGAAGTAGGTTGATCGAAGAACCACTGTCTAATAGAGTGCGGTCAAACCTCTACTCATGAATGCGGCATCTGACATACGGGGCTCCTGCATCTGGCCTCTTGGCTGGCAGACGGTTCTGAATCGTGAAACACGTGGCTCGAGTAAGCACATGGATCTCAGTCTGACGGTTCCTCCTCTTCCTCCTAACTCTGGTCCTGTTTCTGAGTGATCTCTGGAGTAGAGGGATGTGCTCCAAGGCCTCCTGAAGAGTCAGCTGAATATGGAATCGATCTATCATCTGCTGGCTGAACTCTATCTGATGGTTTTTTTGGTTTTCTGTTTTCTTCCCCTTTGCCATGTGAAGTGCTCGTTGAAAGGGGATCACAGGGTCCTTCTCAGATGAAGGACTAGGAGAGAGTCTGGCATGCTCATGAACAACAGAATCCACACAAACATTATCAATCAACACATGTGGATCCGAAAATAACAAACCCTTTCCTTTATTTCCAGAAACGTCCTGAGATACATGTACATATGGAAAGACAACAGGACTAGCAGAAGTAGAAATGGTGGCCTCAGTACCTCCCTCGGCATGTCGACTAGCGACATCAGTACCGCGCTCTGGCTCATCAACTGTGGTGGCGTCAGTACCACCTCCTCAAACTGGTGAAACGACGACCTGAGTACCGTCGGCTGGATCAACATCCATGGTGGTGTCAGCACCACCGTCATCATCTCTTGCGGCATCAGCACCGTACTCCTCCTCGCCTAGCGCCCTGGAAGTGGCGTGGGATCGTCGCTCAGACGAGGCGCCGCCTGCTGGCATCCTACCGCTCCTAAGTGTAACAAAATCAGCATCAAACATGTATGCAGACAAATCACCAAATGAATCACTAGGAGTGGTAATCTTTGTGAACTCTACCTGCTCAGACTTCTTCTTCAGATTGTTCGGGTTTGACTCAATCTGGGCAGGGATGGCGACCTTCCCTCTCACGATCTCCTGCATCTCATGGCGGAACTCTTCCATCTCCCGTCTGAAAGTGGACTGCTGCTCGGTCATGAGGCGGCTCAGATCATCTAAGGTGGGGTTCTCATAGGCCGGCCCATGAGAACCTGATGGGTGGCCTCATTGGTAGTGAGGCTGCTGCGACTGGTACGGGTGAGAGGGGTACTGTGGATGATACTGCTGAGGCTGCTCTAGCCTCCAAGACTATCCCTGCTGATAGGGACGAGGATCATACTGCTGTGGTGGCTGGGATGACTACTGCTATACTGGGGGCTGCGGTTGCTGA